>SKCR01024872.1:0-331591 GCA_019454045.1 Zanthoxylum bungeanum | reverse complement strand
CATAAAAACTGACCATGAGTCCTCTAGTATTAACTATAGCTAGTGGGCCTAGCTTTGAAGTAGGGAGGATTATGGATGTCAAGGTTAACGACGGAAGACCTTGGTACCACGATATCCAAAATTTCTTAGATCACAGAAAATATCCAGATGAGCTGGTAAAAAGGATAGAGTGGAGATTTAAATAATCGGCAGCCTAACGGAATACAGTTGAAGTGCTTAAATTACGAAGAAGCCAAGAAGGTATTGGAGGAAGTCTATGCAGGAGTATGTGGGCCACACATGAGCGGGCTCAATTTGTCAAGAAATATTATGCGGTAAGGATTTTATTGGTTAACTATAGAGGCAAACTGCACAGATTTGGTTAAGCATTATTGTTGTAATATTTATATCGTATTGCAAGTGTACGGTGTCAACTTTTAGTAAAGATAAGTAAAAGAGTGTCGAAATTTAGATTAAAACTAAATAAGCAAAATATCAAAATGTTAAATTAAGATAAACCAAGATGAGAGAGATTATAGAGTCTGATTTCACCTAGCTATCCACTATGTATTTATCATGACAATCAATTCTTATTCAGATGCATTGTCTATAAGCCAAGAACCCTAAATTATTCTAACTCCCTCTCCCGAGTGCCGAGTGAATCTATTATCAATTATAGACTACGATATCCCTATAAAAATCTAGTAATTAATAATTTATTACGCTATGTGATTCTTTGTTAATGACTTCGAAGATATTATAAATTCTCCCAAACTCTACAAATCTCCTAAGTTATATTCTCTAGATCCTATTCAAAATCCCTCTCTCCCGAGCGATAGATTCTAAACATTCATCATCTCAATTTGTGGCCAACAAACAAAAAGCATTAAACGCAAGAGAATATAAATAAACTGAATTATAACTTTATAACAATCAAATTGGCAAACAACACATTGGTTCAAGCATTGGCTACATCATCCTCTAGAATAATAGAGTTAGTTCATGACCAAAGATAATAACAATGAAAATAGGGTCATGAATCTAATAGAAATCATTAGAGTTAAAGAAAGAAACTAGAAGATTAAGCCCGAATCGAATCTCTTCGCTTTCGGACGTCACCGTCTTCGTCTCCTCTTGTAGCTCTTCAATCTTTCTCTTTGAATCTCTCTAAAAATATATGTTTTGAGTCTTGAGTTATGTATTGGTCTCCTCTTTATGGTTTTGGACGAGCTTATGCATTTATAGGGAAGTCATGGAGTCCTTATGCCTGTAGAATACTGAATTTTGATGTTTCAGGAAGTCTGCCACAGTATCGCGACGCCGGAAGTGGTGTCGCGGCACCTCACTCTCAGGAAACATATGTGGAGATGTTGTCTGGGCATCACGATGCTACGATGGGCGTTGCGACACCTAGCCAAATTTTAGGATGAGTGTTTTCTACGTATTTAGCCTTCCCGCGTGCTTCCGTTGCATCCGTAAGATCCCAAAACATGTGTATTTACTCCAAGATCCATGTTCCAATGCTTCCTACCAATAAAACATAAAACAAACTATAAAATACATTAAATGATATAGAACCTAATAAAATAGTAAGCTAAAAATGCAGGAATAAGTGAGTATAAACAGCGCTTATCAAACACCCCTAAACTTAAGATTTTGCTAGTCCCGAGAAAAAAGACTAAATAAAAATAAACAAATAAAAATAACAAAATTAATTAGGCCACTTTCGTAGGGATCACGATTGCATTTAGCGTATGCAACAAGCCTTTAAACCCCTAGGTGGCCCTAGTGGACGAATTATAGTCTCGTGAGGACTTACATAGACGACACTCACAAACGTCATTCAAACACATGCAATCATTCAAAGCTAATAAAAGAAAATAAAATAGTCTCGATATTTTTGCATAATGTTGTTTCTAAAGAATGTCTATCAATGAAATTAGAGAACTTTCAAAGTACTCAATGCAACAAAAATCCAAGTTCTTGAATAACTTATCTAAGCCAGACTCAAAGTGTGTGTGTGTAAGGGCTTTTCACAGATCAACTCCTAAATAAGCCAACTCAATGATTTCTTCTCAAAAATTGAGATCCGAAGGGTCAAACCAACCTAGATATCTCAAAAGTACTATATAATTGCCTTTCATTGCTCAGTATGGTATGATTTTTTTCCTCATTTTTCTTGTTTTCATTTTTTTTCAACACACCTACCCTTTAAGGTAGCACTTCTCCCCATGGTGGTCCTAACACTCGCCAATGGGTAGCTTCACGCTTATCGGTTATAGATGGTTTAATTTTTTTTTCAATTTCCTTTCTTTCAATTTTTTTGCTTTTCTTTGGT
This sequence comes from Zanthoxylum bungeanum, assembly GCA_019454045.1. Classification (NCBI taxonomy): domain Eukaryota; kingdom Viridiplantae; phylum Streptophyta; class Magnoliopsida; order Sapindales; family Rutaceae; genus Zanthoxylum; species Zanthoxylum bungeanum. Next base: position 329,274 of record SKCR01024872.1, on the reverse strand, counting down.
TTTTGATCATACCATACATCATAACACTAACATAATGAGATAGATATATAAGCAAACAGTCATTCATCAATAAACAATTTCTTTAACTAGTGACTTTGCCAACTACCTAGGTTCTTACAGCTAAAAGCGTATTGATAAGTGCTTGCGAGTCTAACCTAGATCACCTACTCAAGGCATCAGATAAAAATCAATTGGGAACTTATCGTTTCTAAGATTTCATTATACAGCAAACAAAACTCATCATTTAGACTTATTTTTTACTACATAGGACTTAAAAAATTAATTAATTTTTTTAATAAATAGCATGAACGATCACTACATGCACACACCCCCAAACTTAAAACTTGCATTGTCCTCAATGTAAGTTAAATATAAAGAAAAAAAATAAAGAACAACACTACCGTGCATGGAGTTGATCAGGTAGCAGGAACGATCACTACATGCACACACCCCCAAACTTAAAACTTGCATTGTCCTCAATGTAAGAGAAACATAAATAAATAAAAATAATGAACAACACTACCGTGCATGGAGTTGATCGGGCTCATGATGGTCAGAATTTGGTTGTGCGGGCCGTGTATATTGCTCTATTACCTGCATAATTACACATGCAAACTAATAAATAAACAAATAGTAGACAACAAAATTAAAATAAAGTAAAGGAAATAAAAATAAACAAATACAAGGGTTGCCTCCCCACTAGCACTAAGTTTAACATCTTCAGCCAGACGTAACCACCAAAGTGGTCATGGTGGCTTCAACGTTGCGGACCAGGTAGTCTCATGTGCTTTCTTCTTTAGTATCCACATGTTGTTATGACATGAAAAAGACAACTTTGCGGGCTGTGGTAATTTATCCATGGATGGCCCCCCAGGGTCTACTGATGGTTGAAATTTTTGACTGCACATGTGGCAAACTTGGCTTGACCACCTTTTTAGCTTTCTAGGGATCATTGTCAAGGGAGCACTGACTTTGGATTTCCTCTTTTTAGGCAATTTTGGGAATGGCTACAGTTGTCTAGGATGTTCTTTTATGCACAGTTGTATTATGCTATAAGGTTGTTGAAATACTGATTCACCTTACATGTTTACAACTCCCTTATTTATAATATCTATCATGTGACATTATACATCACCTTGAGGACTCGGCATGGCTTTGAAAACACTGAAGGAGGCTTCTTCATCTTGAACTCTCATTTTCAGTTCACTTTTCTGCACATCAATGACCGCCCTGCCGGTTGTCAAGAAAGGTCTCCCAATGATGATTGGGACCTCATGATCCTCCTCCATATCAAGGACAAGGAAGTCAGCGGGAAAGTAAAATTTATCCACCTTAACCAACACATCATCTACTATTCCTCTCGGATAGGTGAATGATCTATCTGCTAGCTGCAATGTCATTGTGGTTGGCTTCGCCTCACTTATGCCCAATTGTTTGTTGATGGATAACGACATGAGATTGATACTTGCCCCTAAATCACATAGTGCTTTACAAAAATATCGATTTCCAATAGTGCACGGAATGGTAAAGCTGCCAGGCTCTTTTAGCTTTGGAGGGAGCTTCTTCTGTATGATGGCACTACACTCCTCTATGAGTGCTACTATTTCAAAATCTCTAAGTTTCCTTTTCTTTGACATTATCTCCTTCATAACTTCAAATAGTTAGGCATCTGTTCTAATGCATCTGCGAATGGGATATTGATATGGATATTTTTGAAGATGTCAAGGAATTTGGCAAACTGAGCATCCAAATTCTTGTTTTGAAAACGCTGAGGGTGTGGTAAATGTCTCTTTGGGATATAAGGTGGCTTATATGGAGGAACTACTTCATTGTTCTCTTCTTTCATCACTATTTCCTCTTGAATTGTTGTTTCTTCGCCTTGACTGCCTTGGTCCTGAGAGGTATCTTTAGTCTTTTTTCCGCTCTTGAGGGTTAAGGCTTTACACTGCTCTTTCGGGTTGACTTCAGTATTACTAGGAAACACCTCTTTCTGTTGATTGGCCATGGAAGAAGCAATCTACTCAATTTGTACTTCTAAGGACCTCCTCGTTGCCCCTATATTGCCCATATGTGTTCTTCTCAAACCCCTCTGAAGTTTTATTAACTAACGTGCTCATGAGGACTTCTAAGGAAGGTTTCAGCTCAGCTCTTTGATTATTATAACCAGTAAGAGGTTGCAAGACATTCTCTATATTGGCATATGACAAGTTCAGATGGTAATAGTTAGGCATAGGATCACCTTATAGTTTTTGAAGTTCCAATTGTTCACATATTGGACTTGCTCATATCCTTCTTTAGGTAAGAGCATTTTATTAGCATTAGAAAATTCAATAGATGGTTGGCCCTATTGATTGGTCAATGCTGCTAGATGAGTCGTGAGAGATGACACTTGAGCTGTAAGTGCAACAATAGGATCAACCTCGTATATACCAGCCACCTTAGGCACAATAGTGCGTTCATTTTGCCATTGGAAGTTATTGATGGCCATCTCCTCTAATAAGGCATATGCGTCTTTAGCAGATTTCTTGAACATAATTCCTCCAGCAGCTGCATCGACCATAGTCCTGTTTAGACCATTCAACCCATTGTAGAATAACTGAATCTGAACCAAGTCTTCAAAATTATATTGTGGGCACCTACTAAGTAGATCTTTAAAGCGCTCCCGGGCCTCGTACAGATTCTCAATCTCCAATTGCCTAAATATGCAAATTTCTATTCTCAGTTGGACTAATTTAGCTGGTAGAAAGAACCTCGCAAGAAATGTTGTAGCCATATCCTGCCATGTCATGATGCTCCCCGTCGGAATAGATTGCAGCCAACCCCTCACTTTTTCCCTTAAAGAGAATGGGAACAAGCGTAGCCTAATGGTCTCTTTAGTGACTCCATTCATCTATATTGTATCTGCCATCTCCAAGAACATCCGTAAATACACGTTGGGATCATCTACAGCTGAACCCCCAAACTGGTTCTTTTACACCTTATTGATCAATGCAGATTTCAGCTCAAAGTTATTGGCATTGATTGGTGGGTGCGCAATCCCAGAATAGTTATCGTCAATGACTGGTTTAAATTGATCCATGATTGCCACCTAGCATGGGCTGTTCTCTATATTTTCAACCGACATTGCTTCTTTCTCAAATTTCCTTTCTTTCCTTAGTCTCCTCTTTTTTCTTTCTATTTCTGGATCAAACAGAAGCGAGTCAAAACTTGTGGACCTTCGCATCCATTGAAGCACAGAAATACAAGAAAAAGTACCAAAATAAAAATAAAAATCTAAATCTAAATTAAAGCTAAGGTTATTTGATAATAGTATTAATGTGAATTAAATTAACAATCCCCGGCAACAGCGCCGAAAACTTGTTGTGATATTTTATATCGTACCACAAATGTACGATGTCAAGTTTTAGTAAAGATAAGTGAAAGAGTGTTGAACCCACATGGATTGTATTCAACTCACACTAAGTATTATAATCAGTAAACCTAACTTTATTTTAAAAAGTAACTAAATTTAGATTAAAATAAATAAGTAAAATATCAAAACGTTAAGTTAAGATAAATCAAGATGGGAGAGATTATAGAGTCTGATTTCACCTAGCTATCCCCTATATATTTGTCATGTCAATCAATTCTTATTCAGTTGCATTATTTATAAGCCAAGAACCCTAAATTATTCTAACTCCCTCTCCCGAGTGCCGAGTGAATATATTATCAAATACAGACTTCGATATCCATATAAAAATATAGTAATTAACAATCATTACGTTATGTGATTCTTTGTTAACGACTTCGAAGGGATTATAGATTCTCCCAAACTCTACAAATCTCCTAAGTTATATTCTCTAGATCCTATTCAAAATCCCTCTCTCGTGAGCGATAGATTCTAAATATTTATCATATCAATTTGTGGCCAATAAACAAGAAGCATTAAACGCAAGAGAATATAAATAAACTGATTCAAAACTTTATAACAATTAAATTGGCAATCAATACATAGGTTCAAGCATTGGCTAAATCATCCTCTAGAATAAAAGAGTTAGTTCATGACCAAAGATAATAACAATGAAAATATGGCCATGAATCTAATAGAAATCATTAGAGTTAAAGAAAGAAACTTAAACCCGAATTGAATCACCTTCGGATGTCACCGCCTTCATCTCCTCTTGTCGCTCTTCAATCTTTCTCTTTGGATCTCTCTAAAAATATGTGTTTTGAGTCTTGAGTTGTGTATTGGTCTCCTCTTTAGACGAGCTTATATATTTATAGGGAAGTCCTGGAGTCCTTATTCCTGTAGAATACTGAGTTTTGATGTTTCAGGAAGTCTGTCGTAGTGTCGCGGTGCCGTAAGTGGCATCACCGTGACATCTCACTCTCGGGAAACATGTGTGGAGATGTTGCCTGGGTATCGCGACGCAATTCCAAATTTCATGATGAGTGTTTTCGTCTCATTTAGCCTTCCCGTGTGCTTCCGTTGCATCTCTAAGGTCATAAAACACGTGCATTTGCCCCAAGATCCATGTTCCAATGCTTCCTACCGATAAAACATAAAACAAACTATAAAATACATTAAATGATACGGAATCTAATAAAATAGTAAGCTAAGAATGCATGAATAAGTGGGTATAAACCACACTTATCAATTATCATGATTTTCAGAGCCATGGGAACTTGAACCACCTACCACCAATAGAGATGCATAGACTATCGGAGCCTTGGCCCTTTTCAACTTGGGTATCAATCTGATTGGTGAAATCAAGCCGCCAACTTCTAATGGACATCGATTTATAATGGTGATTGTGGACTACTTCTCTAAATGGGTGGAAGGTGAATCCTTCCATAGTGTCATAGTCAAGCATATGGCTAAAATCATAGCATGGAATATCATCTGTCGGTATGGAATGCCACACCACATGGTGATGGATAATGGGGTGCAGTTTCAAGGAGAGACCAAAACCATGCTATAGAATTACGAGATTAGGCACTACAAGTCTTCACCATACAGGCCACAAGCCAATGGGGCAGTGGAAGCTGCCAATAAGACTTTAAAAAAGATTATGGCTGAAATGATGGAAACTTATAAAGACTGGACAGACAAGTTGCAATTTGCTCTATGAGGATATAAGACTCCAGTCAGGACATCAACATGAGTAACGCCTTATTCTTTGGTGTATGGAATGGATGTTGTACTCCCAATAGTTATTAAGGTTCAATCGATGCGGGCAATAATGGAAGCGAACTTGCCCGAGCAAGAATGGGCTGCAAAAAGATTTGCACAATTGGCTCTGCCGGATGAGAAGAGAATGAAGGTATTATACCATACTTAGTTGTACCGAAAAAATGACAGTTAAGGCTTTCAATAAAATGGTCTGACCCAATAAGATTAAGGAATGTTATCTGGTGCTGAAACAATGAAGACCACTGGCGATGGACCCAAAGGGAGAGTTCAAGCTCAATTGGGAATGGCCATATTTGATGAATAAGATCTTGAAGAACGGGGCGGTTCAGTTGTTTGACTTAGAAAAAATGAGTTCACAAAGCCCATTAATATAGCAGGCTAAAGAAATACTTTTCATTAGAATAAAAAGATAAAATAAAATAAAATAAAATAAAAGCTCGTTATGTTAAAAATCCTCAAAGTACAGCTAAGCAAAAGTTAGAGCAGTTCCTGCTAAACCGGAAACGATTTAGGCAAAAGTTAGGGATAAATTAGTGAGAAAAATAGTTAATTGGAAAACTCAAAAAGGCTAGTTAACAACTGGGGTACCCTTTCAATAAAATAATTAATGTATTCACGCATGTATAAAGAGAAATTGCTAATGTTTTATTGAAATTAAGTTCAAAATGTTTATAAAATGCAAAATACTGAAAGATAAAATTTTGGACAAGCATGCATAAATCATCTCCTCTGCCTCTTTAATTCAGAAGGGTAATGTCAATTCGATGTACTGGAAGATTCATGGGTAGTGACAGTCCAGATATGACGCTGAGCCTACTTATCACGAAAATAGTCGAGGAAGTGATGAGACACGGGACCACCTTGGAAAGTACGCCTCTCAGGTGCAAGGAGGGGGGGACGCCCATACTGCCGACAAAACATAGTTAGAAGGTAAAATGAACTAGCATGGAGGCCTGAGAGAGGTACGCAGTGACCCAAGAAGTCTATGGTGATATGGCTGAGACGCTACCAAGGGCACATCCATGAAATCTCCGCGTTGGATACTTACTGCAGTCATTCCTTCCATGCGTCACAAGAAATGTTATTCTTCAGCATGGCGCATGCTAGATGATGTCATGGACCGTAATAAGTAAAAATGGTGACCGATAAAGGAATAATGAGCTTCAATTTCTCTTGCAGCCATACCTAAAAAAAAGTGTTACATCGCTTGGTTGAAAACCTATGAAGGCAGCCCAGGCAAAAGTTAGAGTAGCCCGCTAGGCTAAAAATCCGAGAGGACAGTTTATGTAACATTTAGGGCATACCTGCAAAAGTTTAGGGCTTCATAGGAATTGGCTAGAGGGTTTTCATTTAATTTCATCCAAACCATGCAGTGTCTCAGCTAAAAGGACAGAGGTTGGATCATAGCTGCATCTGATACCTGGGATAATGTGGAGCAGCCGATAGTCACCTCTCCCACTATCACGACCTATCAGAATGTATCAGGCCAAGATGCAGAACATAACTACACTCTTCCAATGAAGGGATCCAATCTCCATGTTAGAAGTGACATCCACTAATACAGTCAGTTCGATAGATAAAATGCGGGGCATTACTCTCTCTAACTCATCAGGGCTGAAAAGAAAAGCTTTAGAAGATTTATGGGTGTAATGAATTTTGGAAATGGGTATTTCCAAAGGAGTATAAGAATGAAATTGTAGGCCTATGATAGCAGCAAATTCCTCAGGCAGAGGGCATAACTCATGGTCATAAAATGGAAGACATGATTTTCTGTGTCCCAAAATAGTGAAGCAGCCTTCAAAAAGACGTAGTCTACCTAGACCTAATGAAGATAATGGAGTGCAAAGAGCTGAGCCAAGTTCGGAGGTGACTAGTCGAAACCCTACGAATAAGGGACACGACAGGATCCTACAAAGTGTGAGGAATGAAGACAATCGAAGGAATTAGGCAATGGTCGGATATATAAAAAGGTGGCCGGATATAATAAACCTTATGTCGGGTGTGTATTGCAGCCAGATAATTTGTGGGGAATAGTTTAGTTAGGGCAGGAAGAAGAAGATTCAGAAGATACTCAGAAGTGAAAGAAAAAGAAGAAATAAGCCTTTGTCAAAAAAATCCAGGAAGGAACGAGGCCTATATATAATCTTCGATGGTTATGATCGTGTGAGTGACAGATTCCCATTCTCTGAAGGAATCTTATAGCCATAAGACTTTGAGAGAAGTCCGACCGAACTTTAACACTATGTACAGCCAGATGTTCCTTACACATGTCCGGCCAAACATGTGCATATATAGCTGGATATTCACCATGCAGAAATATGTTAAGGCCTACTCAAAGGCATGCAGTGCATTAAGATTGTATTCATTACACATATTATAAAATAAAGAATTCAAAAATAAATGATAATTTCATTACATCCGAAGTTCATACAAAATGAGTCCTTTTTTATATAATTACTATTTTGATACAATGAGGGAGAATAACAGCTATCATACTCCTCAAAAGATCCCTCATCGTCGATTCCCTCCTCGTCGGACTTCTCCTCCCCCCTCAGACGCCACATGATCTTGTTCGGGCTCCCTTGACATAGTTTGAGAATGCAATTCCTTTGTACGAACTTCTCATCCCCTGGAGTGGGCCTATAGATGGGTATAGTGCTTGCACAACATGTCATATTGACACCGAAGATCCTGTAATTAGAAATATATAAAGAAAATTAGGAAATCATACATACATGTATACATGCATACACGATAGCTCTATTTTACAAGTACCTGAAATGAGAAGTCTGCGAGGATAGCTCAACTTTCGTCACATGCGCCAGGTGATAACATTGATCTGTGAAGTCGGTAGGGACCTGCAAACGTAGCTTGCTCAGTATGGCAACTAAACAGAGAAGTGAAAATGAGCAGTCAGAGATACTTACATAGGTGGCATCATAAAGGGTTAGTGTCAGCTGCTGCATCCTCTCTAGAGACAGAGACCGAACCTCCATCGCCCCAGCATCACCACGAACCATTTAAGTTAGGTCCAGGTAGAGGGCCACCAAACCAGGGATGAAGTCTAAGGAAGGAGCTGGTGTTGAAGTAGATGCAGAATTAGGAGGTAGACCCTGCTTGGAAGAACAAGCTTGGGCTCGAACGCGCCTTAAAGAAAAGAGTGGCGGATCTGTCACCGCCTTCATCTCCTTCTCATCAATATCAGAAGGTTGACACGTTTGTTGGGCTCTACGACCTCGCCCACGGACCTGTATCAGAGAATTTTGTCAGTAAAGAATATATAATTTTGGAGGGTATTCAGAGAAGAAAAATAATAATACATACCTGGGTAGGCCGATGTGGCTCGGTCAGTGGCAATGACCTGATGAAAGCAGAGTAGGCCTACTGTCGGTAGTCACTATAAGCGAGGAGGTCACCAGTAGGGAGGCTATTCAATGGTGCCATAAGATCCCCCTTCGATCTTCAGCCCAAAAAACAAGGAGACAAGTATGGAGACCAAACTCCTACGGGCATAGAGGCCCAGATGGCATGAAAACACATGCTCTCCCAGGTACCACAATCTATGATCACCTAGGAGCAGGTACAACTCGTTCTCCTAGAACGATGACTGTACAGGCTCAGGCAAAGTAACAATAGAGGTCTCCTACCAGGCCGGTTCAATCTGAAAGAATATAGAAGAATGGTTAGTCAGATTTATCATAAACAAAAAAAAAGAATCAGACACATAATAAAACGACATCATTTAGATAGAAAAAGAGAGGAATTACTAGGCTCTATGAAATCACGTTCAGCCAAGCTTTGTGGACACCCATGTCATGAGACTCGAGTGATCCCACACTAGATACATCCTGACGAGATAGACTGGGAAATACAACCTCCTCCTAATAGATCAGGAAGGGTCGGGCCAGCATAAAGAACTCGTATGCCGGAGCTTGCGACAGTAGAAAGAATTAAAAGAAAGTCACCAATTACAACAAAAATGGGAAATGAGCATATCGGAGACACATACCTCAACCAGGAAGCAATAACCTTGGACATACAAGCTACAGTGGAAACATAGGTCCAGTCCCCAGTATATAGTAGCTAGAGCAAGATAGTCCCAATCTCATTCCCATAAAGTGTCCAGATTACGGAGCGGGGATATGAGGCAGACAAACTGGCCATGTCGGTGAAGAAAGTGCAGCCCAACATATACTGTAAAAAAGACCATATGAGCTTATCTATCTCTTGCTCGTCGGTAGGTCTCCTCTGTTGGGGTTGGTGCTCTGAGTGTCAATTCGGATCGTATCTATGACCGATTCATGAATACGATTAATTTCTTTTTCATAATATTACATATTTATAGTAGAACCTCTTAACTTTTATATACGTATTCGATCTGATTTTGATTAGATTGAAACTAAATTTGGTTTATATATATATATTAGACAAAGACTCGAGAACATATAACGTAGTGCACAGTTACAATGTAGTTGTAATTGACATTAGGAAGTGACACTACAAGTTGTATATTCTCAAAAAGTTCTTAGTCAAGATTCACTGAAACGGGTCGGTTAGTAAAATCTATAAAGACCAGTACATATCGTATATTGAGACTTGGTCCGATGGTTTATCCCAGTGAACTATGATCTTTGGAGACTCATATAGATATTTAGGTGTTTATTCGATAAATATTGAACGACTAACCAAAGATTTCCTAATAGATGGTACACCAACGTCAATAGGAATCTTCTAGAGTCGAGTAACATAATGGTCCTTTGACTTGAGATACCACAGTGGATATATGAATTATCCTTCACACTTAGATGGCAGTCATGATACTGATTTATTTAGATCAGACCTCCACCTATTTGTTGGGTGTATACTGATGCTCAAAATATCCGGTGTGTATCAGATAGACTTTGTTCGTCCTGTGTATAGGGCATAGGTATCCTGCACGTGTTTGCGATCTGTTAAATTCATGGCTGTGGTACACTGCGGAAGTAAGTTCCGAGTGTTATTCAGAGATCATAAATTTATAAGTCGAATATATTGTACCTCAGGGATTTGACATTTGTATCTATATCCCTAGTATAATATGGATAACCTGTGATTGATGGATTACATGTATGCAATGACCTCGATTTGCATAGTTCAGTAAGATTATTTATGGTCGCCATAATTCATGAGTGGGTGAATTATGGACATGAAATTGGATTTCGTGACGGATAAACTTGAACATAGAGAGTCCCATAATATGAAGTGTACTCATTGAGTATTCTGACAATATTATGAATAATACAAATTATTTATAATATTTTTATCAGATTAAATGAGTTAATCAAATCATTTAACGGTTAAATGAAATTACGCATGCTTATGGGCATTTTGGTCATCTAATAATTAATGTCTATTTTTATTTGATACAAAATTTGATTAGATATGTATTAATTAATAGTCAATTGAGATTTTGACACATGTCAAAAATATATATATTTGTATTTAGTGTAAAATAAACATACATATACATTAATAAATATATTAATTAATTATTTAGATATTTAAATGTTATATAATTAAATAATATCCATATGTAATAATTGTTATTATATATGCTTGATTATTAATGGTTACATATGACATAACTTTTAAAGTTGAAGTGTACAAATTGATTTTGTCAACTTAAAAGCTTTAATAAATGAATTTGATTAAATTAATTATTTAGACTTAACAATTCCCTAATATTTTCGACCACTATTATATAAAGTGAAAATTGATTTTTCTCTTTCATTCAAGCTTGTCTTGGCCGAAAACTTCATCTCAATTTTTGAGAGCTCCAAAATTATTTTTAGAGACAAGAAAGAATGTGATGAAACCATGAAAAAACTTAAGGATTTTTGGAGATTTGTGAGGTAATCTTTATTTCCTTTTACTTAGAAAATATGTGTTTCATGTTCTTGATTTTGTAAAATTGTTCTAAGATTTCTTTAGTCTCTAAATTTGAGGCTTTTTGATTTGGATGATCTATTGAGAGACTAGATGCATGTGTAAAATGAAATTTATTAATATTAATGTAATATTAGTTTTATTTTATCATATGATGATTTTTTGTCATTATAGAGTGTTATGACCACTCTTATAATACATATAATTATTCTTGAGTCATTTATAAATGGTGGTTGAAATTGATGTAGAGATTAATATGATTAATGCTGAGAAAATTGGATTCAAAGCATGAAAATTGATCAATTTTGCTCCATGATCAGATATGAAAAAATCAAATTTTTTATTATGAAAAATATGATGTTTAAATGTATTGGATGTGTAACATGGTATTAATTGCATTAAGGTGGATAGCAAACTAAGAAATTGATTTTATTAAAAGATGTTCAAGAATTAAGGAATTTTAGATGATGATTTTAAGTTACGATTTATGAGATTAAAGGGTTGTTGTGGTAATGGTAATTTGGTATATGAAGTATCAATATTGAAGTTTAAAGAACTGTTTCAGTAAAGGTTGTAGTGTGGGAGTATGGGAAGTGTTTTTGGGCAAACTAGACATGGAAGAGTTGGTGTTTGGGCCTGAAATAGGCGAGCGTCGCGACACCAGCAGGCCAACGTCACGACGCGTGCCAGGTAGATGGCCTCTGGTTCAGTTTTATCGAGTGAGCATCGCGACGTGAAATAGAAGGAGCTTTCTATCTCAGCCTGCTCGAGTGAGTGTCGCGACGTGCAAAACTTGGCGTCGCGATGTGATACATGGGAAGCTTTTTGCCTCAACTCTCCCTGTGTGAGCGTCGCAACACACAACGATTGGCATCACGACGCGTGGCCATTTCTCAGGATAATTGTTTAGCCGATTCAGTTCAACTCAGGATAATAGAGACCACCCTAAAGGTTTCATATCATCTTATATACATGAAATATATCATGTTATAAACATAAGAAAATCACATATTGACAATAGTTTCGAGGTATATTCCACGATTCGTATTCTAATTAAGTTACCCATTAAAGATCATCGTAGAAACCAAAATTCTTTCTACAAAGTGAAGTAATACTAGCTGGACTCCAAATTTGTGAGTGGACCCCTCTCTCTAAAGGTTTTTACTTATATTTTTTGATACTAGACTTACTTTTAAGCACATAGGGCATTAGCCATATTTTATTTCAGTTGTTTTAAGAAAAATCATGTTTTAGAAAGAAAGCTTTATTACAATTGTTTTAAGAAAGAGCATGTTTCAAAAAGATAAGTTTTATTACAGTTGTTTTACGAATGATGATGTTTTCAGTATGTAACTTGACTTATATATGGAATTGATGGATTCATATATCTTGTGCACATGCAGTTCAGGACTATGGATGATTGATGCCCCTAGATCTCAGATTTTAAGTCTGGAGGGTAGCATGGATCCGCACCCCGACTCCAGATTTATGGCTTGGGGGATGGCGAGACATAACGCCCCAAGACCACCAAATATTTGCGTACGAGAGGACGTCCCTAAGCGCTAGATTTTACGTATGTGGGCCGGAGATACCTAACGCCTACATGCACCAAATATACAGATACATATTTCTCATATACAGAGTTTTCAGATATAGATTTTTCAGAAACAGATTTTCGGAAATGGATTTCCATAAAAAAAAAAAAAAAGATTTCTCAGAGGAGATGAGTTTATAAAAGAGTTTTCAAAAAAGCTTTTCAGAAGAGTTGAGTTTTCAGATAAGAAAGTGATTTCAGAAAAGATTGTTTTCTATGAGGATTTCAATTTTTAGAACCTTGAATTTTCAGAAAGAATCAGTTTTTGTTTTAATTATCCACTCACTAGATCGTTCAAACGATCTAACCCCTACTCCCAGTTTCTTGTCTTGCAGGTATACCCGGAGGATGAGATCGGGAGGATGGATACTGATGACAGTCATTAGCGGGTATGAGTCCACCAAGTCAAGTCAGGGTTATAGTCAGTCAGTTAAAGAAATTTCATGTGTCATACATTTTGTATAAGTTGAAATCGTATCTGTTACAAGTCAACTGTTCATGATAGAGTTACAAAGTGTGATGTTTTGTATGCATGATAATGAGTATTTAAGTTGAATTTCATGTTATTGAGTTGGGCACAAGACCTATATATGAGTTTGTTTTCGAGATGAGTTCAGTAATAATAATCACAGTCAGATAGTCAGAGGCTCATGGGGATAGGTCAGCCTATTCCCTAACAGTAACATTCCCTGAAGGAGGATGTTACAAAGATGGTATCAGAGCATGGTCTTGGGAGTCAGTAACTACAGTGGGTAGAGTGTTGGGGTTTTGTATAGTGGTATGTTCACGATGCCCGTATGCGAAGCACTACATCTTCAGTATCTGATCCTCGAGTACGTCCTCAAGTCATATAGACAGGTTAGTAAAATTCCCAAAGCTATCTGAATCTTTGTCCTAATAAAGTAACCATAAACCTTATTTTAGAAGAAAATCCTTCTCTAGTTACTCTGACTTATCAATAGAAGTTCAAGATAAGTTATGAGAACATATAGTAAATTTCTAAGAATAGTTACTCAAAAGAGTGGGCAGAGAAAGCTATGAGAAAAGTAAAGAATGGTACATAGATGTTCAAACAACTAGAGCCAATAAGAGATAAAGATACAGAAATATATAAATAAGGAAGTACTAGAACCTATAGTAGTACCAAAATCTATAGTAGTAAAGAGAATAGAATAAGTCTGAGCAATAGAAAAATGTCAAGTAGACCTAGGTAGGGATTTCTTCCCTTCTCGAAAGATTCTTTCCTTTTGGTAAGACTTTTTCCCTCATAAAAAAAATAAAATAATTCCTTCAAGTAGATCTGATAGACTTGAATACCTTAAGTAGATAGCAAGTTCCCTGAGTAATGAAGGATAGACAGAAAGATAAAAGAAACAATAAATCAGAATTAGACGTGGGAGTTCCAATAGACAAGAGATGCCAAAAAGAATGAAGAGACTAGATCCTCAAATCCAGGCTCATAAATAAATAAATGAAGGTCGTAAGCAAAGATGATTAGTTATCTTACCCCAAGTAACCCGACATGGATACAGCTCTAAGCCACCCGGATCCTCACCCCCTCAGTAATACCGATTGCAGAAATTATCCTGAAGGAGTCTATCTCCTACCTATCTTCATGGGCAATAGACTTTACCAGGACACAGATAACTAGAACAAGGACATCAACATCCGTCGAGACATAAGATGTTAGTCCTAGCCCTTACTAGTATAGATAAGATATAACTGAAAGAAAGCTCAATGCCTATATTGATATATTATAAGACACAAGTAGCGAACATTAAAAGATAAATTACCCAGAAACAATCTAAGAAAGTTTCCGAAGATAGGCAGAAAAAACCTGCTATGATTCTATATAGGAAAATTTGCAGATTGGACCAATGCCAATGGAAATTCAGGTAAGCTTAAAGAGTATAAGACCCATGAGAATGGAGACACTCGAAAGTTAGTAAGAGTATCAGTATGAACAGTCAAATTAAATGTTATAGTCGTAGCCTAAGACAAGAGCAGAAATTTAGAAATCACCAATAAGGATGAGTCATCACTAGTCTTGTAACATAACTTAGAGCCAAGAGAAAAGTCAGAGGAAAAGATAATATAGAAGGATATAGAAAGTGACAAGGAAGTTTAGTACTTGTAGTAACATAGATAATGTAGCTTGAAGAAAGAAGTGAAGGGGAGACCTTAGAATAGGTAATAAAAGTTACGGAATCCTAACACATTAAGTAGTCGGTCCAGATCATGGCGGAACAAATGACAACTCTTCATTCCAGTAGCCCCTACTCTAGTAAGTATATAGACACCTAACCATACCCTCACTAAGCCTATATCATCAACGGTGATGTAGATTTCCAGATCTTTATAGAAAATATGTATCTACTTCTCAGCCTAGAACCCAATAAGGTTTTGAATAAATAAAGAAAAGCGTCAGATATGGTAAACATATCATGAGACAATAGAATAGCCAAACCAAGAAGCTCAACAAGACCTAGATAAGGATCAGACGAAAATAATATTTTATATGAGAATGAGTAGTTTGAATTCGCATTAAGTCTAACTGAATCTAGAAGTCATAATTTACCCAAAGTTCTCAAGGAAGTAAGGCTCGGGGAAGTAAGGAACAAGAATAAGCAACACAGATAGCGACCCCTAAGTGTAAGACATACGACTTATGAAGAGTTTCTCACAAGAATAGAGAGATGGAATCAAAAAAAAGCAACACTTAAACCAAAAACTCGATAGTGATGTCATGACTTGTCGTCAAATATGAAGTTCCCGGAGAAGTAAAAGACTTAAGAGGTTAAGAAGCTGAGATTAGTAGGAAGAATAACATAGGTAGTATAGTAGGAGTTTGAAAGAGTATGACCCTTAAGGAAGTTCTCAGTAAAGGTAGTAAGACCAATAGCCGAAAAACGAATCAAAGGTAAAGTTGAAGAAGGAAATCCAGACAGTACCTAGCAAAAATACCTTAGTGTGGGAGCTGACACCGAATATTTAAACGCGGGAGCCCTAGGCTTATAGATGAGCAGCACGTACAACTACAACACGGATAACCAATTAGATCTTCACAACCGAAAAGACTTCAGAACCAACCCCACCCTACCAACCCTCGTTAGATATAGTGACAAAGAAGAATCTCGATATTTGCATCAAGCTACTCTAAAAAACAAGTGAATGCACAGTAGAAGGAGATCGAAATTAAAACCCTCAGATATAGTACAAAAGTAGAATTGAATATGAAAATACCACTAGGTAAGGGATTTGAAAGAGAGGTTATCTAGATGGAACAATAAAGAGGGAAAGTATCAGTCAAGCAATAATAGGAATACAAGAGAACCGACGCTAGACATGACCAGGGACATGTATGAGGAAATATCGTTCGGATAAAGATACAAGACATAAACCACATAGATTCAGGTATAGAATAGAGCAATGATGAAGACAAAAAGGACAGCAAGTAAAATATTGGAAAGTGGGGCTGTCAAGATAAGACGACAATGGGAAAGAGATACAAGACAAACCATAACAAAGGTTCGTAAATACCAATATGGACTTTGATGGTGAGTTTAGTAGAACTACGAAATAACTACGAATTCCTACATCAGTAAAGAAATGAAACTGAATTTACATTAAAAATGAAGTAGAATGGAGACAACAAGTATAACCGTTTTCATAACATACCGCTGCAAATAATGTTTAGATGACTTGAGATGAATTTATTGGGGTAACACATAAGATGGCCAAAGGAAACCAAATATGTGAATATTATTGATACCAGGACAACACTTGATGAAATAACACTGCAAGAATAAAGAGTAATGTGATAACTAGGCAAGAATAACAAAACAATATTAAAAGATGGATAACTAGATTCATATTGGCAATGAATTTTGGGTACGAGAAAAGTAAGAACATTAACCAAGATTAAGTCACCAACGTCAACGTTAATGGTAAGTTAGAAGCACATGAAGAGATTGGTCATAAGCTATGAGGTCCTAAGCTTCAGAAATAGATAAAGGCGTGGGAACACTAAGGTCGGAAGTGATACTAATTTAAACTTAGCAAAGAAAAGGGAAAATTTAAATAAATAAATTAAGGGAATAAATACCAATGATCAGATTGAGCAAATGGAACTGGAAATGTATTAAGTATTATCACTTTTACTAGCAACAAGGACTATCATTGTATATATTTGTTCCAGAGTTATGGTAGAACGTGAAGAAACCTAACGACAGGAATCAAAATCATCTCTAAACATGTGAAGGCGTTTGATAAGAGGGAAATTGAAGATTCACTCAATAAGGCCATTAAAGGAGTTTTACTATAAAAAAAAAGGAATCGAAGAACTTGAGATATACTTGAAGTCAAGGAAAACGAAGGTTATCTACTGTACTACAAAGTACAATAGTGATACGTTAAGTGTGAGAAATAGCATAAGCCCCAAGTGGTATCCAAGAATTAGTATTAACATGGCAAAAGACATAAGGGATGAAGATAAATGATACAAGTGGAATAGTCGTAGATAGGTTCTTATTAGCACGAATGCATCAAATTCGTTTAGAACCTTACAAAATTAAGTATGCAATATTGAGAACTTAAGTTCAAATTATAAGACGTTGAGTATTTCTAGTACACCTTTTGGGACATTATATAGGATGAAACAAGAGATAGATAGAATTTTATGAAGGATAACTTTCATTTAGAGTGGTACCTCTGCAAAAAGGCTAGAGATATGACATGAACTCCCAAGATTAAGTATTCATCTACAAGAATCGAATAAAGTATATCAAGATAAGATATTCCTAGAAGTCATAGTATCAAGTTCTTGAGCAGAATAGTAGAAAACAAGTAAAGAAAGATAAGAATAATAGAAGTCAGACACAAAAGTTCAGCATCAGAAGGGATTCGAGGACAAATCCTATTTAAGGGGGAGAATTTGTAACATCTGGTGATCTTGACTACTGTTACATTATGAGACGCGTGTCACGTAATATAAATTATATTCGAACACATGTACGTTCATGAAATGACTTTGGGGACAATCAATAAATTCTTTGAAATCCTGATACGAAATTATATACGATCACCTAGGGTGGATCACATATATCAGAAATGGTGTTCTGATTAGTTGTAAAGAATCGTGGACATATCGACATGAGATGTGCCCCTCAGAAACTTGATGGTGTAATCTACATTTCCTAAGCACAACTCGGATAGCCTACCACGAAGGGATTGTTAAGCATATGTGATGACCTCGACTTGTATAGTTCAAAAAGGTCATTCGTGTTATTCGTGAATTTTGAGCTGGCCGAATTACGTATATATATATATGTGTGTGTGTGTGTGTGTGTGTGTGTGTGTGTGTGTGTGTGTGTGTGTGTGTGTGTGTGTGTGTGTGTGGTGTGTGTGTGTGTGCGTGCGCGCGCGCGCGCTAGGCTTATATGAAAAACATGTCAGAATTTAGAGAGTCCCACAATATGAAGCGTACTCGTTTAGCACTTGGGTAGCCGATAATATTTGATATTATCAACTAAAATAATTAAGTGTTATTGGATAAAATTAATTATTTACTTTGACCTAATTGGATTAATTTGATTAATCCAAAATCACACAAGGGCTTTGTTTTAATTTCATAAATATCTCTACCGTTGGAGGATATCTTAGTAATTATAAATATGTAATAATGTGTGTATTTAGCTTGATTTAATTGGATTAGATCAAAGTGGTAGACATGCAACTAATCCATTGATTAAACTTTGTCTTGATTTAATTGGATTAAATCAAAGTGGTAAACAAAAGTGATTAGTCACACCTAATTATACATATTTAGACAAATTTAATTAAACCCACATAAAAGTTGATTAGAACTTTAATTAATTAAAAATTGCATAAGTTTTTCTATAAATAGCAAGCTTGTACAAGGTTTTAATCAAGCTTGAGAAAGCTAAAAATGAGCAAGAGTTATAGAAATTAGCCTAAGTAAAAGAAGTGTTTAGAGAAATTTTGGAAGATCTCTACAACATTTCAACAAGGAGAAATTAAGATTAGATCTTGGAGTGAAGCTTGCTAGCATTGGAATCAAGATTGGATATTGGAGTCAAGCTTGCTAACTTTGGAAGTTCTCCACAAAATTTCAACAAGGAGAAGAAGATTGGATCTTTTTATCAAGCTTGCTAGGAAAGTTTGATCTTCTCCGAAACTATGTTTTTCATTATTGAGTTATCATTAGTGAGAAATATAGTGATGAATTATGTATTACATACATAATAAAACCTTGATGTTGAAATTAGGCTAATTAATTGTGTAAGAATGCTTTGGAAGTATAAACAAAACATGCTTGTAATTGGATCAAAATGTTTATGTTAGACATAGACATAAAATTAGAGTTTGTAACTCTAGATAATAGCTTGGAGCTATGGCTACCATTCTAGAATTATTTGACCACATGTGGGTGACCTAGAATTTTTCATAAGTCATTCCATTATGGGATTCTATTTTCGGTTTATGTTTTAATTCAAAGATATATATATTTTTTAGTGTGCATGCAGCACATGCGTAAGCACGCGCTAGGTGCGAGATAGGCGTCCAAGATCCGATTTTTGTGCGGGACCCTTTTTTTCTTTCGTTTTGATTTTTCTAGACTCTGTTTTATCCCCGATTTTTCCCTAAACACTCGTAATGGAATATGATATTTCAGTAAAATATTTAAAAATACTCTCATACTTGATATCCATGGGTTAGACTCACTTTCGCTGCACGGGATATCGATCCGACCCTAGGGGTCCCACATTCACCCCAACGCCGGCGAGTGATGGTTATCATCACATAACAATCTACCGCCTTGAGTGAAATCTATTTCTCGATATGTAACACCATCAGGTTTTAAATGGTATGCAAAAGATGAAGACATGGTTAACCTCAATCTTTCCATAAATACTACAAGGTATTTTTCGAGGCCGATTCTCTATCCCTAATGGAGTCACCATTTGTATTAGTGAAGCAGGGTTTACTGCTATGCCTAAGACATCGATGATCAAGACACTGTTGGTTCGTAACCCGTAGAGAGTACGGATGGCCCCACAGTGGAACTTACCAGAGAATAAATGAGTCGCCACCCAGTATGAAATATTGGTGAATGATTTAAGCCTGCACTACCTCCCTTGTAAGGTCCGACCTTAAACCCGTTTGGGTTCAAAATGGTCTCTTACTGATTCTAATATAATATTTAGGTTCAAAGAGAGGTTCCATCATATCTTATAATGCAGTACTATGCAACTTATATTGTTGGAAAAAATGACCCATAGCGTCACTATTTGCACAGATCATTGTGTTGTTGTAGCAAATTAACTATGTGACAAGGAAATTGCACTCTCATCATTTTTGATTAGATCACCATAGATATATAAATGAAGAGAGGTCCCTATGATTAGTTCCTGGACTGAGAATGATATGAGACAGTATCAGTCCCCGAAGGATTAATCATTAAATATCCCTAGCCGGAGTATTATCGAGACTGGACATCGATAATGCGGAATAGGCTAGTATTGCACTTGTGTGCGTTGTGAGGGCACAACGGCATCGTTCTCATATATATAAGTATTGGATACTTATGCAAGTGCGATAGGAGGTCGTGTTTCACGATGGTAGGGGGAAACAGCTTCGCTCTGGATAGACCCTTCGGAATCCCATTGGTATTATGACTATGTGTCTATGGGAGGCCGAAATCAAGGTAGGTGTGTATAGTCTTAACCTGAGACTTACATCGCTAATACTTACGATAATCGATAGACTTTGGTCTTGGTGGTACAGGCTTTAACCGGTCTGCGTACACCACTTCTGGGTTTATCAGAGAGTCGTAGTGTATTGGATGTGATGTCAAGACGGAAGTATCACTCCAGTCATAGTGGAGATGATGTCACGCAGGATACGGTATTAGTGCTCTTAAGTGCTGCGCGGCCATCGGGATATTATGACAAGGTCATGTATATCCGATTATAGAGACTAGTTACTAAGACATCCGATATGTGCTTCGTACGGGGCAGACACTTATCCAGCCCTAAGCCTAGCACGTGACTATCCGATACTGGGCCGATATGCACAGTACAATCGTATACTACGCTTGATAAAGATCTTTATATTCTATATGGATATGTCCGGAGAATTGGGAAGACTTGGGGCTTTGCTAGGAGTCGACCTTGTCTCGTAAATCGGTAGAACATAGTACTTGGTACGTACGTGATTCGGATACTCTGACGACCGTATTTACTGCCAACTTATCCGGGGATCTCATGGGTCGCTTCCCGATAATCCACCGATGACGCACAACTCGCACTCTTGAATAATCTGGGATTATATAGAATAGAGAGAAAATTAATCTAGGATTAATTACGGAGATATTTTATCTAGGATAAAATATCGTCTAGAGAGAGGTAACGATTAATTTGGAATTAATCGATAAATTAATATATTCGATATATTAAATGAAATTAGATTTCGACGCGGAATTAAAATTAGATTTTAATTCGGGCGAACGAATTAATTTAGAATTAATTCGTTAGCGACATGAATAGTGAATTCGCTAGGCGTAATCATTTAATTACGACGCGACGGAAAAATCGTTAATTTGGAATTAACGAACCCGAGCCCGAGTGTGATTGCGAGCGCATTCGTATTTCGAATTCGAGTGCGGCATCGCAAGTCGCATCAAGCGTCAATCATTCGTCACATCAAGCGTCAAAACAAATGTCACTTTGAGTGATGTGATTGATTGATGTGATTGATTGATTGAAAGACATGCCACTTTATTAAAGTTGATATGACTTAAAGTTGATGTGAATAGTGAAAGCTAGTGGAGGAAAACTTTTTGGTTTTTTGGCTCCAAAATTCATTTAATTTATTAGATGAAATTAAATGGAAATTGATTATTATTTGGAAAATATATAATCAAAAAGGCTTTCACTTTTTGGAACATGTCAACACATTTCTATCTCTCCATTTCTTTCTCTTCTTCTCACGCCCAAGACCATTTTCTTCACCTGGTTTTGAACCAAAATGGCGTGTACAAAGGGAAGCAAGAGTTGCGTTTTCATGGTGATAACCGCAAGTGCTAGCACACTACGAGTCTTGCGAAGGTGGTAGGGAGGTTCGCCCATGAGCCGGGATCCGTTAGACGAGGCTTGGAGCTCCGTTTTCTCAGCTCAAATCTGAAAATTTGGAGGCAGTGGACTGGTCAGTTTTGGCGTGAAGGGCAGTGGGCTTTTTGGCTTCATTCGTCTCCAAATCGACTCAACCGATCGATGTGAGTATTCCGCTATCTCCGTTGATGTGTTCACACAATGTTTTCATTGCTTGTTTGATCTTGGGACCTAGATTAATACCAACAATGGCATCAAGAGCCTAGGTTCAAGCATGAAAATTGTAGGGCTTAAAATTTGGGTAAATGTTTGTTGAGCATGATTTGAATAAATTGATTGTTTAAGTATGCTTATAACATGTTTAATTTCATTTTGGTTGGACCAATTTGTTGAAAATTGATTTGGAATTATTTTCCCCAAATTTCATGAGTTGGCCGAATGTATATGTATTTTTGGATTCTTGGAATTTTTGATTTTGTGATTTTTGATTCATTTGATGAGTTGAGAATCTATTAGGTTTGATGTTATTTGAATCGAATTGGATTGGATTTCGAATTGGACAAAAACCCCAAAATTTTCACCTTGGCTGAATTGGAGTTATTGCCCTAATGTCTTGGTAATTTTGATTTTGTGACATTGGATGTGTATGAAATCAAATTGGATGGTGATTTGATGTCGATTGTGGGTTCGATTGGATTGAAACCAAATCGGACACAAAATCCTTCCTTGGCCGAGAGCTTTGAAGCATGTAAATGGGTTTGATTTTTCATTTTGTGTGTTGGACATATAATAATGAATTGAGTATGATTAATTGGACTAATTTAGTGTTTTGGAAATGTTGATTTAGTTGATTAATCATGTAATGCACTTTAGGTAATTAAATTGCGGAATTGGATTCATGAAATTTAATTATTTAGGCTTAAATTGGATTTGGGCTTCTAATGTTGTAATTGGGCCTATTGGGCTTGATTTTATCAAGTTGGGTTTAGGCCAAATGGATTGGATCCAATTGGGCCCAAAACCTTAACCATAAAGCCCAAATGCAACTAATGAACCTTTAAAGTTCAATTGGGTCTAATGGGCCAAGATTGATTTATGGGCTTATGGGGTAAATCCCGGATTGGACTTTGGTTATCGGTTTGACCCGAGTTGACCAAAAGTCCACGCCTTAAGAAATCAATTAAAAGCCCATTGGACTTTAATTGAATTGACGTTGGACGTTAATCGGTCTTTGAGACGCGTTACGATTAAATTTGGAATTTAAATCGTAAAAGGTTTATTAAATAAAAGTGTAATATTTAATTTGGAATTGAATATTGAATTAGTATTAAGTACATGTTAAATTTGATTTAATGATGTAGTTTAATTTAATTCATGAATTCGTACTTTAAGTACTTATTCGTAAAAACGAGTTTGACTCGAACAAAATCAAATCGTTGTTTGAACATTGGATGATCACTTAATTATCAGATTAATTAATTTGATTAGATTGATTTATAGCATGCTTATGTGTGTGAATACGTGGTTGTGTTGAATGAATAATGTATATCGGATGGATATTAGATGGGTGTGCAATTTTAGAAATTGTTGTAATAAATTCGATTTATTAAATTGGACCTGCGTGTCCAGCCTTATCACCTTCATTCTCTTTGTATTCTCTTCTCACCTATTCCCCTCCATGTAAATGAGGTTTCTTTAGAAGTGTAGTGTAACGGGTAGAAGTAATACAAGTGCTAGCTTGAGTGAGAAAGGGAGAGATTTGATCTAGGATCAATGTGTATAGTATCCATCCGCATATCATTATTATTTATTTCATACTCGCTTTATTATGTGTTTAGAATGCATGTTTAAGGGTGTATGATGATGAGACCTTAACAAAGATAATTAAATTGGTAGCCAATTTGCACGCGAAAAACCCTCGTTAAATATCAAGCGTTTATTTTCTTCCATTGAGTGATTCTTACTCAAGATCCGAGATTGGCAGGGGTTGTTGGCCAAAGTCAAGCCCTTGTCCGTCGAAGATGTGTTTTAATCACGAGGCTTTGTTCCATATCGGTGTCGTGTCCAAGTTGTGGTTTGTTGGCCAAAGTCAAGACCACTTCTTGTCCATTGACATTGATTACGAAGCTTCCATGTCAATGGGTCCGCGCTTGACTGGGATCACTAGGTTTGTTGTGCCAAAGCCAAGGCCTAGTTGATTCAGAGGAAAAAGTTTAGGGTATACATTCGATGTATAGGCATATATAAGATATATGTTTGGGACTTGGATGTCCACCTACTGGATCTAGGAGTTGGATGAGATCCAATTGATCTTCGAGATCTACCTAGTTAATTATCATACAATTTGTTGGCCAAAGTCAAGATTGTGTGATATTTAACGGGATCCTAGCCCACTAGGAAACACGGTTTCCCGAGTACTCGACAGAGGGTTAGAGGCTCGACGAAAAATAGTGGGAGGCAAGTATTGAATTTGCAACATTCGTTCGAATACTCGCTAAACGCGCTCATCTATATTTTACTCGTCATATTAATCAAAAGTATTAGTTGGACTAATATTTTATGTTGTTTTAAAAATATATATAGTTGGACTATATACAAACTCATTCAATATATAGTTGATTTTATAATTGGATTATAGTAATCAATATAATTGAATTAAATGATAGTTGATTTTATAATTGGATTATAGTAATCAATATAAAAATATAGTGATTTTATAATTGGATTATAGTAATCAATATAATTGATTAATGATAGTTGATTTTAATTGGATTATAGTAATCAATATTAAAATTATAGTTGATTAAATAATTGGATTATTGTAATCATTATAATAAATAGTACCTTATTAAAATGATTAAATAGTTGGACTATTGAAATCAAGAAAGAATTGAAAGGTTGAATATTTAAATATATAATCCTTGGGTTAATGTTTTAAATGATTAATTTTCATATTGGGAATAAATAATAGGTTAATTTATTTGATAAAATAACTTATTATGACTAAGCCCATAATTAAGCAAATAGTAGAGCATAAAATCTTTGGAAGATTTATGTGATGATGACTTTAGTTCTTAATTAATATACTTATCATAAATCTATCTTTAGATTTAAAAGTATTAAATTGCAATTAATAATTCTTAGAAATTGATTTGACTATTCTAGAGGTGAAAAGTCAAAGTTTGCAATTGGGCGAGTTGCACAAGGTGCACATCATTTCGATATTCCGAACCCAAGGCTTGGCCAAAGGTTTGTGAAATATTGAAAAGATAATTGACATATCCCAAAGTGACTACCATTTGGATATGGAAGACACGAAGGAATTAAAGAAAGGGCGAGGCTCTAACTTTAAAATATTTGTCAAAGTTATGTTCACTACTAGTATTGAAATTAGATTTTAAATACTTAGTGTGGTACATAATATATGTATTGATGTTCAGAATCCGCTATGAGCTGGATACTGACTTCAAGCCGAGATTTCTCTGCGAATCGGAAACAGGACGAAAGTCGCCGTTTCGACCGTAGATACCTAAGTTTAGGAACTACCCTTTGGGTGTGTACTTAAATTAGGAAACTGTTACAATGTAACTAGTTTGACTAGAACATTATCTATATCTAAGTTTAACCCGTTGCGGGTATACCTTTATATTCTAGAACACTAAAGTGTTTTATTTTATAAAGATGATATTGAGATAAACACATTAGATGTGAAAAACAGTATTTATATTTTGAATATAAATGAATCTCAAACGTATAACATGACAAAAATAGCTCAAACTGATTTGATCAATAGAGACTTATTTGTGGCATTGTTGTCTAGGACACAATTAAACGAGACTCGTATATCCACACTTTTGAAGAGTGGGTACTAGGACTGATTTGACTATTCAAATAAGGTATGCGAATCTAGTTTATTAGGTAAAGTACCTAAAATACTATTTACTTGGTAATAGTATAAGGGCCACCGATCTGTTAGCCCTATTCATGGTGAAGTTAGTGGGCCCATATCTAGCTAAGCTAGATGTGAACATGAATATTTTGTGACCTTAACGGATGTGGCATCACGTTATGGTTATGTGTTTCTTTTGAAGAACACAAATCGGAAACTTTAGAGTTTCGACACGAAATAGAAAAACAATCGGCTATAGTATTATTCCGCCACGGTAAGACCGTATGGGAAAATACTTAAGCAGTAAGTTTCATATGTACATGAAAGAGTACGGTATTCTTTCAAATGAGAACTCCTCCCGAGACACGTCAGTTAGACGGTGTGTCCGAACTAAAACCGAATTTTGTTGGACATGATAAGGTTTATCACGAGTCGCTCTGAGCTACTGTTTCCTTCAATAGGATATGTATTAACAGTGCAAAACTTATTTAGAATAAGGTTCCATATAAATCTGTTTGACAGATGTCATAAGGATATGAACAGGGAAGAAACCAGGTTTCTCATTCCTGATAATTTGGGTATGCCAGGCATAACGTTTGGATGATACCAAACTGAAAGACCCAAATTGGAACAGTGCCTATATAGGTTATCCTAAGGGAAACCTTGAGTATAGTACTTATAAATCTCACATGAGAACAATATGATTGTTGCTCACCATGCGGTTTTCCTGAGAGGAATACCGATATGCAGTGGTCAGTGGGAGGATAGTGATACTCGATGAAAATCGGAGTAATATTGTTCAAGGCACGAAGTCCTTAATGGAACACAAATAGTTCATCTATGATGAATCTATACCATTAATCTTCAAATACACAAGAACTTCGTAGATCGGATAGAGTCAGAAAACAACCTAGGGTATAGGTTTCTGATCTAACCTCATAAAGATGTCAATCTTATGAAGGTATATCCAACCGACTATGTTTTGAGGAAGTGATACGAGGTATCGACTCCCTATTATGGCAAAGTGCCATGAGTCCGAAATGGATTCCATGTATAACAACTATTTTGGATACTAGTTGTTGTACCACAAGGCATTGTGCCTATTGGTACGTAAACGTCTTCAAGAAGACATACATGGAAGGCAACATACCAACGTACAAAGCTGGGCTTTAGACGGAAAGGTATCGTTGTCAACATTGTGTTAATAACAGTTCAACCTTTTACCTGTTGCCATGGTAAATCCATTTTGAAAATGCTTGTTGATAACTGCGTATTTCATTTATGAAATGTGTCAGATACAGATCAAAATCGCTTTCCTGAAAAGGAAACCTTTTGGAGGATGTCTACAACATCCTGACGATTTTGTATAACCAACAAACGAGGTTTGCGGGTTATTCAATCCATGTTTGGATTGAAGCAAGCATAAGGTTCTTGTAACTGTCGTTTTGAAATAATCATAATGATTTATGATTTGACTTAAAACGAAATAATTCTTGTGTATATAAGGAGGTTAGTGGGAGAGGGCACTGACAATGAAATTCCCATAAAATAATTGGTGAAAGCTTGGCTTTCATGGATATTCTTTCAATAGAAATTCTCCGTAGAATTCTGGGGAGTAACAACCTTTATTCAAGGAATAAAGATCTACTGGATAGATTTGGAGTTGTTAACACTCTCTGGGAAATTGTACATTTAAAATGTACTTGTATTGGTGTCTCATACGCTTCGAGCATATGGAGTCACGATCGGGTCAATCCAAGTGATAGTCACTGGATTGAAGTTAAGAACATCTGTTAGTATCTTAGAGAACTAAAGATGTTGTCTTAAACTATGGAGAAGGAGAACTTGAAGTGACTGGGATCACTGCTGCAAGTTTCCAAACAATTAAATACTACGGTACTATAAAGTTTGAATAACGGGACAGTGAGCTGGAAATATTCCGAGCAAGATAACTGTTGCCGAATAAACAACAAATGCGGATTATTGTTGCAGCTGAGGCAGCAATAGAAGCCATTTGGATCGAAAATAAATCTAAATAGATTAGATATAGTTCTTTTAGCAGCTGAGCTAGGCGTCAGCACAGGCTAAGGAATTAAAGGTCTCATCGACGATCCAGATATATACTTCTATATCATCTGATTCGTTCGGATCATACATCGTGGCGATGTGATGATCGTGTAAATCGCGTCAAACGATAATCAAAAAAATCCACTGACGAAATCCTTTCCTCAGCAATTTGAGCGAACCGTACATAGTTCGGGTGTGGGACACTTGAGTGACTGGCTATGTGCCAAGTGGGAGATTGTTGGACAAAATGACCCATAGCGTCACTATTTGCACAGATCATTGTGTTGTTGTAGCAAATTAACTATGTGACAAGGAAATTGCACTCTCATCATTTGTGATTAGATCACCATAGATATATAAATGAAGAGAGGTCCCTATGATTAGTTCCTGACTGAGAATGATATGAGACAGTATCAGTCCCCGAAGGATTAATCATTAAATATCCCTAGCCGGAGTATTATCGAGACTGGACATCCATAATGCGGAATAGGCTAGTATTGCACTTGTGTGCGTTGTGAGGGCACAACGGCATAGTTCTCATATATATAAGTATTGGATACTTATGCAAGTGCGATAGGAGGTCGTGTTTCACCGATGGTACGGGAAACAGTTTCGCTCTGGATAGACCCTTCGGAATCCCATTGGTATTATGACTATGTGTCTATGGGAGGCCGAAATCAAGGTAGGTGTGTATAGTCTTAACCTGAGACTTACATCGCTAATACTTACGATAATCGATAGACTTTGGTCTTGGTGGTACAGGCTTTAACCGGTTCTGCGTACACCACTTCTGGGTTTATCAGAGAGTCGTAGTGTATTGGATGTGATGTCAAGACGGAAGTATCACTCCAGTCATAGTGGAGATGATGTCACGCAGGATACGGTATTAGTGCTCTTAAGTGCTGCGCGGCCATCGGGATATTATGACAAGGTCATGTATATCTGATTATAGAGACTAGTTACCAGACATCCGATATGTGCTTCGTACGGGGCAGACACTTATCCAGCCCCAGGCCTAGCACGTGACTATCCGATACTGGGCCGATATGCACAATACAATCGTATACTACGCTTGATACAGATCTTTATATTCTATATGGATATGTCCGGAGAATTGGGAAGACTTGGTGTTTTGCTAGGAGTCGACCTTGTCTCGTAAATCGGTAGAACGTAGTACTTGGTACGTACGTGATTCGGATACTCTGACGACCGTATTTACTGCCAACTTATCCGGGGATCTCATGGGTCGCTTCCCGATAATCCACCGATGACGCACAACTCGCACTCTTGAATAATCTGGGATTATATAGAAGAGAGAGAAAATTAATCTAGGATTAATTACGGAGATATTTTATCTAGGATAAAATATCGTCTAGAGAGAGGTAACGATTAATTTGGAATTAATCGATAAATTAATATATTCGATATATTAAATGAAATTAGATTTCGACGCGGAATTAAAATTAGATTTTAATTCGGGTGAACGAATTAATTTAGAATTAATTCGTTAGCGACGTGAATAGTGAATTCGCTAGGCGTAATCATTTAATTACGACGCGACGGAAAAATCGTTAATTTGGAATTAACGAACCCGAGCCCGAGTGTGATTGCGAGCGCATTCGTATTTCGAATGCCACTTTATTAAAGTTGATATGACTTAAAGTTGATGTGAATAGTGAAAGCTAGTGGAGGGAAAACTTTTGGTTTTTGGCTCAAAATTCATTTAATTTATTAGATGAAATTAAATGGAAATTGATTATTATTTTGGAAAATATATAATCAAAAAGGCTTTACACTTTTTGGAACATGTCAACACATTTCTATCTCTCCATTTCTCTCTCTTCTTCTCACGCCCAAGACCATTTTTCTTCACTGGTTTTGAACCAGAAATGGCGTGTACAAAGGGAAGCAAGAGTTGCGTTTTCATGGTGATAACCGCAAGTGCTAGCACACTACGAGTCTTGCGAAGGTGGTAGGAGGTTCGCCCATGAGCCGGGATCCGTTAGACGAGGCTTGGAGCTCCGTTTTCTCAGCTCAAATCTGAAAATTTGGAGGCAGTGGACTGGTCAGTTTTGGCGTGAAGGGCAGTGGGCTTTTTGGCTTCATTCGTCTCCAAATCGACTCAACCGATCGATGTGAGTATTCCGCTATCTCCGTTGATGTGTTCACACAATGTTTTCATTGCTTGTTTGATCTTGGGACCTAGATTAATACCAACATATATAGCATACATGACTCTTAAATAATAAAGGCATTTGAAAGAGTAACATATTTGTTGATGGTGTTTTTCGGGCACTATGTTATTTAAACAACACGACAGGGGTAAAAAGGGTAAATTCCCTTGTTGATCGAGACCGACCACTTTGGTTCGGATGACCGAGCACTATAAGGCCGGCAGAAACACTCTCAGTTCAAAGGACTATCATGACCGACCACATGAAGACCGAGCACATGACGAGGCGTGCTCAGGAAGATAAAGCATCATATTCTTGCAGAAAATGAATAAAGTTGTCCTACTTTAATGGGGTAAAGTAGTAAGTTAATATCCTAATAGGATAAAGGGAATAGTTTTGACTAGGAATCCTGATAGGAAAAGGAGACCATCTCCAAATTGGGAATTCTTGTACAAATAGGAATCTGATTTCTTCACCATTATAAATAGGAGGGTAGAGTGAGTGTAGAGAGACAAGTTGAAAGCATCTGAAAATCATCACAAGAGTGAGAGATTAGAACCATAAGAGCTCTAATTTGTAAAAGCAAGGAAGAGACTCAAGGAGTGTATTTGAGTAATAAAAGGCACCATCCTGTTCTTGCCCGTGGACGTAGGTCGGATCCCAAAATCCGCCGAACCACGTTAAAACACCTTGTCTGATTGGCGTATTTTCTTGTTTTCCGCTAAATTTGCCTTTGGTCCCCCATAACCAAACAAATTCACAGTTGGAGGAGGATTCTCTTGGGGGTGATATTCCAATACTACCCTGAGACCAAAATCCACCGTCAACAGTTGGCGCCGTCTGTGGGGAGCTCCACAAAAAGCACTTCACGTAAGAAGACAAATGGCGGAGGACGGAAATCACCAACCAGAAGGCCCGGCAATAGACTGGATGAAAAGAATGGAAGATGGCATGAGGTCTATGATGGATCGACTGGAAAGAATGGAAGGAGCAAACAACGAGGAAACTGAAACCGAGGCCAGACAAAAGAAGAAAGAGAAGGAGAAAGGAAAAAGAGTAGTAGACATAAGCGAAGACGAGGGACCCAGGAAGAGAGGGCCCTATGGGATAAGATCTGCGGTAGTAGGGAGATCAGAAGGCACATGGGAAGAAGAAGAGGAGGAACAATCACCCGACCCCTCCTCCGACAGTTTTTACAACTCCAAAAGGGAGGATAGAAAGTATAACGAAGAGGTACAGGAGACCTCTGAGTTTGAAGAACGCCACGCCCGGGGCAACAGGCGAACAGAAGAACACAGGAGGCGGCACGGGGGCACAACCCGAGAAATAAAATCTTGGTTGAGAAAAGAGATGACAAAGTGGGGAGAAAGCCTCAAAGTCGGGGCGGGAGACACCCGAGGCGAGGAGGAGGGGTCTCCCCTTACGGAGGAAATAAGAACAACGCAGTTTCCAAAACGATTTAACATGCCGACCATGGCACCGTACAAAGGCCACTCCGACCAAGATCCCACATTGAAAACTTTGTTCTCCTAATGGAAGTGCAGGGGGTAATGGGCGACGCCGTATGCAAAGTATTTCCCTTAACTTTAGGGGGACCTGCCATCCTATGGTATAGAAGTCTGGCCCCGAGGAGCATTCAGAGCTTCTCCCAACTTAAGAAGTCATTTATCCGGCATTTCAAAGGAGCCTGCACCCCTAAAAAAACAATAGGGGAGCTAAGGCTCATAAAACAAGGAGACGACGAAACACTGAAAAGCTTCATTGAAAGGTATCATAACACTGTACTCGAGGTCGGAGGCTACGAATCCCAGGAAGCCCTGGAAAGTCTAAAAGGGGCCCTAAGGGTCGGGAAACTATGGACCCACCTGAGGATCCATGAGACACCAGACTACGCTACCGCACTGGAGGTAGCCAGGAAGTACGTCCTCCTAGAAAGCGAGGAAAAAGTATCCCGGAGAGGGAACACCATCAGAGAAAGGACCACAACGTAAGGGGACATGCCACGAATGGGTGCAGAGACCTGCGGGAGCAGGTGGAAGACTTGGTGAAAGAAGGCTATCTCAGTGTGTACATGGACCATTCGATTTTTTAGGTCGACCAAGTTGATAGCGGAAGTCATCCGGTCGAATGCGTAGAAAGCTGAGATGAAGAGAGGATGTATTAAGAAGAGCCTTGCTTGTAGTGACCCTTGTAGAGTTGCAAGAAAGGCAACAGATCCCAAAAAGGTGAGTAAAACCTCTTCTGACTTAGGTTGATATTTGATTATGCTTGTTTGTTATGGCTTACACAATGATTTTGATATTTGTTTTACGGCTCGGGTCTGCTCTTGTACCGCCGAGTCCGTTTTGTTGGTATATATTTTACGGCTCGGGTCTGCTCTTGTACCGCCGAGACCGATGCCTCTTTCCGGCTCGGGTCTGCTCTTGTACCGCCGAGACCGATGCCTCTTTCCGGCTCGGGTCTGCTCTGTACCGCCGAGACCGATGTCTCATTCCGGCTCGGGTCTGCTCTTGTACCGCCGAGACCGATACCTCTTTCCGGCTCGGGTCTGCTCTTGTACCGCCGAGACCGATGTCTCTTTCCGGCTCGGGTCTGCTCTTGTACCGCCGAGACCGATGTTTGTTACAACTCGGGGTCGGGTTACGTCCCACCGAGTCATACTCATTGGTCTGGGGACGTAACATTCCCCCAGGACCAAATGATTCTAACAGCTCGGGGACGTAACATTCCCCCGGAGTCTGTCTTTGGACTGGGGACGTAACATTCCCCCAGTGCCAAGTGATTCTAACAGCTCGGGGACGTAACATTCCCCCGGAGTCTGTCTTTGGACTGGGGACGTAACATTCCCCCAGTGCCAAGTGATTCTAACAGCTCGGGGACGTAACATTCCCCCGGAGTCTGTCTTTGGACTGGGGACGTAACATTCCCCCAGTGCCAAGTGATTCTAACAGCTCGGGGACGTAACATTCCCCCGGAGTCTGTCTTTGGACTGGGGACGTAACATTCCCCCAGTGCCAAGTGATTCTAACAGCTCGGGGACGTAACATTCCCACCGGAGTCTGTCTTTGGACTGGGGACGTAACATTCCCCCAGCGCCAAGTGATTCTAACAGCTCGGGGACGTAACATTCCCCCGGAGCCTGTCTTTGGACTGGGGACGTAACATTCCCCCAGGGCCAAGAGATTCAAACAGCTCGGGGTCGGGCGATGTCCCACCGAGTCTGTCTTTGGACTGGGGACGTAACATTCCCCCAGGGCCAAGTGATTTTTACAGCTCGGGGTCGGGCGATGTCCCACCGAGTCTGCCCTTTGGACTGGGGACGTAACATTCCCCCAGGGCCAAGAGATTCAAACAGCTCGGGGTCGGGCGATGTCCCACCGAGTCTGTCTTTGGACTGGGGACGTAACATTCCCCCAGTGCCAAGTGATTCTAACAGCTCGGGGACGTAACATTCCCCCAGGGCCAAGTGATTTTTACAGCTCGGGGTCGGGCGATGTCCCACCGAGTCTGCCCTTTGGACTGGGGACGTAACATTCCCCCAGGGCCAAGAGATTCAAACAGCTCGGGGTCGGGCGATGTCCCACCGAGTCTGTCTTTGGACTGGGGACGTAACATTCCCCCAGGGCCAAGAGATTCAAACAGCTCGGGGTCGGGCGATGTCCCACCGAGTCTGTCTTTGGACTGGGGACGTAACATTCCCCCAGGGCCAAGTGATTTTTACAGCTCGGGGTCGGGCGATGTCCCACCGAGTCTGCCCTTTGGACTGGGGACGTAACATTCCCCCAGGACCAAGTGATTTTTACAGCTCGGGGTCGGGCGATGTCCCACCAAGTCTGCCTTTGGACTGGGGACGTGACATTCCCCCAGAGCCAAGTACCTCTTTCAGCTCGGGGTCGGGTTACGTCCCACCGAGTCAGCCCTTCGGACTGGGGACGTAACATTCCCCCAGGTCCAAGTGCCTTTCTCAGCTCGGGGTCGGGGTACGTCCCACCGAGTCAGCCCTTCGGACTGGGGACGTAACATTCCCCCAGGTCCAAGTGCCTTTCTCAGCTCGGAGTCGGGGTACGTCCCACCGAGTCAGCCCTTCGGACTGGGGACGTAACATTCCCCCAGGTCCAAGTGCCTTTCTCAGCTCGGGGTCGGGATACGCCCCACCGAGTCAGCCCTTCGGACTGGGGACGTAACATTCCCTCAGGTCCAAGTGTCGTTCTCAGCTCGGGGTCGGGTTGCGTCCCACCGAGTCAGTCCTTCGGACTGGGGACGTAACGTTCCCCCAGGCCCGAGCATCTCTCACAGCTCGAGACAGGATCACATGCCACCGAGCACATCATCGTTAGCTCAGAGGCAAAATTTTCTCCTCACAATCGAGATTGGATCAGTCAGGGGTCAGGACCCCCAATCTCTGGTACAGATATTACAGAGGAGGAGTCATTTTTAGTTTGGACAACAAGAGGAACTTCATCTCCTGATGGAACGACCCAAAGTAAGCAATTTTCTTTGAGGTGGAGAATCATTCTGAATAGAGTCAGCATCTCCAATAAACCGAGGATATGAAGATAGAAACAGAAGACTTAGTTGATGGCAAAGACAATTTCTCGGTGATTTCTGGAGCGACCACCAGCAAGGCGATCAGCACACCATCTTTTTTTTATAGTTCCCGGCATCAACTCACAAACTCGTTGTTACCGAGAACTATGGGACAGATGTTGATGGTGTTTTTCGGGCACTATGTTATTTAAACAACACGACAGGGGTAAAAAGGGTAAATTCCCTTGTTGATCGAGACCGACCACTTTGGTTCGGATGACCGAGCACTATAAGGCCGGCAGAAACACTCTCAGTTCAAAGGACTATCATGACCGACCACATGAAGACCGAGCACATGACGAGGCGTGCTCAGGAAGATAAAGCATCATATTCTTGCAGAAAATGAATAAAGTTGTCCTACTTTAATGGGGTAAAGTAGTAAGTTAATATCCTAATAGGATAAAGGGAATAGTTTTGACTAGGAATCCTGATAGGAAAAGGAGACCATCTCCAAATTGGGAATTCTTGTACAAATAGGAATCTGATTTCTTCACCATTATAAATAGGAGGGTAGAGTGAGTGTAGAGAGACAAGTTGAAAGCATCTGAAAATCATCACAAGAGTGAGAGATTAGAACCATAAGAGCTCTAATTTGTAAAAGCAAGGAAGAGACTCAAGGAGTGTATTTGAGTAATAAAAGGCACCATCCTGTTCTTGCCCGTGGACGTAGGTCGGATCCCAAAATCCGCCGAACCACGTTAAAACACCTTGTCTGATTGGCGTATTTTCTTGTTTTCCGCTAAATTTGCCTTTGGTCCCCCATAACCAAACAAATTCACAGTTGGAGGAGGATTCTCTTGGGGGTGATATTCCAATACTACCCTGAGACCAAAATCCACCGTCAACAATATTAGAAGGCATCAAAATAATAATAAAGAGACAAAACTGATCATTTATCTCATTGGCCTGGCTTCAGGGGAGCTTAGCCGGATATCCTATATATGTCATGCCAGACTTAATGCAAGTCTGGCCGGTTATTCAACGCAGAAAAGCAAAATAAAGCAGTGCATGAACATTCATTGTTAATGGTGAGATTAAAATAGGGATGGCATAACAGTAATCATAAAGTTAAACAACCACCAATAATTAAGCAGATACGAATATCACAAATTTATACGCAGATAACAGCCATGGTAAAGCAGTAATGATAATAGTAAAGATGCGATGCTAATAGAATAATAATAATAAGTGAGCAACCGTAAAGAAAACAGATCAACAATCATACATAGTTAAAAAATAAAGTATGTGTCTTGCTGACCTGGCCTCATAAAGACTTGGCCAGATGTTTCTATAATAGGCCAGAATCAGGTAAAGTCTGACCCGACTTACAAGAAGTCAGGTCATATATGTCGTGTAATAAAAAACGCATGCTCATACACACAAATAATGGCATATAAAATATCATGGTAATAAAATGATTATGAAGCATATAATGGATAACATTAATAATAGTAAGGTGCATCGATAATAACAATAAACATATGACCACCAAGCACAACAAAACTAATTCTATAAAACCAACCTTCTGTATAATCATCCTCAAGTGGTACGTGGAGTTGTATCACGAGTGCAAACTATACTACCGTTCATTCGAAATTGGTTATCAAATCTATGTCTGGATTTCCATCCTATATACCATAGGGGATCATACGGCCGAATATAAATTACTACAGGCACAGTCGGTCGGAGGTAAAACTAAACAAAGCCGTTGTGTGGCGTGATATGTCAACTATCGGCTGAATATGTGTGCATGTTCAGCCGGACACGATGTACGTCCAGCCAGAAATATTGTATCAATACAGAACCTCAGAAATACTTGAAAGTAAAAAAGGGTGCCCTCAAGTCATACCTTAATAAGTGTTTTGGCTCGGAGGATTCGTTTGGAAACTGGATTGTTGCTTGGTTGCGTGTCAGAAGGTGAAAAAACTCTAGGGATTTTGGTAGAATTTTAGGGTTTCAGAGTTTCTGCTATCTCAAGGTCTTGTTTCTGATTCTAGCTAGTTCAAAAAAATTCCTCCCATTGTGAGGGGTCAGGCTCATTTTTATAGAGTCGTGATAGAGGCTGAAAATGGAAGATAGGAGCTAAAAAGGAAAGATGAGTCATAATCTCTTCCCTTTCTCCATTGATTGCCAATGTACAACATAAGTTACAGCTCCATACATTTCCGGCCGGATGTACATTTTGGGATATATATCTGACCGAATATAATTATGCCCGTAATTCCAGTAACTGAAGATCTGCATAGTGATTGATAGCTCGGTACAGCTGGATACATGTCCGGCTGGACATATATTTTGAATTACATGTCCGACTGGTTATGTATTTTGAATTTCACGTCCGGCTAGACATCAATCAAGACCATGATTCCAGGGATTGACAATCATTACACTCACTGACAATTGTATCACGTCCGGCCGAATCTAGGGTTTTTGGAGTATATCCGACCATGATTTATGGTTTGAGAGATGGTAGGCCAGGCATAGGTGATATTCAGCTGGTATTTGGTTGTGTTTCTTGAATTTCATTGAGTTTCTTTCCCTTCCAGCATTCATCTTTGCAATTTTCCAATCTTTTAGGAGGTGTTCCCCCCATAAGAGACTCATTATCGAGCTATGCAAAAAATGCAATCTCTAAAGTATCCTCTTGACCGGCGTAAACACACACGTATAACGCAAGCGCACGTATCGTTCAAGTAGTATAAAAATATCGATCCCACGAGGACTTAATATCTAAACTATTAATTTTATGAGGTCAAATGATTACTAGTATCTAACAGGTTGTTTGATTGATTTGAAATGGTGACGATTCTAAATTTAAAAACAAGTAAATAACATTGTTCGAAGTAGATTTTAAGAAAATTTAATATTAAAAACTATCTAGGTTGTGATTTCTTCCAATATCATTTTAAAGATGAAGTGGTTATCTTAAAGTTGGGTAATATATTGATTTATTAACTGGAACACTAAATTATGTGTAAGCCTCTGTCGATGGTCAACACAAATACCCAGTTTAACCCAATTGAATCATATGTCTATGTCAACCAAATTATCTGGATTCATTAAGTTTAAGTTCCAATTATGGCTACCCCCGCCCGACAGGTATATTCCTATCCTGTAAGGAAATCTATTAAAGGGTTATCTATCCTCAAGGAAGATCGTGGGCTATTAAGTCTAAGGTCTTAAACCTAAAATCCCTATGTCTAGTTCATTTTCGATTTACCAGTTCAATTTTATTAATGGCCAGTTAATAAAAAGCATTAGGATTAAGACTCAATAAATAAACCTTTATATTACCCAAACTATAATTTAACCCCTTATACCGGTGATATTGGATTTCATCACACAACCCCAGATAACTAATTTAGTTACACACATAACTAGGGCTAGTAAAAACTTGAAAATAAAAGACATAAAGTAAAAATGCGGTAAAGTAAATACTGAAAAGTAAATTACAATAAAATAAAATGCTAAGGTAAAAGGAATTACTTTTACTACTACTAATTTAGATATCTCCCATAATATAATATATAAACTTGTGATAACATTACCAACCAGCCATATAGGCGGTAACCTGATTAAGTCAAATTAAGTCCAACCGGCCATTAAGGCGGTAAAAAGATTTGTCCATGAACCCCATATAGGCGGTAAGAAAGTTTAATTACCAACCGACCAATCTGGCGGTATCCTTGATTAGTCAGGTTAAAACCAGATTAAAATGAATTACCAACCGACCAATATAGCGGTATCCTTTTTAAGTCAATATTTTAATAGTGAATATATTATTTTTAAGGGAGATTAATCTAAATAGCAATAGTAAAAGATTACCTTTCACCCTAGCGGGGAAGTTACCTCATCATTACTGAAAAGTAAAAACTGAAAAATTAAAGAAGAAAAGTATTGTGCGTAAAAGTAAATTGCGGAAAGTAAAAACTGGAAAGTAAAGAAAAGAAAGTGCGAACTGAAAATTAATTACTGAAAACTAAAAATAAACACTAGATACAATCTTCTTATTTATTCATTAAGAATTTCAAAGAAGAAAGTATGAATTTTACAAATGAAATGGCTTGGTATTTATAGGCAAAATTTTGCCACCATCAAATCATCAATCAATTCTCCTCCACCAATCCATTATTAATTTCTCCACTAATTACTCCACCAAATCCATAATTGCTCCACTAATTTCTTATCTTGTTTGGTGGTGATTTGATAATTTTTATTATTTATTATTAATTAATATTTTGCTTTGAAAATGATTGATAATGACTTTTAATAATTACACTCCACACACTTCTGGATGGTTCATCAATTTCAGTCATGAAATCATCAGAATTCGAAAATATTTTCTCTTTCAAAGTTGTATAACTTTGAGTCTTCTTTAATCTGGCACTTGAATCAGCTCAATCCGATATCTGAGTAAAAAGTTATGCCCAAAATACGACAGATGCACAAAACTGGAATTTCCAAAACTGCACTTCGTCAAAACGCCCTTTCAAGTTTCCAATCTCCAAAATTAAAATATCAAGTCCAATAATTGCCTTTATTTGACCCATATTTCATCCTAAATGATTTCATTAAGACCCATATTATTATCTGCAAAATAAACTAAAACATATCAAAACGTTCATCAAACCCGAGAAACTAACAAATATTAAGTAAAAGGGGCGGTAAATATTGATATATTTTCCGCTCATCACACCCCCAAACCTAACATTTTGCTAGTCCTCGAGCAAAACAACAAATAAATTAAAATTAAACTAAGCCACTTTCGTAGGGATCACGGTTGCATTTAGCGTATGCAACAAGCCTTTAAACCCCTAGGTGTCCCTAGTGGACGAGTTGTAGTCTCGTGAGGGTTACAGCAATGATACCCACAAACATTTTACAAAAGTAAAAAGGTAGTAAAACTAATGCACACAAAAGCAAAAAGACAAGCGAAAAGAAAAAGAATAAATATGTTAGTGACTAATCAGGTGAAACTTCTACTCCAAGTTACTAGTTGTTTTGTTTTATTCTAAATTACCGAATAGTAAATTCTCCGATTATTTTTACCATTCTCCATATACACAGCCAACAAAATATTAATCAACTCATTTTTGCCCACAACAGTCATAAGTGCTGTTGATAAGAGAGTAATATTTTTGTCCTAAAGTTCTATCAGAATTCACACCTTTTTGCAGCAATGGAATAATTTTTCTCATTTTTCTGATTTTTTTCTTTGATTTTTCTCTATTTTTTATTTATATACATATCTTCCATCTATGTACGAGCGTTGGGTCGGTGGCTCCCAAACCAGTTGGCTTTAGGGCACCAGGTGTTAAGACACCCCTACGGACTTAATTACTCAGACTTCAGATATATATATTTTTGCAGCATCTTGATCCATGTAGCGAGCTTTGGGCCATGACTCCCAACCAGTTGGTTTTGGGCACTAGGTGTTAAAACACCCTTACAGACTTAATAACTCGGATCTCACGTTTTTTTTTTTTTTTTTTTTTTTTTTTTTTTACTCCACTGCTTTTTTTGATGATTCCTCAATTAAACTAGAGCACTGAATATACAAACTTTTCAATTTTAGCTCATGTCCTGTATGTTACTATATATGTTGATAATATTTGCTAACTGAACATATGAAGATTCCTTTTAGTCCGTTTTAAGGAGAATTCACAAATTAAATAATTCAAAATAAAATAAACAAAAATTAACTTGTTTCGAAATAGGTTTGAGATACGTCTCAGGAGTGGAACTCCTTACTCAGCTATCTCTTACCAATTTCACCTTTTTAGTCAAAAAAAAAACAAAAAAAAAAAAACACAAAATATTTTTGTAATTTTTGAAAATTTTTCAATTTTTTTTTGTTTTTTTCGAAAAATTTTGAACTAAAAATAAAAATAACTACAAAGTAAAAAAAACAAGGTACTGATCAACTAATTCCCTCCCCCAAACCTAAATGAGACATTGTCCCCAATGTCTTAAACAGTAAAAGGAGAGTTAAGAAGGTTGTACCTGGTTAGCTGAAAATCTACAGGAAATTAAAGGTTAAGATCCAGATTAATCCTACGCCTCTTACCACGATCGTCCCCAGACCAATTTATCTTTGAAATGATAGGGTCAACTTGTGGTTCATAGGCTATGAGTTGGTCTATTAGATCCGGAGCAGTTCTGGCAGTGAAGAGGAGTTCTTTCATAGGTTTTGACACGAACCCATTTCTCCGAGCATCATCATCAAGAAACACACAAGAAAATCATAAAATCCATCAACGTTAAGCAGTCCAAGCGGTTTCTGGTGTATGTTCAGGTTCGCCCAAGATAGTACTATAAAAATTTCTTCCAATGTACCCAAGCCACCTGGCAAAGCGATAAAAGCATCAGCACGGTTAATCATTTCTACCAGTCGTTCAGACATACCTGGCACGATCAGTTCCTCTCCGTTTGATGATCCAATAAGATTTGCCTCTGCCAAAGGGTTTGGGATGATTCCCAAAACATGACTGCCTCCTTCCTGTACAGCCTTTGAAACGATCCCCATAAGTCCAAGATTTCCTCCGCCATATATTAAGTGCATATTCCTTGCAGCTAAACTCGACCCAATTCCTGTGCTGCTTCTATGTATTGTGGCTTAGTACCAAACACTACTACCGCAAAACACGCAGATGTTTTCAACTCGTCTTCTTGAAGTGGCTTCCTTCCATATTTATGTTTTTCTTTCTTAACTCTGGATGCTTCAAAGGTGCAATGACGATTGAATTTATAATACCTGAAAAGGGTGAGTAAAAATAGCACAAGTATCTTCCAAAGGACGATTAGTAGAACAATATAAAATAGATCGTGATAGTCAAAAAGGTCTGGATCCTGTCGGAGAAAATAAAAGAAAACAACAAACAAAACATCACAATTATTAGAAAAAGACAAAGAGATATAATATGTACAAGAAAAGTAACGGCTTAATTGACATCTATGCGTCAGGGACAAGCTTCCCATCCAATTTTCTTATAAATTGGCAAACAGGGTCTTTTTGAGTCAGATTCCAAGACTTAACTGTTGTCTTTCTTTTTGAAATTGTGTATGTAATTTGCGAATGGCTATGTGAACATATCCACTGGGATGCGTCTCAAGAGTCGAAGATATATCATCTAAAGACTCCTTACTCAAGCCATCCCTAATGAATTTAATTTTGTCTTCGCGATTATCAGACACCATTCCTAAAGAACGACAACGAGTGTTGCAATTAAATCGTGCACATTTAAACAAACACCCATTTGCTTAGCTCTTCGTTTCTTTGCATAGGTGCTTCTTCCAAAACCAGGCAGATGTGAAATTAAAGAGTCAGAAGACTCACCTGCCAATCGGACTCGTGCTTCAATTACCCAACGAATATCATTAGGAACACCGTGAATTGTCAGTAACCTCATCCGTTCCAAGCGAGCTTTGTAAACTTTCATCAGAGATTTTTGAGGGAGAGAAGGAAATTGCTTGCGAAGATTTGCGAGAGCATCTTCCATTTTGAAATGACTAATCCTGCAAAAATTAAACACACAAATAAAACACACCAAATCAAAATATATATACAAATTGCATGGGTTGCCTCCCTGCTAGCGCTAAGTTTAAAGTCGTCAGCTAGACGTGACTTCTCGAACGTTAAGCTGGATCTGAAAGTGTAACACTTTCTTTTTGTCGCTCAAATGATTCTCCCCAGTAGTGCTTGACACGCTTGTTTTTAACCTTGAAAGTTTTGTTAGCATCAGGATCATGTATCTCAACGGCTCTATTTGGTAAAACTTTGGTGATCACAAATGGACCTGACCACCGTGATTTTGGCTTCCATGGGAAGAATTTCACCCTTGATTTGTTTAACAGTACCTTCTGCCCTGGTTCCAGTTGTATGCGCACTAACTTCTCATCATGTCTTTTCTTGCCCTTTTCTTTGTACAATTTGGCATCTTCAAAAGGCTGATTGTGAAATTCCTCCAATTCGTTGAGCTGGTGGAACTTTTTCTCTTCTGTTGCTTGTAGAGCAAGAATTGGCTCTTTCAGTGCAAAAGATGCTTTATCTTTAGGCTCCACATGCAATTGACATGTTTTAAGTTTGTCAGTAGAACTTTGCATTGCATCAGAGTTCTGAATGGTACTGTGTATCACATCGAGTTTGAAACATTCCTCCTTCTTTTCATCATCTGGGAAATTCATGGCCTTGAAAACATTGAATGTTACTTCTTGGTCCTGTACCCTCATGGTTAATTCTCCTTTTTGTACATCAATAATGGTTCGACCTGTAGCCAAGAATGGTCTCCCAAGGATGATTGGCACGTCTGCGTCTTCCTCCATATCAAGGACAATAAAATCTGCTGGGAAAATGAATTTGTCAACCTTGACCAGCACATCCTCAACTACGCCTCTCGGAAATACGAGCGTTCTATCAGCAAGTTGCAGTGAGACTGAAGTTGGCATTGTTTCTCCAATCTGTAATTTCCTGAAAATAGAAAAAGGCATCAAGTTAACACTCGCACCTAAATCACACAAAGCCTTACCAAAGTTATGTTCTCCTATGACGCAAGGAACAGTGAAACTGCCAGGATCTTTCAACTTCGGGGGAAGTTTCCTCTGAATGATGGCACTGCATTCTTCTGTTAATGCTACTGTCTCGTAATCTCCCAATCTCCGTTTTCGTGAAAGAATATCTTTCATGAATTTGGCATAGGTGGGCATTTGTTCCAACGCTTCTGCAAATGGAATGTTGATATGCAGCTTTTTGAAGATCTCCAGGAACCGAGAAAATTGCTTGTCCAATTTGTTCTTCTGAAGACGTTGAGGAAAAGTGGAGGTGGAGTGATCTGTTCTTTTTCCTTTGCTTCTTTTTCCCCATCTGTTGCTTTGTTTCTTTTGGAACTTCCTCAGCAGTTGTTTTGACTCCAACATCTTTGTTGATTTCAGTACCGCTTTTTAACATGATGGCATGACATTGCTCATTCCCTCCCATGTTTCTTGGATTTGGCTCTGTGTTGCTAGGAAGGGTACCTGGCGGTCTGTAACTCTGAGCATTGGCCAGTTGTCCAATTTGATTCTCTAGTGCTTTGATAGAGGCTGAATGGCTTTGAAATATAGTGTCATATCTTGCTGCTTGAGAGTCGTGTTTTGCTTCCATCTTTTTCAAGTGGGTCAACACTTCTGTTATTCCTGATTCATTTGCCTGCTCCTGGCCTTTGTTCTGTTGCTGGAATTCAGGTGGATAGTTTTGCTGTTGGCCTGAATTGTTGCTCCATGATAAATTAGGATGATTCCTCCACCCTGGGTTGTAGGTGTTGGAATATGAATTGTTCCCTTGTCTGTTGAAATTGTTGACATAATTCACCGTCTCTTCATGTTGGTTTGGTTCTGGTGCTCCTCCATATGGTGAACTTGTGGATCCAGTGATGTTCACAACTTGCGTGCTAAGTGTTTCTAGACATTTGCATATCTGATCCAGCCTGGTATTCACTGCTGTGTTTGCTCCAACTTCATAAATTCCTGCAATTCTTTGGATCATGCTCCTTTCTGTTGGCCACAAGGAATTGTTGTTGGCCATTTCTTCGATTAGGTCCCAGGCTTGATCTTCTCCTTTTGCCATCAAGGCTCCTCCAGCAGCAGCATCGATTGTGGTTCTCATTATTCCAGAAAGTCCATTGTAG
Source organism: Zanthoxylum bungeanum (assembly GCA_019454045.1). Classification (NCBI taxonomy): domain Eukaryota; kingdom Viridiplantae; phylum Streptophyta; class Magnoliopsida; order Sapindales; family Rutaceae; genus Zanthoxylum; species Zanthoxylum bungeanum. Next base: position 285,072 of record SKCR01024872.1, on the reverse strand, counting down.
AAGGTCTGAACTTGTAGCCACTTTGGAATCTCATGGTGAGGACATTTCCGGAGTAAATCTTTGTACCTTTCCCAAGCTTCGCAGAGGGATTCTGAATCTTGTTGTACAAAGGATGTGATGTCATTCCTCAATTTTCCGGTTCTGGCTGGTGGAAAGTACTTTGCAAGAAATTTGGTGGCTAAAGTGTTCCAAGTTGTGATAGAACCTACTGGTAGTGAATGTAGCCAAGCTTTAGCTCTGTCCTTCAAGGAATATGGAAAAACTCGCAGTCTCATTGCTTCTTCTGATGCTCTGTTGTAGTTAAAAGTGCCGCAAACTTCCAGGAAGTTGCTGATGTGGGAATTCGGATCTTCAGTTGCATTCCCCCCGAACTGAACTGAGTGCTGAATCATCTGAATGCATGTTTTGATGTCACACGCATTTGCTGGTAAGGGAGGAAGTACAATACAGGAAATGAGTCTGTCAACCACCGGAATGGTTCTGTCTCGAATGGGAATTGGTGGTGCAACGTTCAAAGGTTCAGGTTCCATGTTGACTAAAGCTTCTTGGCCTTCTCGCCTTTCCCTTCTCAACTGTCTGATGGTTCTTTCAATTTCTGGGTCAAGCGGTCGGAGTTCAAAGCTTCTGGTTCGTCTCATGAGTTTCTGAGAACCTGAAACACAAGAAAACAAAAACAATAAGTAAAAAGAAATTAGATACAAGTAACGTATCTAACCCCTAAATAGTAAAAAGATAAATAAGTCCCCGGCAACGGCGCCAAAAACTTGACCGGCGTAAACACACACGTATAACGCAAGCGCACGTATCGTTCAAGTAGTATAAAAATATCGATCCCACGAGGACTTAATATCTAAACTATTAATTTTATGAGGTCAAATGATTACTAATATCTAACAGTTGTTGATTGATTTGAAATGGTGACGATTCTAATTTAAAAACAAGTAAATAACATTGTTCGAAAGTAGATTTTAAGAAATTCAATATTAAAAACTATCTAGGGTTGTGATTTCTTCCAATATCATTTTAAAGATGAAGTGGTTATCTTAAAGTTGGGTAATATATTGATTTATTAACCTGGAACACTAAATTATGTGTAAGCCTCTGTCGATGGTCAAACACAAATACCCAGTTTAACCCAATTGAATCATATGTCTTTGTCAACCAAATTATCTGGATTCATTAAGTTTAAGTTCCAATTATGGCTACCCCCGCCCGACAGGTATATTCATATCCTGTAAGGAAATCTATTAAAGGGTTATCTATCCTCAAGGAAGATCGTGGGCTATGAGTCTAAGGTCTTAAACCTAAAATCCCTATGTCTAGTTCATTTTCGATTTACCAGTTCAATTTTATTAATGGCCAGTTAATAAAAAGCATTAGGATTAAGACTCAATAAATAAACCTTTATATTACCCAAACTATAATTTAACCCCTTATAAACCGGTGATATTGGATTTCATCACAACCCCCCAGATAACTACTTTAGTTACAACACATAACTAGGGCTAGTAAAAACTTGAAAATAAAAGACATAAAGTAAAAATGCGGTAAAGTAAATACTGAAAAGTAAATTACAATAAAATAAAATGCTAAGGTAAAAGGAATTACTTTTACTACTACTAATTTAGATATCTCCCATAATATAATATATAAACTTGTGATAACATTACCAACCAGCCATATAGGCGGTAACCTGATTAAGTCAATTAAGTCCAACCGCCATTAAGGCGGTAAAAAGATTGTCCATGAACCTGCCATATAGGCGGTAAGAAAGTTAATTACCAACCGACCAATCTGGCGGTATCCTTGATTAGTCAGGTTAAAACCAGATTAAAATGAATTACCAACCGACCAATATAGCGGTATCCTTTTTAATCAATATTTTAAATAGTGAATATATTATATTTAAGGAGATTAATCTAAATAGCAATAGTAAAAGAATTACCTTTCACCCTAGCTGGGGAAGTTACCTCCTCATTACTGAAAAGTAAAAACTGAAAAATTAAAGAAAGAAAAGTACTTGTGCGTAAAAGTAAATTGCGGAAAGTAAAAACTGGAAAGTAAAGAAAAGAAGAGCGAAACTGAAAATTAATTACTGAAAACTAAAAATAAACAAACTAGATACAATCTTCTTATTTATTCATTAAGAATTTCAAAGAAGAAAGTATGAATTTTACAAATGAAATGGCTTGGTATTTATAGGCAAAATTTTGCCACCATCAAATCATCAATCAATTTCTCCACCAAATCCATTATTAATTTCTCCACTAATTACTCCACCAAATCCATAATTGCTCCACTAATTTCTTATCTTGTTTGGTGGTGATTTGATAATTTTTATTAATTATTTATTAATTAATATTTTGCTTTGAAAATGATTGATAATGACTTTTAATAATTACACTCCACACACTTCTGGATGGTTCATCAATTTCGGTCATGAATCATCAGAATTAGAAAATATTTTCTCTTTCAAAGTTCTAGATACTTTGAGTCTTCTTTAATCTGGCACTTGAATCAGCTCAATCCGATATCTGAGTAAAAAGTTATGCCCAAAATACGACAGATGCCAAAACTGGAATTTCCAAAACTGCACTTCGTCAAAACGCCCTTTCAAGTTTCCAATCTCCAAAATTAAAATATCAAGTCCAATAATTGCCTTTATTTGACCCATATTTCATCCTAAATGATTTCATTAAGACCCAATATTATTTTATCTGCAAAATAAACTAAATATATCAAAACGTTCATCAAACCCGAGAAACTAAACAAAATATTAAGTAAAAGGGGCGGTAAATATTGATATATTTTCCGCTCATCACCTCTCATTTTTCTAAGTTAGCCGAGAGGTACTCAGATGATCGCTTGAGAGTGTTTGATATTGTACCTTGACTAACTTTCAAATGATATTTTTCATTAAGCCACTGTTATAAATCTTTTTTAGTACATTTGAGGTGATATCTCTTATACTTATATAATGCTTTACCTATTTGATCATGGTTGATTTTTAGACACCTTTTAGATGAGAAGTCATTGTTGGGTATGATTTTAAGAATTGTTTTATGTTGTTTATATAGTAGTTCCCTTCATCATCATATGTTGTAGGGGTGAGCAAAACCGGTTTCGGTTCCGGTTCCGCATGGAACCGAACCTACCCGGAAAAATTTGGTTCCACACTAAGTGGAACCGGAACCTACCCAATTAAACAGGGTACCCATATTATTCGGTTCCAATATGGTTCCGGTCCGATTCCGAATTACCCTATTTTAAATATTTTAATGAAAATTACATTCAATACGAGTCCGTAGGAAAAAACGGGGATAAGTTTTTGAAAACAATCAATCCAGTCAAATACAAAAAGAAATGCTAGAACCTACTGCTGCTAGTGAAGCCACCGAAATGCTACATGGACAAATTGAAATATCAGGGACGGTCCCAGTAGCAGCAACAAGTATGATACCATATGTACTGAGACACTACTACTGGGAATGATATATGGGTTGGCATTTGGACCGACGACCATGTAGCCCTTACAGATTTTAGTCTGAATAACGCAGTTATGGATAGCGTGTCCTTCTGTAAGGTACATATCTAATTCTTCTGACCTGATCATTCATGCTTTTGCTTTAAAACAAAGATTTCATGTTAATGATTGCGAGTTTGGGTTTGTAGTGGTTTTCCAGGAGAAGATAAGTTTTCCAATTCCACGAGTCAAAGGAAACAGCAGGCTGCAGATTGAGCTACAACTTAATATGTCATGAACAATTACAAAAAGTTGTATGTAATGTATGAAGTTGATGTGAAACCGGTTCCATGGTCCGGTTCCGGTTCCGATCATTTTGGAACCGGAACCTACCCGATTACAACCGGTTCCGGTTCCAAACCCGGAAAACCGGTCCGGTTCCAACCAGTTCCGGGTCTACCCGGAACCGTTGCTCACCCCTATTACGTTGAATGTATTTAGTTCTAGTATAATGAAGTCATAGATGCAAGTGACTTGTATTGAACTTTATTTAATTAGTCAATATAATGAATATTGTTTAAGTATTAAAAACAATGAACACCATCGAACTTATTTTCATAAATATATACAATAAATTTTCTTTTTAAATTAATTCACGAAATATGATACATTATATTAGTGATATACATACAATGATTTTTTATGTAATTAAATTTATATTCTCTGAATCGAAAAAAACACTCTTTAAATTGATAAATTATTAATTTATCGATTAATTAATACCTCTCTAAATTAATAAAATTTTATGATCCCAACGTTACTAATTTATAGAGGTTTTACTGTAATAATAAGGACAACATAAGTTCCATAAATAAGTTTTGAATAAGGGCTATTTTAACATATATATTTTTCACTTAAAATTTTAACACAAGTTTTGAGTTCAATAGTGGAAATTGAAATGATACCAAATCATCCATCATTTATCATATAAATATTAATAGCTTAAAATTTATGTGAAAATTTTAAATTAAAAAATTAAATTGAAATAGCATAACTCAATAAGTTTTAGTTAAAAGTTTTCTGGATTGATGACGTTGAAGAGCACATTCAGCGCATGATCATGCCTCTAGCAATTGTGGAACCTGAATTCACCATCTCCCTTAAAAGGGGATTTGCCTTTTATTTATTTATTTTTAATTTATCAATATTTAACTGCAACTTGGGATAATGCTCCAGCTTAAAATAGCTAATTCCATTACTTCAAAGATTGTTTTTATTTTTTTAAAATGAAAAAGTTACAACTTGCAATGACCTTTTTTGCCAAAACGGGATCATATAAAAAGGAAAGACGATCACTGGTGCAGCAAGTTAGCGGAAGTGGAAAGAAAAGAAATATATTTTTAATCGGATTCTTTGGAAATAGGCTCCAGAAAAAACTGAAAATTAAACATATAGTTAGAGAATATTAATCGAAAGTGTAAGCTAATTTATAAGAGTATAAATTAATTTATAAATTCACAAAATTCTTTAACAAACGCTAATTAGAAAATGTTCTAATTTAATACAAAAACTTAATTATGTTTTATTCCATGATGACTCCCATCAGGGACTACATAATGGAAATTTTATTATTCAGAAGAAATACTATGAGATTACAACCATATTTATAATAGATAGATTGGAATCCTACTCAATTTAAAAAAAATAACTTCTAACCCTAATTAGATTAAAGTATCATAAATGATTTTTTTTTTTTTTGGAATCGTTTGAAATCTTACCACCAAACCACCCTTTTTTGGCTTAAGCGGAGCCGGTAAAACCCTCAATTGTCACAAGCTCTTACAAGAAACGCACTCCCTAAATTCGAACCCAGGACCTCAAGGTCAGATTCTGAACCCTACACCACCAAGCCACACCCCTTGGGGACATCATAAATGACCCTACAACTCAAAAAAAAAAGTATTACTAAAATAAAAAATTAAAATACTCCTGATAATTACCTTTCATCAAACTAATGATGCAAAGTCACTTCAAGAAAATAAACCTGTAATGTCTAAAAAAAATTATCGCTAAAAGTCAAAATTTCAAAGCTAAAGGTCTTATGCGTCAAAGAAAAATTTTGACGCGAAAACTTAGTCGAGAAATGTATTTAGCGTTAAAAACCGATTTCGACGCTAAAAATATATTTTCAGCGACGAAATATTTTGTCGAAAAAAGTATTATCTTTAGCGTCGAAAATCATTTTCGATGCTAAAAGTAAATACTTTTAGCGTCGAAATCGGTTTTTGACGCTAAATACCTTCCTCGACCAAGTTTTCACGTCAAAATTTTATTTCAATGCAGAAGACCTGTAGTGACGAAATGTTTCGACGCTAAAGATAAAAATAGTAAAAAATATAAAAAACATTTGTTATAATTAATTTTATAAACTTATTATAATAAAATTAACATTACAAATTAATTTCAAACTAAATTTCATTACAAAAGTAATTATTTTTTTAGAAAATATAAGAACATAATTGCAAATTTATTATAAAAAATTATAACAATAATATCTTTATTGATATAAAAATAAAATTATAAAATTTATCACAATAAAAAAAATAAAATAATAAACAAAATGATAAACTATAATTTTCTATATATTTTCTTCATCTTCACTTTCATTTGTTTTTCATTTTCTTCACTATCTTCATTTCCACCATTTCTTCATCTTCATATTCCCAACAAAAAATAAAAAATAAAAAAACATTGGATGTTAACATAAAATATAAAAAATGAAACAAAACCCTTAAGGAAAAAAATAGAGTAAATAAGAGTATGAGAGAAAGAAAGTGATAATAGGAGAAATGAAAGAGCAAATGAATTTATAGGAAAAAAATAAGCTAAAGGTCCTCAAATAGTGGGAATTATTTCCGCCAAAATTTTGATATTTAGCATCGAAATTTTTGATTTTTAGCGTCGAAAATTCGTCGCTAAATGTCAAAAAATTCAAATCTAATTTTATTAGGCGATAAATTCAAATTTTAGAAGGTGAGAAATTGAAAATTTTAAATTTATCATTTAACGTCGAAAATAAAATTAGACGGTAAAGGTCTATAACTTAGTATCGAATTAAATTATTCAACGCTAAATGATATTATTTTTTTAATATTTAAAAAAAAAAACTCATGTCTTCTAAAATTATATTTAAATTTTGATATTTAGCGTCGAATTTAAATTTCAACGTTAAAGGTCTACCCTTTAGCGTCGAAATTTGGATTCGAAGCGTTGAACAACTCTTTCGACACTAAATTTTCTACCATTTAGCGACGAAAAACTCTTTCGACCCTTTAACGTCGAACAACTATTTCAATGCTAAAGGTACAATATTTTAGTGTCGAATCTAATTTTGAAGGTAAATGGTTGACCTTTAGCGTTGAAATTTAAATTTGACGCTAAAGGATTGACCCTTTAACGTCGAAAGAGTTTTTCGACTCTAAAGGTTTACCTTTTAGTGTCGAAATTAAAATTCGACGCTAAATGATTTATTAGCGTCGAAAAAAATTTCGACACTGAAGGTTCATTTTCTTTTAGTGAGTATTCCCATTCAGAAATCTAATCTATAATAATATTATGGTAAGGAAAAGTAAGTGGAGGTTCGTAGATTGTTTAATTTTTGTTCTCTCTGAGTATCTGTGTCACAATAGAATGCAAATCATCATGTTAGTAACATCATACATCTCTAAACATCTTTAATATAAGCTAAGTTATTCAGAATTTATCGATAGATACCGATGTTAACTTGATAAAATTATACTACAGTTGTTTACATATCTCTGTCAATTTCTTTTGTTTGTTTGGTTAATTTGCCATCACTTCCTCATTTTTTCTCAAATTATAATTTCAATTAGTAACAAAGAACTTAGGAAATCAAAATAATGGGTAAATATTTTTTAGTCCCTGCAACTTGAACTAATTACTCAATTATTCCTTATATTTTCAAAAAATACTCAAAAGGTCAATATGCATGCTAGACTTGTTAAAAATTGTATGTTATATCAAACAAAAATATTATTTTATGTAACTTGAAAGGATCAGTTACGCGTATTTTTTGGATATTTTTATATGAGTAAGTTTTGTTATTTCGGCTATAGAAATACCATAAAAAAAACTTCGATTGAGATGATTTTTAATCCGTTGAAAAGGTCTTTCGAAAACAAACAACTTTCGTGTTGAACGCTTTTTGAAATTTATGTCAGAAATGCACCAAAAATATGAATTTCCTAAGAGGTCCACTGTCAAGGACTTATTTATAATTTCATAAAAAAATGTATATAAAAACCCCATAGTTTATGAAATTGTAAAATGGAAAAAGTTTGAAATCTTCATCACCCGACCCATCATCGTTTTAGACGCGAGAGAGAATAGGCGGCCATGCTGGCCACAAACCGGCCACCTCCCGCCGACGGGCTGACACCTGCAGGTGCGCCAGACCGTCCCTTGCCACACGGTGGCCGATCAAAACTCACCGGAAAATGACGAAATAAGAGGACACACAGTGTAGCTGACCCGTCTCGATCTCAGTTCATCGCTTTGATCCACGTGTCGAGCCACCAGCCAAATCAAAGCTCTTGGAACGTATCACGTGGTTGCGGTGACGATTTTATCAATTGATGCTCGATTTCACGCAAAATGAGACAAAAAAGAAATTTGAATAGTTAAACCCATTTGTAAAGTAGCTTCTATTCGAATTTCGTCGATTTCTACGCGTTTGATGGAGTGTTGGGAGTCTGTCGGTACCATCGGAATCTCGGTAAGACATCCCGATAAAAACCCATTATTTTGAAATTAAAAGTATTATGTTTGGATGCTTCCAGTAATGTCGTAGAGTAATGTATTGACATGTATTGAATTGAGTAAGGTAGAATGTATTGAATTTGTGCTATTGATAGAATCTTTGTAAAATCAAAATATATTGGATCGAGCCGGTAGGATTTGCGAGTTTCCGATAAAATTTGATTTCGCACGTGTCAGTGCTTTGATGAATTTAATGATAGATATGAGTTAATTATGATGATATGATAATGTTTAGATTGTTTCAGAAAGTTTCAGAGGGTCCGAGATCCTTTTGTAGCGTTTTCAGAAATTTTTTCGAAAGATTTTTCGAAAATACGAATTCGAGGATTTAAACTAATTGGATGTTTTGGAATGATATATTATGACATATTATGAGTATTAGAAAGGTTTTGGAAGAAATCAGTAAAGGTCCGAAAGGTCCCAGATCCGTTTGTAATGTTTCCAGACTTTTCGAGTGATTTTCAGGTTTTAGATCGGAAGGTGAATTTGATATTATGGATTTATAATATATGATGTTTCAAGAGTAATAAAACTAAAATCATTGGAATCGAACTTGATTTGGGCATTCCGGGAAGATCCGAAAGTTTATTATAGTTAGTCGAGAATTTCGTGTAACGACAATTCTAATTATTTTCCGTTGTTTATTTTGACATATTTGACTAAGATCATGAGTATTCGTGTGCCAGACAGGTATTCTACATAATGTATACTTGATGTATAGATTGTTTGTTTGCTTGTTTGTTTCTATAGGAAATATATGTGTGTGTGTGTCCATATAAAGCTATTCCGGTATAACCATCTTTTGAAAAAGCATATGCTATCATGTTATCAATTTGTGATTTTTGAGTTACTTGCCAATGGATGATGGATTTGATATGTGTTTTTGATGTACCTAACATGAGTGTGGACACTATTGTTTATTTATTTTCCGGAAAAGTGCTATGAGAAGTTATTTTTAAAGGATTTTGTTTTTGAACAAAATGTATTTGACTTTGCTTATGCTATGATATGATATATTTCCGCCACAATATGCATATTACGTTTTTATTGTTTATGTTTTTGAAACCATCGTGGTGTCTGTATAGGGTTTTGTCCAATTACAGTGGACCGACCCATTACTCTCTATCGACATGATCTTGTTTCGGACAATGTCCGATTTGTGTGCGCGACCTAAGTATTGGACGCTTGATATTTTCGTTCAGCTGACTTGGTTCTTAGACGTTTGATATGGTTTTATGATGACATTGATTTCAAATTTGATTTCGAACACAGATATCAGTTTTACGATATATTATGGAAATCTTATTTTATAGTTTTATGAAATAAGCACTTTGAAAATTTTTTCTCAAAAGATTCACTTTTGAAAGAGATATATTTGAGACGCATTGGATTCCACTTACGATATGATATGTTTTCGCCACGGTGCCCAACTATGTTTTATTGTTGTATGTTTTTGAAACCACTGTGGTGCCTGTATAGGAATCTGTCTATCTGAAAATGGCCAAGCTGTTACCATATGTCGACATGGTCCTGTATTCATACATTGTCCGGTCAGGACGCGCATTTCAGACAATGGACGCCTGATTAGTTTTGATGATTTTTGTTTTGGAAATTGATTTAAATAATTGGGAACTTTTATTTTTCAGAAAGTTTTATTTTTGAATAAATTGGGTTTTAAAAACGGTTATCTTGTGTTTTGGTTGTTGATGATGTTTGGGATTAACTGCGAAGAATTTGTATTATGATCTCTGTTTCTGATGGTGAATGAGGTTGATTGTATAGAATTTATATTATGATTTATGTTTCTGATGGTGAATGAGATCCATTATATGACATTTGAAATATGGTTTCAATTTTGATAATGAATGTGATTGATTGTATAGAATCTGTATTATGTTTTTGAATCTGATAATGAATGTGATTGAATGTATAGAATCTGTATTATGTTTCTTAATCTGATAATGAATATAATTGACTGTGTAGAATCCGCATTATGTTTCCGTATATGATAATAAATATGACTGGCTGTAAAGAATCTGTATTATATCTTCCGATCTGATAATGAATGTGATTACCTGTAAAGAATATGATGGAGTTGGTGCTTAGAGTGCCAATCCGAATTGTACATTTTATTATTTATTAATAAAATAACTATATTTTTCATTTCATACCCTATTAATGGTATTGTCATTACGCGTATTAAATTGATGCATGACATCGACCTTATAATAGTTTTGACAATAGGTGTAAACTATTCTTAAAGTAAATATTCCTAGTCGTTGGTTTTGAATACGGTCGAATTCCTATAACCTAGAAGACTAGCACATGTCGTATATTGGAATTGGAGTTCTAATGGTTTTAACGCGATGTACCATGAGTTTTGGAAAACTCGTATAGACATGTGGGTATTCGTTGGAGCGAATACTGAATGACTCATTGGTGATTCCTAATAGTTGGAAGTACATACCATTGTCAATAGGAATCTCCTCGAGTCGAGTAGCATATGTAATCCTTTGACTATAGGATAGCATTGATTTTGTGTGAGATCCTCCACACTTAGATGCCATATATGTCGGAAACCTTTCATGGTCTGGCCTCTAGATGTTCGTGGGTGTGGACCGATGCACTCAGTAATCAAATACGAAGCAAGATAAGATCTGTCGGCCCGTATGTGTACCATAAGGGGTTTATGTATCCATGTTAGTAAAGTCATGATTCTTAAATATATGGCCAAAGTCGATCACTTAGGGTGGATCGCATTTTTGGAGTTTCTATAGGTCCCAAGATCAAAACTCAAGCATGAATCATAAGCGAATACAACGACGGAAGTGCGGAATACTTACATCGAGCGGTTGAGAGACAATTTGGCAACAAAAACGAACTGAAATTCTGCTCACTGCCCACTGCTCATGTGCGCCCACTGCAGCAGTTTGGTGGTCTGTTTTGCGCCATTTTGAACATCAAAAACGAGCTTCAAGCTTCATCAAAATGTTCCCGGCTCATGGGCGAACCTCCCTACCACCTTCGCAAGACTCGTAGTGTGCTAGCACTTGCGGTTATCACCATGAAAAACGCAACTCTTGCTTCCCTTTGTTCACGCCATTTCTGGTTCAAAACCAGTGGAAGAAAAATGGTCCTTTTCGTGAGAAGAAGAGAAAGAAATGGAGAGATCGAAAATGTGTTTGCATGTCTTGAAAAGTGTAAAGCCTTTTTGATTATATATTTTCAAAATAATAATCAATTTCCATTTAATTTCATCTAATAAATTAAATGAATTTAGGAGCCAAAAACCAAAATTCCCTCCACTAGCTTTCACTATTCCCATCAACTTTAAGTCATATCAACTTTAATAAACTGAATGTCTTTCAATCAATCAATCACATCAATCAATCACATCACTCAAAGTGACATTTGTTTTGACGCTTGATGTGACGAATGATTTGACGAATGATTGACGCTTGATGCGACTTGCGATGCCGCACTCGAATTCGAAATACGAATGCGCTCGCAATCACACTCGGGCTCGGGTTCGTTAATTCCAAATTAACGATTTTTCCGTCGCGTCGTAATTAAATGATTACGCCTAGCGAATTCACTATTCACGTCGCTAACGAATTAATTCTAAATTAATTCGTTCGCCCGAATTAAAATCTAATTTTAATTCCGCGTCGAAATCTAATTTCGTTTAATATATCAAATATATTAATTTAATCGATTAATTCCAAATTAATCGTTATCTCTCTCTAGACGATATTTTATCCTAGATAAAATATCTCCGTATTAATCCCAGATTAATTTCTCTCTCTTCTATATAATCCCAGATTATTACAAGAGTGCGAGTTGTGCGTCATCGGTGGATTATCGGGAAGCGACCCATGAGATCCCGGATATATTGGCAGTAAATACGGTCATCGGAGTATCCGAATCACGTACGTACCAAGTACTACGTTTTTACCGATTTACGAGACAAGGTCGACTCCTAGCAAAGCACCAAGTCTTCCAATTCTCCGGATATATCCATTTAAGAATATTAAGATCTGTATCAAGCGTAGTATACTATGTATTGTGCATATCGGCCCAGTATCAGATAGTCACGTGCTAGGCCTAGGGGGCTGGATAAGTGTCTGCCCCGTACGAAGCACATGTCGGATGTCTGGTAACTAGTCTCTATAATCGGATATACATGACCTTGTCATAATATCCCGATGGCCGCGCAGCACTTAAGAGCACTAATACCGTATCCTGCGTGACATCATCTCCACTATGACTGGAGTGATACTTCCGTCTTGACATCACATCCAATACACTACGACTCTCTGATAAACCCAGAAGTGGTGTACGCAGAACCGGTTAAAGCCTGTACCACCAAGACCAAAGTCTATCGATTATCGTAAGTATTAGCGATGTAAGTCTCAGGTTAAGACTATACACACCTACCTTGATTTCGGCCTCCCATAGACACATAGTCATAATACCAATGGGATTCCGAAGGGTCTATCCAGAGCGAAGCTGTTTTCCGAACCATCGGTGAAACACGACCTCCTATCGCACTTGCATAAGTCTCTAACACTTATATATATGAGAACTATGCCGTTGTGCCCTCACAACGTGCACAAGTGCAATACTAGCCTATTCCGCATTATCGATGTCCAGTCTCGATAATACTCCGGCTAGGGATATTTAATGATTAATCCTTCGGGGACTGATACTGTCTCATATCATTCTCAGTCCAGGAACTAATCATAGGGACCTCTCTTCATTTATATATATCTATGGTGATCTAATCACAAATGATGAGAGTGCAATTTCCTTGTCACATAGTTAATTTGCTACAACAACACAATGATCTGTGCAAATAGTGACGCTATGGGTCATTTTGTCCAACAATCTCCCACTTGGCACATAGCCAGTCACTCAAGTGTCCCACACCTGAACTATGTACAGTTCGCTCAAATTGCTGAGGAAAGGTTTTCGTCAGCGGATTTGCTTGATTATCGTCTAACGTGATTTACACGATCATCACATCGCCATGATGTATGATCCGAACGAATCAAATGAAGATCGAAGTATATATCTGGATCGTCGATGAGACCTTTAATTCCTTAGCCTGTGCTGACGCCTAGCTCAACCGCTAAACAGAACTATATCTAATCTAATTAGATTTATTTTCGACCCAAATGGCTTTTATTGCTGCCTCAGCTGCAGCAATAATTCGCATTTGTTGTTTATTCGGCAACAGTTATCTTGCTCGGAAGATTTCCAGCTCACTGTCCCGTTATTAAAACTTTATAGTACCGCAGTATTTAACTGTTTGGAACTTGCAGAGTGATCCCAGTCACTTCAAGTTCTCCTTCTCCATAGATTAAGATAGCATCTTTAGTTCTCTGAGATACTAACAGATGTTCTTAATTTCAATCCAGTGACTATCACTTGGATTGATCTGATCGTGACTCCATATGCTCGAAGCGTATGAGACACCCTATCAAGTACATTTTAAATGTACAATTTCCCAGAGAGTGTTAACAACTCCAAATCTATCCCAGTAGATCTTTATTCCTTGAATAAAGGTTGTTACTCCCCAGAATTCTACGGAGAATTTCTATTGAAAGAATATCTATGAAAGCCAAGCTTTCACCAATTATTTATGGGAATTCACTGTCAGTGCACTCCCACTAACCTCCATATAATACAAGAATTACTTCGTTTTGAGTGAAATCATAAACCATTATGATTATTTCAAAACGTCAGTTCCAAGAACCTTATGCTTGCTTCAATCCAAACATGGATCGAATAACCCGCAAACCTTGTTTGTCGGTTATACAAAATCGTCAGGATGTTGTAAGCATCCTCCAAGAGGTTTCCTTTTCAGGAAAGCGATTTTGATCTGTAACTGACACATTTCATAAATGAAATATGCAGTTATCAACAAGCATCTTCAAAATGGATTTACCATGGCAACAGGTAAAAGGATGAATCGTTATTAACAAAATGTTGATAACGATACCTTTCCGTTATAAGCCTAGCTTTGTACGTTGGTATGTTGCCTTCCATGTATGTCTTCCTTGAAGACGTTTAATGTACCAATAGGCACAATGCCTTGTGGTACAACAACCAGTATCCAAAATAGTTGTTATACATGGAATCCATTTTGGACTCATGGCACTTTGCCATGAAAGGGAGTTGATACCTTGTATCATTTCCTCGTAGGTAGTCGGTTGGTATTCCTCAATAAGATTTACATCTTTATGAGGTTAGATCAGAAACCCATACCCTAGGTTGTTTTCTGACTCTATTCGATCTACCCAGTTCTTGTGTATTCGAAGATTAATGGTACAGATTCATCATTGGTGAACTTTTATTCATTAAGGACTTCGTGCCTTGAATAGTATTACTCCGATTTTCATCGTGTATCACTATCCTCCCACTGACCACTGCATATCGGTATTCCTCTCAGGAAAAACCGCATGGTGAGCAACAATCATATTGTTCTCACGTGAGTTTTATAAGTACTATACTTAAGGTTTCCCTTAGGATAACCTATATTGACACTAATCCAATTTGGGTTTTAGTTTGGTATCATCCAAACGTTATGCCTGGCATACCCAAATTATTAGGAGTAAGAAACCCCGTTTCTTTCCTGTTCATATCCTATATGATATCTGTCAAACAGATTTATATGGAACCTTATTCTAAATAAGTTTTGCACTGTTAATACATATCATGTGAAGGAAATGATAGCTCAGAGCGACTCGTGATAAACCTTATCTTGTCCAATAAAATTCAGTTTTTAGTTCGGACACACCGTCAAACTGACGTGTCTCGGGAGGAGTCCTCATCTGAAAGAATATCGTACTCTTTCATGTACGTATGAAACTTTCTGCTTAAGTATTTTCCATTACGGTCTTACCGTGCGGAATTACTATAGCCGATCTGTTTATCTACTTCGTGTCGAAAACTTCAAAATTTTCGAATTGTGTTCTTCAAAAGAAACACATAACCATAACGTGATGCCACATCCGTTAAGGTCATGAAATATTCCTGTTCACATCTAGCCTAGCTAGATATGGGCCCACTTATTTCACCATGAATAGGGCTAACAGATCGGTGGCTTTCACACTATTACCAAGTAAATAGTGTTTTAGGTGTTTTACCTAATAAACTAGATTCGCAGACCTTATTTGAATAGTCAAATCAGTCCTAGTACCCACTCTTCAAAAGTGTGGATATACGAGTCTCGTTAAATTGTGTCCTAGACAACAATGCCACAAATAAGTCTCTATTGATCAAATCAATTTGAGCTATTTATTTGTTATTTTATATGTTTGAGATCTTATTTATATTCAAAATATAAATTCTGTTATTTATATGTAATGTATTTATCTCAGTATCATCTTTATATAATAAAACACTTAGTGTTCTATAATATAAAGGTTTTTATCCGTAACGGATTAAACACTGATATAGAGATAATGTCTCTAGTCAAACTAGTTACATCATAACAGTTCCTAATTTAAGTACATACCCAAAGGGTAGTTCCTAAACTTAGGTATCTACGGTCCAAACAGCGACTTTCGTCCCGTTTCCGATTCGCAGAGAAATCTCGGCTTGAAGTCAGTATCCAGCTCATAGCGGATTCTGAACATCAATACATATAATTTATGTACCACACTAACTATTTAAAATCAAATTTCAATACTAGTAGTGAACATAACTTTGACAAATATTTTAAAGTCAGAGCCTCGCCCTTTCTTTAATTCCTTCGTGTCTTCCATATCCAAATGGTAGTCACTTTGGGATATGTCAATTATCTTTTCAATATTTCACAAACCTTTAGCCAAGCCTCGGGTTTCGGAATATCGAAACGATGTGCACCTCGTGCTACATGCCCAATTGCAAACTTTGACTTTATCTCTTCTAGAATAGTCAATTAATTCTCCAAGAATTATAAATTGCAATTTTAATACTTCTTAAATCTAAAATTAGATTTATGACAAGTATATTAAATTAAGCATTAAAGTCATCATCACATAAATCTTCCAAAGATTTTATGCTCTACTTATTTTGCTTAATTTTGGGCGTAAGGTATAATAAGTTATTTTATCAAATAAAGTAACCTATTATTTATTCCCAATTTGAAATTAAAATCATTTAAAATATTTAATCCCAGATTATATTTAAATATCCAACTTTTCAATTTTTATCTTGATTACAATAGTCCAACTATTTAATCAACGATTAGTGGTACTATATATATTATAATGATTATAATAGTCCAACTATATAATCAAATATAATCCAAATTAATTAACCTCAATTACATTGATTACTATAATCCAATTATAAAATCAACTGTAAACTGAGATTAATTAATTCAAATATATTGATTAATATAATCCAATTATATATAATCAAGTATAATACAGTCCAACTGTTTATTAAAACAACAATTTAAATATTAGTCCAACTAACATTTAATCTTATGACGAAATAATTTAAATGAGCGCGTATGGCGAGTAATTGAACGAGTATTGCAAATTCAATTCTTGCCTCCCACTATTTTTCGGCGAGCCTCTAACCCTTTGTCGAGTACTCGGGAAACCGTGTTTCCTAGTGGGCTAGGATCCCGTTAAATATCACACAATCTTGACTTTGGCCAACAAATTGTATGATAATTAACTAGGTAGATCTCGAAGATCAATTGGATCTCATCCAACTCCTAGATCCAGTAGGTGGACATCCAAGTCCCAAACATATATCTAATATATGCCTATATATCGAATATATACCCTAACCTTTTTCCTCTGAATCAACTAGGCCTTGGCTTTGGCACAACAAACCTAGTGATCCCAGTCAAGCGTGGACCCATTGACATGGAAGCTTCGTAATCAATGTCAATGGACAAGAAGTGGTCTTGACTTTGGCCAACAAACCACAACTTGGACACGACACCGATATGGAACAAAGCCTCGTGAGTAAAACATCTTTGACGGACAAGGGCTTGACTTTGGCCAACAACCCATGCCAATCTCGGATCTTGAGTAAGAATCACTCAATGGAAGGAAAATAAACGCTTGATATTTAACGAGGGTTTTTCGCGTGCAAATTGGCTATCAATTTAATTATCTTTGTTAAGGTCTCATCATCATACACCCTTAAACATGAATTCTAAATACATAATAAAGCGAGTATGAAAATAAATAATATGATATGCGGATGGATACTTTACATTGATCCTAGATCAAATCTCTCCCTTTCTCACTCAAGCTAGCACTTGTACTACTTCTACCCGTTACACTACACTTCTAAAGAAACCTCATTTACATTAAGGGGAATAGATGAGAAGAGAATACAACGAGAATAGAGGTGATAAGGCTGGACTCGCAGGTCCAATTTAATAAATCGAATTTATTACAACAATTTCTAAAATTGCCCCACCCATCTAATATCCATCCGATATACATTATTCATGCATCACAACCATGTATTCACTCATATAAGCATGCTATCAATCAATCTAATCAAATTATTAATCTGATAATTATGTGATCATCCAATTTTCAAACAACGATTTGATTTTGTTCGAGTCAAACTCGTTTTTGCGAATAAGTACTTAAGTACGAATTCCCGAATTAAATTAAACTACACAATTAAATCCAATTCAATTTGTATTTAATTCTAATTGAGTATTTAATTCCAAATTAAATAACACACTTTAATAATAAACCCTTTTCGACTTAAATTCCAAATTTAATAGCTACGGGTCTCAAAGCCCGATTAATATCCAATATTAATTTAATTAAAGTCTAATGGGCTTTTAATTAATTTCTAAAAGCGTGGTCTATTGGTCAACTCGGGTCAAACCCGCAACCAAAGTCCAATGCGGGATTTACCCCATAAGCCTTTAAATTAATTTTGGCCCATTAGGCCCAATTAAATCATAAAGGTCCATTGTGTTGCATTTGGGCTTTATGGATGCGGTTTTGGGCCCAATTGGATCCAACCAATTTTGCCTAAAACAAACTTTGTACAACAAAGCCCAATAAGCCCAATAACAACAATACAAGCTCAATTTCCAAAATTAGCCCAATTAATTAAATTACACAAATCCAATTTCGCAATTTAATTACCTAAAGTGTATATCATGATTAATCACCCAAATTAACATTTCTAAAACATCAATTCATACAATTAATCATGCTCATTTTCATCATCACATGTCCAACACATTTTGATTAAAATCAAACCCATATACATGCTCTTTAAGTCTCGGCCAAGGGAGTGATTTTATGTCCGATTCGTTTCAATCCAATTAAACACACAATCGACATTAAATCAACACTTCTAATCGTTTCAAGTCATCCAATGATCAACGAAACAAAATTCCAAGACATTTAGGGCATTATACCTATTCGGCCAAGATACTCAAATTGGGGAAATTTGTTCCAAACAATTTTTAATCAAATTGATCCAACCAATCATCAATTAAAATACATTCAAGCATACTTTATCATCCAATTTCATAATTGCATGCTTAAATCAATTTTACCCAATTTCAAGCTTTATGACATTCTTGGCAATTTGGGGATTTTACATCCGATTCGAATTCAATCCAATTGATTCTACAATCGATATCAAATCATCATCCCAAATGATTTCCAACACACCCAATTGTCAAAAATCAAAAAATCCCAAGACAATTTAATCATCAAATTTTCGGCCAAGGTGGAATTTTGGGGGAAAAAAGATCCAATCCATTTTTCTTGAAATTGACCATGCCAATCTTCAATTCAAACACAATTAAGCATACAAAAATCCATCCATTTAATTTATCATGCTCAAATTCAAGTTTGCCCAATTTTAGCCCTAACATTTTTCATGCTTTAAACCTAAGCTCTTGATGCCATTGTTGGAGTTTCTATAGGTCCCAAGATCAAAACTCAAGCATGAATCATAAGCGAATACAACGACGGAAGTGCGGAATACTTACATCGAGCGGTTGAGAGACGATTTGGCAACAAAAACGAACTGAAATTCTGCTCACTGCCCACTGCTCATGTGCTCCCAATGCAGCAGTTTGGTGGTCTGTTTTGCGCCATTTTGAACATCAAAAATGAGCTTCAAGCTTCATCAAAACGTTCCCGGCTCATGGGCGAACCTCCCTACCACCTTCGCAAGACTCGTAGTGTGCTAGCACTTGCGGTTATCACCATGAAAAACGCAACTCTTGCTTCCCTTTGTTCACGCCATTTCTGGTTCAAAACCAGTGAAGAAAAATGGTCCTTTTCGTGAGAAGAAGAGAAAGAAAAGTAGAGATCTAAAATGTGTTTGCATGTCTTGAAAAGTGTAAACCCTTTTTTGATTATATATTTTCAAAATAATAATCAATTTCCATTTAATTTCATCTAATAAATTAAATGAATTTAGGAGCCAAAAACCAAAAGTTTTCCCTCCACTAGCTTCACTATTCCCATCAACTTTAAGTCATATCAACTTTAATAAAGTGACATGTCTTTCAATCAATCAATCACATCAATCAATCACATCACTCAAAGTGACATTTGTTTTGACGCTTGATGTGACGAATGATTTGACGCTTGATGCAACTTGCGATGCCGCACTCGAATTCGAAATACGAATGCGCTCACAATCACACTCGGGCTCGGGTTCGTTAATTCCAATTAACGATTTTTCCGTCGCGTCGTAATAAATGATTACGCCTAGCGAATTCACTATTCACGTCGCTAACGAATTAATTCTAAATTAATTCGTTCGCCCGAATTAAAATCTAATTTTAATTCCGCGTCGAAATCTAATTTCGTTTAATATATCGAATATATTAATTTAATCGATTAATTCCAATTAATCATTATCTCTCTCTAGACGATATTTTATCCTAGATAAAATATCTCCGTTATTAATCCCAGATTAATTTTCTCTCTCTTCTATATATCCCAGATTATACAAGAGTGCGAGTTGTGCGTCATCGGTGGATTATCGGAAGCGACCCATGAGATCCCCGGATATATTGGCAGTAAATACGGTCATCGGAGTATCCGAATCACGTACGTACCAAGTACTACGTTTTACCGATTTACGAGACAAGGTCGACTCCTAGCAAAGCACCAAGTCTTCCAATTCTCCGGACATATCCATTTAAGAATATTAAGATCTGTATCAAGCGTAGTATACTATTGTATTGTGCATATCGGCCCAGTATCAGATAGTCACGTGCTAGGCCTAGGGCTGGATAAGTGTCTGCCCCGTACGAAGCACATGTCGGATGTCTGGTAACTAGTCTCTATAATCGGATATACATGACCTTGTCATAATATCCCGATGGCCGCGCAGCACTTAAGAGCACTAATACCGTATCCTGCGTGACATCATCTCCACTATGACTGGAGTGATACTTCCGTCTTGACATCACATCCAATACACTACGACTCTCTGATAAACCCAGAAGTGGTGTACGCAGAACCGGTTAAAGCCTGTACCACCAAGACCAAAGTCTATCGATTATCGTAAGTATTAGCGATGTAAGTCTCAGGTTAAGACTATACACACCTACCTTGATTTCGGCCTCCCATAGACACATAGTCATAATACCAATGGGATTCCGAAGGGTCTATCCAGAGCGAAGCTGTTTTCCGTACCATCGGTGAAACACGACCTCCTATCGCACTTGCATAAGTCTCTAACACTTATATATATGAGAACTATGCCGTTGTGCCCTCACAACGTGCACAAGTGCAATACTAGCCTATTCCGCATTATCGATGTCCAGTCTCGATAATACTCCGGCTAGGGATATTTAATGATTAATCCTTCGGGGACTGATACTGTCTCATATCATTCTCAGTCCAGGAACTAATCATAGGGACCTCTCTTCATTTATATATATCTATGGTGATCTAATCACAAATGATGAGAGTGCAATTTCCTTGTCACATAGTTAATTTGCTACAACAACACAATGATCTGTGCAAATAGTGACGCTATGGGTCATTTTGTCCAACACGCATCAGTTATGAAGAATCGTGGACATGTCGACATGAGATGTGCGTCTTGAAAACTTGACGGTATATTCTATGTTTCCTAAGCACAACTCGGATAGCCTACGACGGAGGGATTGTTAAACATATGTGATGACCTCGATTTGTATAGTTCAGAAAGGTCGTTCGTGTTCTTCACGAATTCGGAGGTGGCCGAATTGCGTACATATTAGCTAGGCTTATATGACGAACGTGTCTGAACTTAGAGAGTCCCAATATGAAGTGTACTCGTTGAGCACTTGGGTAGCCGATTATTTTTGATAAAATATAATATTCAATATTATAATTATCAAATAAGATAATCAAGTGTTATTGTATAACATTGATTATTTACTTTGACCTAATTGGATTAATTAGATTAATTCAATAATTACACAAGGGCTTAATTGTAAAATCATAATTATCTCTACCATTTGAGGATATTATGGTAATTGTAAGTATGTAATAATAGGTGGTTTTGGCTTGATTTAATTGGATTAAATCAAGGTGGGAAACATTTAACTAATTCATTTCCTAATCTTTGGCTTGATTTAATTGTATTAAATTAAATTGGGAGACAATTGAGATTAGTCACACCTAATTATACATATTTGGACAAATTAGATTAAGCCTACTTAAAAGTTGATTACAACTTTTATTAATTAAAAATTGCCTAAGTTTTGCTATAAATAGCAAGCTTTAGGAAGGTTTTAATTACAAGTTCAAATACAAGCATAAGCAAATTCTTGAGAGATTAGCCTAAATTAGAGAAGTGTTTAGAGAAGCTTGTGAGGTCTCTACAACATTTCATCCAGGATAAATCAATATTGGATCTTGAAGTGAAGCTTGGAAGCATTGGAAACAAGATTGGATCTTAGAGTCAAGCTTGCACACCTTGGAGGTTCTCCAACAATTTCAACAAATGAGAAGTAGATTGGATCTTGCATCAAGCTTACTAGGTAATGTTTGATCCTCTCCAAAGCTATGTTTATTTGTGTATTAGATGCATGATCACATAGCTTAATGTTGAATAAGGCTAATCAATTGTGTTATGATACTTTAGAAGTATAAACACAACATGCTTGTAATTAGGTCAAAATGTTCATGTTGGACATGGAATAATTAATAAGAGTTTGGAACTTTAAATTAAAGCTTAGAGCTATGGCTACCATTCTAGATTCACTTGACCACCTTTAGGTGGACTAGAATTGTTCATGAGACATTTCTAATATGGATTCTAAAATGGTTTGTGTATTGGATTCAAAATTTACGCAAATGCATATTTAGAATAAATTTATGTTTTTTGAAAAATATTTGATATTTTAAAAAACTAGATTTTTATTCTATAACATGTGTTTATGTTGGTTTTGAAATTAAAAATTAATTTTGGGTGTTTTTGAAGTGTTTAGGGAAGACCGGAAATTTATTGGGTTATAAACCCTCTTATTGCAGCTCTCTAGAATGAGAGCTGCTACTTAGCAAACAAAAAAAAAAAGGTTGCGCGCTACAGTGCTGCGCGCACTGTAGCGCGTGTGGCGCACGCGCGTGGCACCCTTCACGCACGCTGATTTTGTTTTGCTTCGTTCGGGAGCTTCCGGACTCCGATTCAGTCCCGGATTTTTCCTATACACTGGTATTGGAATATAGTATTTCATCAAATATTTTAAAATTACACATATACTTGATATCCATGGGTTAGACCCATTTTCGCTGCCCGGGGCACCGATCCGACCCTAGGGGTTCCACAACTGCCCCAACAGAATATGTATTATATCTTCCATTTATGATAATGAATGTGACTATCTATAAAGAATCTGTATTATATTTTTCGTTTCTGATGATGAATATGTTTGATTGTATAGAATCCATATTAGGCGTTATGTTTATGTTGATGGATGAGATTGGCCCTGTGCGACATCAATGTTGATTATGTGGGTGTAGTTAGTTTGGTTGGCGATTTGACCCGTGTCTTATAATTTTGGTTAGGGTATTCGTTTAGGCGGAATTCATCTCATAGCTATTCTAAAATAGATAATGAGTCTCGTACGGGCTTCGTTTGATCGTGTTGGTATACGGTTTGTGCAAGTATGCTTTGGTTGTTCTCTCTTTCATCTTTTACATGTATGTGTGTGTGTATTGGTATATATTTGTTTGGTTTATTTTTTTTTTTGGTTATGGTACGATTGTTATGAAGAAAATTTGGAAACTTGCACAAGGTATGTTTATAATATATATATATATGCAATTTGAATGTGGATCAGCTTATGTAAGTGTTTTCGGAAAACTGTGTATTTAGATAGCGTAAAGAATAAAATGAAGTTTAAGGTTTTGTGATAGATAACCATATACGCATAATGTTATATATATATGTACTATTTTCAAATTATTTTTATTTTTATTGTACGTGCGTGGTTACTTACTGAGTTTTATAACCCACACCATATCAACTTGCTAGTTTTACAGGTTGGTAACCAGAACGGTCAACCATCAAGCTTCGAATACTTATGCTAGAGACGAAGATCACCCAAGTTGTAGTCATCCACTCTAGGGGAAAATTCATTTAGTTTAAAATCATTTTTTTTGTGTATGTTTTGAATTTTGCAATGCACGTAATTATATGTATGTAATTAAATATTGGTATGTATGCATTGAGCTGGGGCACTGAGCCCTGAGTATTGATGATGTGATTTGATTTATTTTGAATTTGGGCCGGAGGTCCTTTTTGCATAGATGGTGTTTATGACATGTCGTTTTGGTGCTGCACTGCTTTTCAGGTTGTCCAATCTTTAAGGTGCGTCATGTCCGTTTTTCATTAGTTTTGAGACTTAGAGAGACGGGTTATTCACATCTCATGTCGGTAACGCCTTGCCTTCGGCGGGATGTTATAATTGATATCAATAATTTTGTAATGCACTATATAACATAATATCATTTTTTTAAAATATATATATATGAGCATATAATTAATTGAATTTCGTATTGAATATTAAAAGATTTGGGATCTGAACCCACTTTCACCAATTAAAGGAAATTGGGATCCCTTTATACTAAATAATAATAATAAATAAAACAATATTAACTAAATATATGAAAGTACAAAGGGCAAGATAGGGAATAAACTAATGACAAATACAAATCAACCCTTTCAATACTTTATTATATGAGATCTCAAAAGGTAATCAAGATTTTATTTTGGGGATATATAAAGTAAAAAAAAATAAAAATTTATTGAAAGAATAAGTTAATTTAAAAAAAAAAATTCAAAAAAAGGGTCTGCAGGCTTCTATTGTCCGAAATTTGTGGCTTTTGTATTTGTCATAATTTGCATTAGTCACATGATTAGTCATTTAAAGGCTTTCCTATTCTTATGCCAATTTACACTGACAATAAATCTCTAACAATCGGTATTCTTTAAAAATATGTATATATGAAATTATCACCAAATATATTATAATTCACATGACAGTGCAAATTCAACCGATATCGGAATTGAAAGGAGAAAATTCCGAGATATTTAATTGAAAAAAATATATTTTAGTACTCAATATTAAAAAAAATATATATATATATATATTTTATGAGGAGAAACCCAACTCAGAATGTCTACCGCAATGATACCCACCAAAAGAGTTGATAAAATCTTGAGGGAGCCAGCACGGTGCCTATAGTTGTCATCTACTTAAGTCACCGGTCTAATTTCATGGGAATCAAACTCAAAATCAGACACGTTTCCTATTCCCCCTTACCATTGAGGTAGCCTGGCTGCTCTCAAATAAATTAGCAAAGGCATTTTGATCTAGTGGTGTTGATGTTTTTTACGTTTAGTTTTTTATAATCTTCTGTAAGATTCAATGACTATTCATTATAATTTATACAAAGCTAAAAACAAAGCTCAGATTAGTATCGATTCATGTCCTTAGCAAAGACCAACAGTGTTAATGCAGTTGGTTAATTGGTTATGTCCATGCACGTGCTTGGAATTTGGTGGAACAAAAGGCCAACAGTTAAGCTAACCTAATAATATAGTTTTTGCTCAATCTCAAACTGAAGGGTCAAAAAGAATATTAGAAAATAGTCCAATATTGTTTAATAAAAGAAACTTATGGGAAAAAACATGGCACCTTCTCTGCTTATTGTCTAATTCAATAATCAACCTAGAAGATCCTCAGGATTCCTCAGGAAATCTTCAGGATCTTGCTTTCCAAACTGTACAGATTTTCTAAAGATTTTGTCTTCCCATGCACTCTCCCTTTTATAACTCTCTTGCCCTTCTCTTGTAATTTGCTCAAATCGTCTTCTTTTTTCTCTTTGCTTCAAAACAATTAACACAACAACAATATTTTTTATTTTGAGTTATGGGTATGGTAGCAGAAGCTCATGAGTTTCATGTTCTTGCTGTTGATGATAGTATCATTGACAGAAAATTGATTGAAAGACTCCTTAAAACATCTTCGTATCAAGGTAATTAATTATATATTATTTAGTCTAACGCTTTTTAAATATATTATCAACATGAGTTTAACTAACGCTTTTTAAATATATTATCAATATATTTCAAATACTTTTAATATGATTTTAAACACCCTCTCTCTGAAATTCAGAAATGTTTATTTTTTTTACAGTTACCGCAGTTGATTCTGGTAGCAAGGCTTTGGAATTTTTGGGCTTATTGAATGAAGATGAGCAAAACAATTCACAAGTTATACAAGTAAATTTGATAATTACAGATTACTGTATGCCAGGGATGACAGGCTATGATCTCCTTAGAAAGATCAAGGTAATTAATTTTTATTTTATTTTTCATATAATTATAATCAAAATCTAAACAAATATTTGTCTAAACTTTGCAGGAATCTGCTTCTTTAAAAACATTCCAGTTGTGATAATGTCCTCTGAAAATATCCCATCAAGAATTAACAGGTGATATAGCAGTTTGTTTTTGCTCAATGTATATATATACACAAAATCTGTAATTAATTAACAATTATAAAATATATCTTATTTTCCTGACAATTGGAGTTTTTTTATTAATGATTTGATCAGATGTTTGGAAGAAGGAGCTGAAGAATTCTTTTTGAAGCCAGTTCAATTATCTGATGTGAACAAGCTAAAACCTCATCTCATGAAAGGAAAATCAAAGGAGATTAATGAAGCCAACAGTATTATTAACAACAAGAGAAAAGGCTTGGGAGAAATTAACTCTGCAGATAGATCAAGAACAAGATATAATGATACCAATAATAATGATGGACTTGAATTGGAAGTTCTCTAAATTTTTTTTTTTTAAATTTTTTGCCATTTTTACAATTTCAATTTTTGTAGAATTTTCTAAAATTATGTTTTTGCTTTTTGTTTAATAGAAGTTGTACAGGCTCATAGAGATAAATCTATTAGGGTTTTATTGTAATACTAGTAGAGACAAATATTAATTCAATTTTGTTTTTGGCTGAAAATTGATTGTGCCTCAGGGGCTTGAGTGAGTGTGAGAAAAAAAAATTAATTAGAGTTTTACCACTCTTCTATTAAAAAAAAAAACGAAAGAAAGAAAGAAGGATAAAAATGATAATTTTTTTTTAAAAAAAAAAATTAGATAGTTAATCACCATTTTATATAGACATCACTTTTAAAAAATACAAGAATTAATTGTTTTTCTAGAAAAATTTTATGACGGTATTATCACGTCACACGTATATAATATTTTATCATGTATATTAAAATAAAATAAAAATGACAGATAATAATAATTATATTTAATTTCATGTTATTTATAATTGATGATATTACGTACGCGTATTTCGATCCGTTCAATTGACTTGTCTCTCTCTATCCGCTTTTTATTTATAAAGTTTGGTAATCAAATGAGTACCGACCAATAGAACGTGGGGTCATATTCATGGTTGCTGGTTTTAGGTAAGGTGGCTGAAATTTAATTTTTTTAGAAGATTTGCAGTGGATTCGGATTAGTTAGGTACAAATTTTCAACAATTAATTGAAATGGGAATCGATCAATACTCGTGGTACATCTGTTCATTGATCCAATATCCTCAACATTGCCATCCCTTGCTTTAGAATCCTAGACAGGCTCAGCGAAACACCAAGCTGTCCTAAGCAACAGTAATAATATATATGCATGAAAAAATATTTTAATACAAGACAAAAAAAACATTATTATATTTGGATATGATCCAAGAGATTGATCTAAATTAACCACTAGCTTAGTGAAGCTCATTTGGATTTATGTGTATTCATTAAATTATGATAGATAATCCCACAAAGTCATTAATATGAAATCTTCTCGATTTGAATAGCATATATAATCCTCAGACTTGAGATGTCACAGTGATCTTGTGTCTATCCCCTGTGTACTTCGAACATGTCATGAGATCTTTCATGATTTGACATTTGGATTATTATTGGGTATAGACTTGATTTATATGAAGGTCGGTGTTTATTTAATAGAAGATTTGTTACTCTATGTGAACAAGTAGAATATCTTGTGATCTTTGAGATTATATTTCTTAAGAATTGGTATCTTCTTGATAAGGTTAGAATACAAAAATTTCAAATAAGACGATTATTTATTCATTAAGTGATCTTACATTAAAAGTGAATATGGACTTCTTTAGGGAAGAATCATAGTGTATGCTACCTAGGACTGGAATGTGACTCTAACTATAAATATGTGAGGCATTTCACACATTGAAAATAGTAAGCGTTATAACATTCACACGAAAGCTATAATATTTGATATTGAGATTTGTGCATCCCTTACATCCATAAGGTGGTACTGCATATATATTATATGAGGAAGCGACTTCGGTTTTCATATTTCATTGTATATTCTAAGTTAATATTGGTTCTATTTGCCTCTTTGGCAGCAACTGTTTAACGTGGTGAATGGATTTTCATATACATAACGAACAAATTAAAAAACGAGTGGTGTATGCTGGATAAGGTCATTAAAAGATTCAATGAATTGTATTTGTAATTAAGAAAATAGTCTTAAGTTACATAAGATCCGATTGTTGTAATCTTTTTAATATTTTCACACACTACAAGAAAATAGACCTTTAGAGTCGAATCATTTTCGACGCTAATAAATCATTTAGCGTCGATTCCATTATTCGACGTAAAAGGTTAAACTTTCAGCGTCGTAAAATTTGTTCGACGTTAAAGGGTCAACCATTTATCGTCGAAACTACAATTCAACGCAAAAGATTAAACTTTTAGTGTCGAATTCTTAAATCGACGCTAAAATACTGACCTTTAGCGTTGATATTACTTTCAACGCTAAAGTTTTTTGACAACATCACCGACAACCCCTTTACCTTTAGTGTTGAAATGTATATTCGATGCTAAAAGTTTAACATTTGACATCGAATGAAAATATCTGCGCTAAAAGTCGCACCTTAGCGTCGCAATTGTTGTCGACGATAAAGGTTTCTGACAACTCCCACTGATAATCCCGTTACCTTTAACGTTAAAAATTAATTCGACGCTAAAAGCTTAACATTTAGCGTTGAATAAGACAAATTCGACGCTAATAGGTTATTAAAATCCCAGAGGCAGCAACCTTTTTCCCCATTTACTCTTTCTCTCCTATGCAAATTTCACTCACAATTTTTTCACAAAATTTCAAGTAAACTCTAATTTTTCATAAGGTAATTTTATTTCATCTCTCTTTATTTTTCCTTATATTTGAATCACTCTCACTTAATTAATTTAAGTTTAATCTTTCTCAAAAATTAGAGCTTTAATTTTTTATAATTATCATTACTATATACATTGTGTTAATTAGTTAATTTATTTGTTAGTTGATTATGATCATGCATATATGTAAGTAAGATTATTTTATTTTGTTATTAATTAATTAATTAATTAATTATGTGTATGCTTAATAATTAATTAATTAATTGGTGTTGTTGATGAGTTTAATTAAAAATATGTACATATTTTATATATATTGGTAGTCGGGGTGTCCGAACCAACTTATACGCGCACCTCAACTAATCTCCGGGACTTGTGCCCCGTGCCCTCAGAAGTTTCCCATCACATATCAAGATAAGTTGCAATTTTTTATACCAGGGGGCATGACCTAAAGGAAATACACCTAATGTGATAAGAACCTTGAACCTGTGAGGGAGCAAACCACTCAAACCAAACGCATTTACCATTGAGGCAACCTCTTGGGATTATATCTTTGTTAAAACTGTTTAATTAAACTCAGTAAGCTATAAACTTATCTTGCATCCTATAAATAGGTCTTTGGTGAGCGGAAAATATATCAATATTTACCGCCCATTTTACTTAATATTTTGTATAGTTTCTCGAGTTTATGAATATTTTGATGTGTTTTACTTTATTTTACAGATAAAATAAAATCGGGACTTAATAGAATCAATCAGGATGAAATGTGGAACAAATAAGGGTAAAAACTGGACTTGACATTTTGATTTTGGAGATTGGAAACTTGAAATGGCGTTCTAATGAAGTACAATTTCGGAAATTTTAACTTTGCGTAATTATCGTAATTTGGCCATAACTTATTATTCCGATATCGATTGAGGTGATTCAAGTTCCTGATTAAAGAAGACTCAAATATCTACAACTTTGAAGTTCATAAGATTTTCGAATTCTTGAGTTTTCATTACCGAAATTGATGAAAACTCAGGAAGTGTGTTATGTGTAATTATTAAAGTCATTTTCAAAAATAAAAATATAATAAAATAAAATTAAAAAAATGGAAATTATCAAACTTCCACCAAACATGGGTGCCATATTTTGTGCCATGTTTGGTGGAGAAATTGGTGGAAGCTTTTATATTTGCCTATAAATACTAAGCTAAACTTTGTAAATTTTTCATGGTTTCTTTGGGGGATTTCTCCATGAAAACCTAAAAGAAAATGTCTTGCATGTTTATTTAAGTTTTCTTGTATTTTCTCTTTATTTATTTAATAAATTTTTATGTTTTTTTAATTACATAATGAGTAGGTAATCTCTCTTTTTGCTGGAGTCTGGGGTGAAACTTATATAATAATTTAGATTTACTCTCTTAATTTAAATAAGTAAATTGAATTAATTATTTACCGCCCATATGACCGGTTTTACATTATTGGACTTAGTTTCCGCCTATATGGTCGGTTTAGATGCTAACCTTGTTACCGTCTACATAGTCAGTTTATATGATTTTGTTACCGCCGATATGGTCGGTTGGATTTTGGACAATGACATTCACCGCCTATATGGTCGGTTTTAATATAATTAATTCAAGAAATGATTAATTGATAAGGGAGTAATCTATATTTGAAGTATTAAAAGTGAAACCCCTAGCTCTAGCATTTTCTTTTATTGTTGTAATTTTCTTTACTTTTTAATTTTCTATTACGTTATTTTGTTTAACTATGCATTTTGTAATTTTAGGTATGTTTTGTAACTAAAAATATTATCTAGGGTTGTGATGAATTTCAATATCACCGTTTTATAAGTGGTTATTTTATGTTTTGGGTAGTATATTGGTTTAACTGACCATTAATAAGATTGATTTGGTAAACTTAAAATGAACTTGGAAAATGGATTTTAGGTTTTAGCCATAGACTCAATAGCTCACGATCTCACCTTGGGGTAAATGTCTCTTAGGTAGATTTCCTTACAGGATAGGAATATACCTGCCGGCGGGGGGGTAGCCATAATTGGAACTTAATCTTAATGAATTCAGAGTTTCTTAATTAACATAGGAATATAGTTAATTGGATTACTTTGGGTATTTACATATGACCATCGGAAGAGGCTTTTGCATAACTTCGTGTTCCAGGTTAATAAACCGATATATTGCACAAACATGAGATAATCACTTCATCTTTAAAAGATATTGGAAGGATTCACAACCCTGGATATTTTCATATCATTGTTTAAAACTTAAAATCTACCTTTGTCTTGTTTTAATTACTTGTCTTTAGTTTAAAATCACCATCCAACCAAAAATCAATCAATTAGATACTTGTAAACATTTAGCTTCATAAATTAATAGCTTAGGTATTAAGTCCTTGTGGGATCGATACATTTTATACTACTTGAGCGATACGTGCACTTGCGTTACGTGTGTGTGTTTACCACCGATCAAGTTTTTGGCGCCGTTGCCGGGGACTTATTTATCTTTTACAATTAATTTTGGGGTTAGATACATTTACTTGTGTCTAATTTATTTTTACTTATTATTTTTGTTTTCTTGTGTTTCAGGTTCTCAGTCACTACATGAGAAGAAATAGAAGCTTTGAAATCCGTCCGCTTGACCCAGAAATTGAAAGATTTATCAGACGGTTGAGAAGGGAAAAGTGAGAAGGCCAAGAAGCACTGATCAACATGGAACCTAAACCTTTGGAGGTTGTACCACCAATTCCCATTCGAGACAGAACTATCCGGTGGTTGACGGCTTCATTTCATGTATTGTACTTCCTCCCTTACCAGCAAATGCGTGTGACATCAAAACATGCATCCAGATGATACATCAGTCAGTTCAGTTTGGGAGGAATGCAACTGAAGACACTAATGCCCACATCAGCAACTTCCTGGAAGTTTGCTGCACATTCAATTATAACCGAGCGGCAGAAGAAGCAATGAGACTGCGTGTTTTTCCATATTCCTTGAAAGACATAGCTAAGGCTTGACTACATTCACTACCAGCAGGTTCCATCACAACTTGAAACATTCCAGCCGCCAAATTCCTTGCACAATACTTCTCCCAGCCAGAATTGCAAAGTTGAGGAATGACATTACATCCATTGTACAACATGACTCAGAATCTCTCTGCGAAGCTTGGGAAAGATACAAGGATTTGCTCAGAAAATATACTCACCATGAGATTGCAAAGTGGCTACAAGTCCAAACCTTCTATAATGGACTTTCTGGATTAATGAGAACCACAATTGATGCTAATGCTGGAGGAGATTTAATGGCAAAAAGAGAGGATCAGGCCTGGGACTTAATTGAAGAAATGGCCAACAACAATTCTTTGTGGCCAACAGAAATGAGCATGATTCAATGAATCGCAGGAATTTACAAAGTTGGAGCCAACACAGCAATGAATG
The DNA here is from genome assembly GCA_019454045.1 of Zanthoxylum bungeanum. Lineage (NCBI taxonomy): Eukaryota > Viridiplantae > Streptophyta > Magnoliopsida > Sapindales > Rutaceae > Zanthoxylum > Zanthoxylum bungeanum. The sequence continues at coordinate 252,655 of SKCR01024872.1, read as the reverse complement.
CCAAGCTGGATCTGATTTGCAAAAATCTGGAAACTCTTAACATGAAGGTTAAAGTTGGATCCACAAGTTCACCATATGGAGGAACACCATAGGCAGAATCATACACCCAATATGATGAGACAGTGAATTATGTCAATAATTTCAACAGACAAGGGAACAATATTCCAATACCTACAACCTAGGTTGGAAGAATCATCTCAATTTCGCATGGAGCAACAATTCAGGGCAGATGAACAATCCACCACCAGGATTCCAACAGTAAAACAAATGCCAGGAGTATGAAAAAGAACCAGGAATAACAGAAGTGTTGGCTTACTTGAAAATGCTAGAAAAAAAATACAATTCTCAAGCAGCATCATATGATGCCATGTTTCAATCCCAAGCAGCATTAATTCAAAGTCAACCAACATCTTTGAAAACACTGGAGAATCAAATGGGACAACTAGCCAATGGTCAGAGTTACAGACCGCAAGGTACCCTTCTTAGCAACACAGAACCAAATCCAAGGAACATGGGGAATGGACAATGTCATGCCATGACTTTGAAAAACGGTACTGAAATCAACAAAAATGTTGGAGTCAAGGCAACTGTTGAGTAAGTTCCAAAAGAAAGCAGCGAAACAGATCAACAGATGGAGGAAAAAGAGGCAAAAGCAAATGATCGAGAAACATTCACTCCACCTCCACCTTTTCCACATCGTCTCCAGAAAAACAAACTAGACAAACAGTTTGCTCGATTCCTGGAGATCTTCAAAAAGCTTCATATCAACATTCCATTTGCAGAAGCGTTGGAACAAATGCCCAGCTATGTCAAAGTCATGAAAGACATTCTGTCACGAAAGCGGAGATTGGGAGATTACGAGACAGTAGCATTGACAGAAGAATGCAGTGCCATCATTCAGAGGAAGCTTCCCCCAAAGTTGAAAGATCCTGGCAGTTTCACCATCCCTTGCACCATAGGAGAACATAACTTCGGTAAGGCTTTATGTGATTTAGGTGCTAGTGTTAACTTGATTCCTTTTCTATTTTCAGGAAACTGCAAATTGGAGATGCAATGCCCACCTCAGTCTCTCTGCAACTTGCTGATGGATCGCTCACATTTTCGAGAGGTGTAGTTGAAGATGTGCTGGTCAAAGTTGACAAACTCATTCTCCCAGCAGACTTTATTATCCTTGACATGGAGGAAGACGAAGACGTGCCCATCATCATCGGGAGACCATTCTTGGCTACAGGTCAAACCATTATTGATGTACAAAAATGTGAACTAACCATGAGGGTGCAGGACCAAGAAGTAAAATTCAATATTTTCAAAGCCATGGAATTCCCGAATGATGAAAAGAATGAGGAATGTTTCAGACTTGATGTGATAAATAGTACCGTCCAGAACTCCAATGCAATGCAAAGTTCCACTGACAAACTTAAAGCATGTCATCTACCTGTGGAGCCTGAAGATAAAGTGTACTGCACACTGAACAAGTTAAATCTTGAATTGCAAGCAACTGAAGAGAAAAGGCTCCACCAACTCAATAAATTGGAGGAATTTCACATACAGCCTTTCGAGAATGCCAAATTATACAAAGAAAATGCCAAGAAGAGACATGATGAGAAGTTAGTGCGCATACAACTGGAACCGGAGCAGCGGGTATTGTTCAGCAAATCAAGGTTGAAATTTTTCCCTGGGAGGTTAAAATCACGGTGGTCAGGTCCATTCTTAATCACTCAAGTTTTACCAAATAGAACCGTTGAGTTACATGATCCCACTTCTATTGAAACATTCAAGGTTAAAAGTAAGCGTGCCAAGCACTACTGGGGAGAATCATTAGAGCGACAAAAAAAAGTGTCACACTTCAGATCCAGCCTAACGTTCAGGCAGTCATGTCTAGCTGACGACGTTAAACTTAGCGCTAGCAGAGAGGCAACCCATGCAATTTTTGTATATATTCAGATTTGGTGTGTTTTATTTTTGTGTGTTTAATTTTGTAGGCTAAGTCACAAACATGATGGAAGACGTTCTTGCAAATCTTCACAAGCAATTTCCTTCTCTCCCTCAAAACTCTCTGATGATAGTTTACAAAGCTCGCATGGAACGAATAAGACTTCTGATGATCAAAGGTAATCTTAATGACATTCGTTGGTTAATTGAAGCACGGGTCTGATTGGCAGGTGAGTCCTCTGACTCATTTATTTCATATCTGTCTGGTTTAGGAAGAAGCACCTATGCTAAGAAAAGAAGAGCGAAAGGAATAGATGTTTGCTATAAATGTGCACGCATGACATGTAATACTCGTTGTCGTTCTTTAGGAATGATGTCTGATAACCGTGAAGATAAAATTAAATTCATTAAGGATGGCTTGAGTAATGAGTCTTTGGATGACATATCATTGACTCTTGAAACGCATCCCAGTGGATATGTGCATCACGCAATTCACATGTTATATACACAATTTCGAAAAGAAAGAAAACAATTAATTCTCGGGAATCTGACATTAAAAGACCTTGTTTGTGTGGGAACACAGAAACTGGACGACGCATGCTGTCCCGGGCTCGCGGCCCGTCGGGAGTACGGAGTAGCCACGGGGGACTAAACCGAAGAATAATGGAGTCGCCATCCGGTGTGAACCGGGAAAATGAGATTTAAGGCCGCACTCACCCCTCGCAAGGGAAGACCTTAAACCATTGGGTTCGGAATGGTCCCTTACTTATGCCACTTGTAATGAAAGGATTTATATGATAATTTAATCAGGCTTAAGTAACACTTATTTCTAAGAATATCATGCTTCTAAATCTACATACATACATCAACAAGTTCATCTAAATTTATATGTAACACATATTCGAATTTGCATACAGCCTATTTGCATGTAATCTATGTCTCAATTTGCATACATAAGGTTTATCATACGGCAAGCATACAAGTTAATGAACGCATTGGTGGACACAGAAGCGCAAACAAATAGCATTCTTACTAGCATGCATATTAAGAAAAGATATTTAAGCGCATAACAGAAATAGACAACTAGAGAGGTAATACAAATGCATAACGTAAAAATGGGGAACTATGTGCTAAGATGGACATGTCGTAATGTGATGTAAGAGGATCTGTTTACCGTGGGCGTTTGTGCAGCGTTCGTAGACGCATTCGAACGGTAAACAGACGGTTCTCGTTCGAGTAGCGTTCGTAAACGCGTTCGAACGGAAATGAAACAGAATGCTCACGTTCGTATGGCGTTTGTGAACGCGTTCGAACGGAAATGAAACAGAATGCTCACGTTCGTATGGCATTTGTGAACGCGTTCGAACGGAAATGAAACAGAATACTCATGTTCGTATGGCGTTTGTGAACGCGTTCAAACAGAAATGAGACCTGATGCATGATAAGGCAAAATGCATGCGCGTTCGAGTTGCGTTCGTAAACGCGTTCGAACGGGAACAGACCTGATGCATGAAATGGGACACAATACATAAATGGTGAATAGTACAATGCGAGGCGTGGCGAAGCATCGTGGTAAAGGATTTTAACCTCTTCAATTAGAGGACCTCTCATCGCACTTACTAAGCCCATGCGCTCGATCGCATCATGCATACAAACATAAAGACAATCATATCAAACTAAGTATGCCCGATTGGGCATATCTTACATCCAACCGAACACACATCAACCGGCGCGGCAAAGCATCGTGGTAAAGGGCTTTAACCCTTCCCCATAGGGGATCTTTCATCCCACTTACTAAGCCTATGCGCTCGATCGCATCATGCATACAAACATAAAGATGATCATATCAAACTAAGTATGCCCGATTGAACACATCTTACATCCAACCGAACACACATCAACCGGCGCGGCAAAGCATCGTGGTAAAGGGCTTTAACCCCTCCCCTCCCCATAGGGGATCTTTCATTCCACTTACTAAGCCCATGCGCTCGATCGCATCATGCATACGAACATAAAGACAATCATATCAAACTAAGTATGCCCGATTGAACACATCTTACATCTAACCGAACACACATCAACCGGCGCGGCAAAGGATCGTGGTAAATGGATTTAACCCATCCCCATAGGGGATCTTTCATTCCACTTACTAAGCCCATGCGCTTGATTGAACCATGCATAAATAAGCAACATGCAGAATTCAAGTGACGAAAAATAAATAAACCAAAGCAACACAAAATAAAAGAGGGTGCCGTTTACTCAAGCGGTACGTGGAGTTGTGTCCCGAGTACAGATCATATTACCGTCCATTCAGAATCGGCTATGAAATTTATGTCCGGGTTTCCATCCGATATACCGTGAGAGTTGACACATCTCTCATTTTATTTCACAGCCACAACATACAACATCTCATAATTCATGCATATTTAACTACTCAAGGGCCACAACATGCATTTCAACATGACAATCACGCAAGCAATATTTAATAAATAGTACAAAAAAAGCGAGTGTGAAAGATACCCTCAGGTCTAACCTTTTTGCCAACTTTCAGGCTTGCGTTCCACGGACGTCGGAAGGGTACAGCCTCCTCAACTTCTCCGGTTCACTGGTTTAGCGTCCTAGCTCACTGCTTTGCTGTTTTGCTTGCGGTTTGAACTCCGTTCTGCTCCTGTTCGGCCTCTGTTTTGCTGCTCACTGCTCAGGCCACCTGTTTTGACGTTTCAACGGACGTTTCAAGTTTTTTGTGGGTTTTTAGTGCAGTCTTGTGTGATTATTTTAAGGATTATGAATGCAGTTTTTTATGTTATTACTTTAAGGTTTTTAGGGAATGTTTTAAGTGTATTTTGCTGCTGTTTTAGGGGTTAAATTACTGCTGTTTGGGCGTGATTTAGGGACTGGTTTGGGTCAGTTTCGGTTTGTGTAAGTGGGCTACGTATTGAACTGTTTTGATAGGGTATTGTGCGGCAATTCTGAGAAGTAAATGGGCTGCTGTTTTAGGGGGGAATTTTTTTGGTGATGTGTGGATGCTGTTTTGGCGTGGATTTAAGGACTGTGAAGGGGCTGGATGCGGCAATGAGAGAGTTTGGAGGTCTCTTGGGCGTGCAAGAGAAGCTTGGAGGAGTGTCTTAGGCGTGATTTGAGAGATATGTGTGCTTCGATTATTGAAGGAGGTGTAGGAGAGAAATTGTTTTTACTTCTTCTTGCTATTACCGTGAATGATATTGTGTGAATGAGAGGATGGCTTTGGTTAGGGGTTGTTTATATGGAGAAGGGTTAGGGCTTCACCTTGTCTCACAAGGAAGAGATTTTGGCATTAAAATGAGGATTTGATTTGGTGTTGAGCAAGGAAAGTCAAAGATTGAGGGGGGACAAATCTTGGCTAGAATAGGAAGTCAATATCTTTAATTTGTTATGATTGATTTTAATTAGGCATGACATCTTTTTAATTTAGTATGTGATTTGTTTAGTTAGGAAGTTAATATATTTGATTTATCTTCATTAGGTATGATTATATTTTGTGTTTTATTTAATTGGTAAATGGTTTAGATATTTTATTTAATATTTAATGTTTAATTTAATTAAATTGGGATGTGTTTTATGGGCTTTGGGGAGCTAATTGGGCTGGGGTGCGAGGCTAGCAGCAAAACCAGAAACACCGACGCCGTTCAAACGCCAATTCGAACGCTACACGAACGTCCGCAATCTGTCTGACGTTCGAACGAAGTAACGAACGCAGCACTAACGATGACAGTGAACTTGTGAGATGAACTTGATGACGTACTTATTCTGAATTTCCCCTTCCGACCTCCGTTTCCCGCAATATCCTTAGCTAAAAAGGTAGTGCCTCCAACTGAGACTCATCATCGGGTTTCACATGCAAAAATGCAATGCCTACAGTCTCCCCAACTTTGATGGGACTTGTGTAGTGTGTGACTTTGAACAATCCTATCAAAGTTATGCAATGCATTTTCACTTACCTGGCTCGTCTGATGCCTCGAGCTGAGTTGGTACTGCAAGTGGACCTCGATCCTGGACGCATCCCAGTAACTGCAACCGACAACGGGGGTACCTCGACCCTGGGCATCTCGACCCAACACCCCGCTGACAATAGAGACCTCACCCTCGAACTGATGATGTAGTGGGCACCTCGACCCTGGGCTCCTCGACCCGGAACTACAACTAACAATGGGGGCACCTCGACCCTGGGCACCTCGACCCAACACCGCTGAAAATAGGGACCTCGCCCTAGAACTGATGATGTAGTGGGCACCTCGAGCCTGGGCACCTCGACCCGGAACTACAACTGACAATGGGGGCACCTCGACCCTGGGCACCTCGACCCAACACCGCTGACAATAGGGACCTCGCCCTCGAACTGATGATGTAATGGGCATCTCGACCCTGGGCACCTCGACCCGGAACTACAACTGACAACGGGGCCTCGCCCTCAAGCTGATATGGGCCTCGCCCACAAGCCGACATGATATGGGCCTTGCCCCTTTGGGACTCATCCCTAAAGACTGAAATTGCGTTGACGCTGCTTGGCTCATTTCTGCCGCTTTCTCCTTTCTTCGAACCTGCGAACACAAAAAAACAAACACGAAGAGAATGCAATGTTACGTGTATGCATGAATGATTTTTTGATTCCGTTGGGTTAGGTCTTCTGCCAATTCCCATAGTGACTGCTCGGTCTTCTCTCCCTCAGGCAAAGTATTGCTTTAATCTGTCTACGTTGATCGGCTCGGTGAACTCGTTTCCCTACAAATCTGATAGCTTCACTGCTTCATTTCCCATTACCTTCTGCACTATGTAAGGTCCTTCCCAGTTAGGTCTGAATTTTCCTCTTGGATCTGTCGCCGACGGCCCCGACTGCTTAAGTACCAAATCACATTTCTGATCTTGGTGGGACGTACTTTCTTGTTGAATGCCCGGGCTAGTCTCTTCTGATACAACTGCATGTGATACAAAAACTTCGTTCTCTTCTCATCCAATAGTGCTAACTGATCAAACCTCTGTGCGGCCCAATCCTGTTCCGGTAATTCTGCCTCTGTTAATACCCTCATAGACTGTATCTCCACTTTTACCGGCAAAACTGCTTCCATTCCATAGACCAAAGAGTAAGGTGTGGCCCATGTTGCTGTCCTTACTGATGTTCTGTACCCCCACAGAGCATATGGTAGTTTCTCGGCCCAATCTCTGCAATTTTCTGTCATCTTGGCTAAAATTGTCTTTATAGTCTTGTTGGCTACCTCAACTGCCCCATTTGCCTACGGCCTGTACGGTGATGACTTGTGGTGGCCTATCCCATACCTCTGTAACATTGCCTTCGTCTCTCCTTGAAACTGGACCCCGTTGTCTGTCACTACATGATGCGGCATTCCATACCGACAAATGAGGTTCCGAGCTAAACTTTGCCATCTGCTTTGCTGTAACATTACGGAATGATTCGGCTTCCACCCACTTCGAGAAGTAATCTACTGCCACTACTATGAAGCGATGCCCATTTGACGCATTCGGCTGAATTTCTCCAATCATATCAATTCCCCATGCTGAGAAATGCCACGGCTCTGACAACCCGTGTAACTCTGTGTGCGGTAAGTGATTCAAATTACCATGTGCTTGACAGTCATGAAAGTGCTTCACCATCTTCGCGCAATCTGTTTCCATTGTTGACCAATAAAAACCTTGTCTCACTATCTTGCGAGACAGATTCAACCCGTTCATGTGCGGACCACATACCCCGGCGTGTATTTCTTCCATTATATGCTGAGCTTATTCTTTTCTCAAACACTTCAACTGGATACCGTTTGCCTGCCTCTTGTACAGTTCCCCTTTCAAAATCACATACTGGGAAGCCAACTTCTGAATGACTATTCTGTCTTTTCTGCCTGCCCCTTCCGGGAGTTCACCATGTTCCAGATACCTCTGAATGTCATAATACCAAGGTTTACCGTCGTCGACCTCAACTCCCAGAATTCTTTCTATCTCATAAACAGGTCTGCTCGCTGTTGTCAGTATCAACGGTCTCATCACTAACTTTTCTGGATTTTCCCAAGTTGCTGCAAGTGTAGCCAATGCATCTGCCATCTGATTCTCTTCTCTCGGTAAATGCTGAAACTTACACTAGGGGACAACCTGTGCCAACTTTCTGAGGTGAAAAAGGTAAGGTTTCAACCGTTCTTCTTTCAATTCTCATTCTCCTCGCATCTGCTGGACTACCAACATAGAATCTCCGTAGACTTCCACACTCCCGGCCTTCAAGGCTATCAATGCTGTCAAACCAAAAGCACATGCTTCATACTCGGCCATGTTATTAGTCACTATAAATGTCAACCTCTTGGCCAAGGCAAAGTCTCCCTTCGGGGGTCATTATCACGATTCCAATTCCAGCTCCCTTGTAATTCACTGCTCCGTCGAAATACATCTTCCATCTCTGAACTGTTATTGCTTGGATCTCTTCATCTGGAAATTCAAACTTATACTGATCCCCCTCAACAGGTTGCATTGCCAGAAACTCTGCTACTGCTCGCCCTTTGATCACTTTAGAGGTGAGATATTCAATGTCAAACTCTGTCAGCAATACCAACCATCTGCCCAACTTTCCCACTAGTGAAGGCACCGAATGAAGATATTTCAGAGGATTTTCCTTGGCCACTAACTGGATCTTGTATGACTGGAAATAATGCCGCAATTTTCTGGAAGCCCATACCACTGCAAGACAGATCTTCTCAACTTCTTGATACCGAGCCTCATACGGGAGCATCTTCTTACTCAGATAGTAAACTGCATGTTCTACCCCTGTCTCATCTGCCTGTACCATCATTGCCCCTAGTGCTTCTGATTCTATAGCCAAATATAATACCAAAGGTCTGCCCGGTCTCGGAGGTTTCAATACAGGAGGCTTTACCAAGTACTCTCTGATCTTGTCGAATGCTGTCTGACACTGTTCATTCCATCTCACTGGCTGATCTTTTCTCAACAGTTTGAAGATAGGCTCACATACTGATGTCAACTTGGCAATGAACCGACTGATGTACTGAATCTTTCCCAAAAATGCTCTGACTTCTTTTTCTATCTTTGGTGCAGGCATTTCTGTGGTTGCCTTGATCTTCTCGGAGTCTACCTCTATTCCGCCCATTCCTACTGTATGACCAAGCAATTTTCCTGATGTCACCCCAAACACACATTTCTTGGGATTAAGCCGCAGGTTATATCTGTCAACTCTATGAAGGAACCTTTCCAGTGCTTCAATATGCCCAACTCTTGTCTCTGATTTTACCATCATGTCATCCACATATACACCTCAATCTCTTTGTGCATCAAGTCATGGAAAAGTGTAGTGGCCATCCGCTGATAAGTAGCTCCCGCATTCTTAAGTCCAAACGACATAACCTTGTAACAATAAGTACCTCACTCGGTAACAAATGCAGTCTTGTGTTTATCTTCCTCAGCCATGAGAACCTGATTGTAACCTGAAAATCCATCTGCAAATGAATACATAGCAGATAAAGCCGCACTATCAACCAGAACATTATATGCGGCAGAGGAAAATCATCTTTCGGACAAGCCTGTTGAGATCTCTGTAGTCTACACACATTCTGACCTTCCCATCTTTCTTTGGTACCGGCACTATATTAGCCAACCACTCTGGATATTTTACTACTTCCAGGAACCCCACATCTATCTGTTTCTTAACTTCCTCTCTGACTTTCTCAGCCCATTCTGGTATCATCCGTCGGAGTTTCTGTTTTACTGGCCTCATATTCGGATAAGTTGGTATTGTGTGCTGGGAAATGTTTCTGTCTACCCAGGCATGTCCTCATAGGACCAAGCAAATACTTTGGCGTATCTGACCAACACTTCTTCTAGTTTCTCCCTCTCTTCAGAGGTAACTTCACTTGCAATCAGAATTTCCTTGGGGTTCTCAAGTGTACCCAAGTTAAATGCAGTAGTAGTTCTGGCCGAACTATATCAAATATGCTTGATTCGTGCAGAGTAAATGGAAATGACTCAGGCAAGTAAGCAAAAGAGATGTCTTTATTATTGGATAATGCGGAAGTACATTCAAACAAATCAGGAAGGTAAATGTCTTCATCATCTATAGACACTTCTTCCCTGCAATCAGGTCTTCCTCAGGCTTTTCATCCTCTCCCAGAGTCAGGCTCTCCAACTTCATCAACTCTTCTTCCCAATTCTCTGCTTCCACAGCTTCTTTAATCAGCGGTTTCTCACCCAACAAATCCTGGAAGATCTCAAATCCATGTACCACAATCCCATTAACTTCCACAGGTTCAGGCTCCCCTTGATATCCTGAAGCTTTCACAAAACATTCCATCAGTTTCAGGCCCTTTTCTTGACCTTTGGCTTTTCTTCATCAGACTTATACCCCAAACCTTTCCGAGTGGTCTGTCCTCTGAAATCTGGCAACTTTGAACCTTCACCCGGTTCAAACTTCATTTTCTCATGATCCTGCCACCCTAGGATCCACCCATTCCTCAAAAGTAGTTGACACCTGAAACCTTGTGAAAGGTTGTATCTCCAAGGCAGCCACAACATTATCTACCTCAGCCCAGATAGTAACAACTTCTCCCTCATACGGGAACTTGATCAGCTGATGTAAAGTGGAAGACACGCCCCCAAGTTTGTGAAACCAAGGCCTTCCCAACAATAAGGCAAAAGTGGCTGGGGTGTCCAGCACTGTAAACTCAACTTCATCTTCAATAGGGCCTACCTTGACCATAGCCACAAAAGTACCTTCAACTCCCCTTTTACTGTCATCATAAGCCTTAATAGTCATACTGAGGGGTCCAAGTCTGTTGCTTTCATACCCAATCTTGCCAGAATTTTCAACGGGCACACATTGATGGACGAACCGTCATCCACCATCACACATGAAGTTTTCTTGCCCCTCACTTCGGCCCTGATAAATAGAGGCCTATTATGATTTCTCCCTTCCGGCGGGAGTTCATCCTCAGAAAAAGATATCTGCAAAGCTTCTTTCTGAACTGACCCAACAAACATTGCAGGGTTGGCGTCTTCCGGTACCACAATTTTGCTCAAGGCCTCAACCATGGCCTGCCTATGCTCTCGAGAAGCACATAACAGTTCCCAGATACTCACTTGTGCTCTAGTCTTCCTCAATTGCTTCAACACTATATCCCCCTCAGTATTTTCTGCAGTCTCAACCACTTCCCTACCATCTGTCAAAACTTCATTACCCTTTTCTGCCATATCATTGTAAAAGCGACCGCTACGCGTCATTCCCCTTACTTCTTCCTCATCACTGCTAGAGAAATCAAGCCAAAAGCTTTTCCCTGCTCTGTCTCATCTTCACTAGTACTATCCCAGATTCCAAGGCAAAAGGCTTGAGGGTGGAAGGATTTTAGGACAAGGTCTTCTGGGAGGCCAGAATTGATCATATAGGCTGGTGGTGGTACGGCGCGGTACGGGTAATTGGGGGTAAGGGTTTCTGTGTGTGTCAGGCTGTTCTGTTTCTGGGTCAGGTATTTTCTTGGAGTCTATCAGGTCTTGGATTTCATGGCGGAGTCGGGCGCAATTGTCAGTGTCATGGCCCTTTTGTTGGTGAAAGTGACAGTAAAGGTTAGGTTATAATGTGATGGTAGGGGATTGGGTAATGGTTTGGCTTCCAAGGGTTTTAAGAGCCCTTGCCTCTTCAGTTTCTCTAGCACCTTGGACAGGGGCCTTCCTAAGTTGGAAAACTGCCGGTTCCGGATAGCGGCAATCTCAGCAGAAGAGAAACGGGCTTTGCTCCCGATGTTCCCCCAATGGGCCTCCTGTTCAGACCATAGAATTTTCTATTCTCGGCCTCTTCTTCCTCAATATCCATGATAGTTTCCCTCAACTGCCGAAAGTCTGCAATCATGGAGTTCATCCTCCTCAACTTGCTGTAAATGGAGGGCTTGGTGCCCTTGATAATCATTTAATCTGATCCTTCTCCGAAGGCCTAGTCTGCATCTTTAATAACTGACCCTCCACCGGTCCACATACTCCTTAAAACTCTCCTCCGCTTTCTGCTTAACATTCTCCAGATCGCGGAGTGACAGATCGATCTCTAGGTCAGTGACATACTGCTTCAGGAAAGCATCAGCCAACTCCCTCCAATCTTCCTTCACTTTCTTCTCCAAACTGTGGTACCACACCACGGGAGCTCCCTCGAGCGACATTCCAAACATTTTCTGCACTTGGCGCTGAGACAGGCCAACTGAACTCATGACTGATACAAACTGTCGGAGATGCACCCTTGGATCCCCATTCCCGTTAAACTTAGCCATATCAGGCATCTTGAACTGTGCCGGCAACTGTTCCTCGAAAGTCAGTGTGTCATAATCCAGCAATCCTCATTCTTACCCCTCATCTTGCGGGTAACCGACTCAACCTGATCCCAAAGTTTCTGTAACTCTGCCTGAGACCCAGATACTCTGCCTGCTGCATACTCTGCCATATCATCATCAAAAGCGGGGGTATCATCCCCCAATCTGTTCGGAGATTCCTCTTGCCTCACATCCCCAGAATTAACCCCGGCACGAGACCTAGCTATACCAGCCATAGCAGTAGTCAAAGCTTGCAACTGTTCAGTGACCTTGGCGGACCGTTCTCTAACTGATCCATACGGGACACCTCATTATCGGATTCACTCATACTTGTTCTTTTAGTGAGTCTTGTCCCTTCTCTAACCCAAACGGTATCTATGATGTCTTTTTGAGACATAGATGGTGTTAACATGATATATGTATGTATGAGGTGCATGAGATGCATGTAACATATATAACATACTCAATCAATTAAAACTCTCAAACAAATCGGCCCTATCATTTTAGAATCTTTCGGGCAAATTGTCATAGGAGTGAACCCATCCCAGTTTAAATGGCCCAATGAGTTCACATCTCATGACAAAGTGCCCGACTAAATCCAAATGGTAACGTTCCGAACACAATCACAAAGTGGCCCATCAATCACTTAGAAGCCTTTGGCCCAATAGTCATGAAATATGTTCTTGTCCCAGTTTAAATGGCCCAACAAGCCCATATCCCATGACAAATGGTCCAAATGGATCCAAACGACGATGTTCCCAAACACAAGCACAGAAGAAAGATGATACAAACATGACATAATAATTTCTACATAATGGCCTATCAACATTTCAGAAGCTTTTGGCCTAATAGTCATAAGGTGCGAACTTGCCCCAGTTTAAATGGCCCAAGCAGCCCGCATTTCTGACAATAGTCCAACTGCATCCAAATGAGGATGGTCCACAAGCACATATTCAAGGAAATAATTGTTACTTTAGCCAACCCGGTCTATGGGTGGGTTAGCAAGAGTATAGACAAAGGCTCTCACCGGCGAAGGATGGCCCACAACTAGGTCTCCCCACTCAAGGGTTCGAGCAACCAAGTGAGCGCACCCTTTTTTATACACTAAGGTACGTGCCAATGAGCTATGGTGTGTGACGGACTGTCAAATGGATTTCCCGTTGTAGATTCCCCAGGGGGAAGGTGGAGCGAGGCTCACTTAAATACCCAAGCCTCTTAGGCTCTTATCGCTTGGTGTCAGGAATAAACAACGAGTCCTCCAAATTAGTCCATCACAATAGGCTACGAGTAGATGGCTATCTAGGTGCCTTCACAGCTTTTCCTTCTAGAAAGGTAGTGAATGAAGGAAGAGACCAAACCATTACCTAGCCTAAAAATGACTTTGATTAAACCCTCACTTTATCCACTATAGACACGGTCAATTAAAACATAAATCCAAACATCACAAGACAATATTTCGGGGCTGATTCTCTATCCCCAGTGGAGTCGCCAGACTGTGGGAACACAGAAACTGGACGACGCATGATGTCCAAGGCTCGCGGCCCGGTCGGGAGTACGGAGTAGCCACGGGGGACTAAACCGGAGAATAATGGAGTCGCCACCCGGTGTGAACCGGGAAAATGAGATTTAATGCCGCACTCACCCCTCGCAAGGGAAGACCTTAAACCATTGGGTTCAGAATGGTCCCTTACTTATGCCACTTGTAATGAAAGGATTTATATGATAATTTAATCAGGCTTAAGTAACACTTATTTCTAAGAATATCATGCTTCTAAATCTACATACATACATCAACAAGTTCATCTAAATTTATATGTAACACATATTCGAATTTGCATACAGCCTATTTGCATGTAATCTATGTCTCAATTTGCATACATAAGGTTTATCATACGACAAGCATACAAGTTAATGAACGCATTGGTGGACACAGAAGCGCAAACAAATAGCATTCTTACTAGCATGCATATTAAGAAAAGATATTTAAGCGCATAACAGAAATAGACAACTAGAGAGGTAATACAATGCATAACGTAAAAAAGGGGAACTATGTGCTAAGATGGACATGTCGTAATGTGATGCAAGAGTATCTATTTTCCGTGGGCGTTCGTGCAGCGTTCGTAGACGCGTTTTAATGGTAAACAGAAGGTTCTCGTTCGAGTAGCGTTCGTAAACGCGTTCGAACGGAAATGAAACAGAATGCTCACGTTCGTATGGCATTTGTGAACGCGTTCGAACGGAAATGAAACAGAATGCTCACGTTCGTGTGGTGTTTGTGAACGCGTTTGAACGGAAATGAAACAGAATACTCACGTTCGTATGGCATTTGTGAACGCGTTCGAACAGAAATGAGACCTGATGCATGATAAGGCAAAATGCATGCGCGTTCGAGTTACGTTCGTAAACGTGTTCGAACGGGAACAGACCTGATGCATGAAATGGGACGCAATACGTAAATGGCGAATAGTACAATGCGAGGCGCGGCGAAACATCGTGGTAAAGGATTTTAACCTCTTCAATTAGAGGACCTCTCATCGCACTTACTAAGCACATGCGCTCGATCGCATCATGCATACAAACATAAAGACAATCATTTCAAACTAAGTATGCCCGATTGGGCATATCTTACATCCAACCGAACACACATCAACCGGCGCGGTAAAGCATCGTGGTAAAGGGCTTTAACCCTTCCCCATAGGGGATCTTTCATCCCACTTACTAAGCCCATGCGCTCGATTGCATCATGCATACAAACATAAAGACAATTATATCAAACTAAGTATGCCCGATTGAACACATCTTACATCCAACCGAACACACATCAACCGGCGCGGCAAAGCATCGTGGTAAAGGGCTTTGACCCCTCCCCATAGGGGATCTTTCATTCCACTTACTAAGCCCATGCGCTTGATTGAACCATGCATAATAAGAAACATGCAGAATTCAAGTGACGAAAAATAAATAAACCAAAGCAACACAAAACAAAATAGGGTGCTGTTTACTCAAGCGGTACATGGAGTTGTGTCCCGAGTACAGATCATATTACCGTCCATTCGGAATCGGCTATGAAATTTATGTCCGGGTTTCCATCCGATATACCGCGAGAGTTGACATATCTCTCATTTTATTTCCCAGCCACAACATACAACATCTCATAATTCATGCATATTTATCTACTCAAGGGCCACAACATGCATTTCAACATGACAATCACGCAAGTAATATTTAATAAATAGTACAAAAAAAGCGAGTGTTAAAGATACCCTCAGGTCTAACCTTTTTGCCAACTTTCAGGCTTGCGTTCCACGGACGTCGGAAGGGTACAGCTCCTCAACTTCTCCGGTTCACTGGTTTAGCGTCCTAGCTCACTGCTTTGCTGTTTTGCTTGCGGTTTGAACTCCGTTCTGCTCCTGTTCGGCCTCTTTTTTGCTGTTCACTACTCAGGCCACCTGTTTTGACGTTTCAACGGACTGTTCCAAGTTTTTTGTGGGTTTTTAGTGCAGTCTTGTGTGATTATTTTAAGGATTATGAATGCAGTTTTTTATGTTATTACTTTAAGGTTTTTAGGGAATGTTTTAAGTGTATTTTGCTGCTGTTTTAGGGGTTAAATTACTGCTGTTTGGGCGTGATTTAGGGACTGGTTTGGGTCAGTTTCGGTTTGTGTAAGTGGGCTACGTATTGAACTGTTTTGATAGGGTATTGTGCGGCAATTCTGAGAAGTAAATGGGCTGCTGTTTTAGGGGGGAATTTTTTTGGTGATGTGTGGATGCTGTTTTGGCGTGGATTTAAGGACTGTGAAGGGGCTGGATGCGGCAATGAGAGAGTTTGGAGGTCTCTTGGGCGTGCAAGAGAAGGCTTGGAGGAGTGTCTTAGGCGTGATTTGAGAGATATGTGTGCTTCGATTATTGAAGGAGGTGTAGGAGAGAAATTGTTTTTACTTCCTTATGCTATTACCGTGAATGATATTGTGTGAATGAGAGGATGGCTTTGGTTAGGGGTTGTTTATATGGAGAAGGGTTAGGGCTTCACCTTGTCTCACAAGGAAGAGATTTTGGCATTAAAATGAGGATTTGATTTGGTGTTGAGCAAGGAAAGTCAAAGATTGAGGGGGGACAAATCTTGGCTAGAATAGGAAGTCAATATCTTTAATTTGTTATGATTGATTTTAATTAGGCATGACATCTTTTTAATTTAGTATGTGATTTGTTTAGTTAGGAAGTTAATATATTTGATTTATCTTTATTAGGTATGATTATATTTTGTGTTTTATTTAATTGGTAAATGGTTTAGATATTTTATTTAATATTTAATGTTTAATTTAATTAAATTGGGATGTGTTTTATGGGTTTTGGGGAGCTAATTGGGCTGGGGTGCGAGGCTAGCAGCAAAACCAGAAACACCGACGCCGTTCGAACGCCAATTCAAACGCTACACGAACGTCCGCAATCTGCCTGACGTTCGAACGAAGTAACGAATGCAGCACTAACGAAGACAGTGAACTTGTGAGATGAACTTGATGACGTACTTATTCTGAATTTCCCCTTCCGACCTCCGTTTCCCGCAATATCCTTAGATAAAAAGGTAGTGCCTCCAACTGAGACTTATCATCGGGTTTCACATGCAAAAATGCAATGCCTACAGTTTGCCAATTTATAAGAAAATTGGATGGGAAGCTTGTCCCTGACAAATAGATGTCAATCAAGCCGTTACTTCCTGTAAATATTATTATCTCTTTGTATTTATCTAATAATTATGATTCGTTTTGTGATTTTCTTTTATTTTCTCCGACATGATCCAGACTCTTTGACTTTCACGATATATTTTACTGTTTAGCTAATAATTATCATTTGACAGGTACTAGTGCTATTTTTACTCACTCTTTTTTAGGTTCTATAAATTCAGCTCATCATTGCACTATTGAAGACATCCAGAGTTGAGAAATAAAAAAAATGGAAGCAACTTCAAGAAGACGAGTTGTAAACATCTGTGTGTTTTATGGTACTAGTGTTGGTTCTAAACCAGAGTTCGTTGAGGCAGCACAGGAATTGGGTAGAGTCATAGATGAAAGGAATATGCACCTAGTATATGGCGGTGGCAATCTTGGACTAATGGGGTGCGTTTCAAGGGCTGTACAGGAAGAAGGTAGTCAAGTTCTGGGAATCATCCTAAAACCTTTGGTAGAGGCGAATCTTATAGGACCATCAAACGGATGGGAACTTATTATACCAAGTATGTCTGAACGACTGGTTGAAATGATTAATCGTGTTGATGATTTTATTGCTTTGCCAGGTGGCTTGGCACGATGGAGGAAATTTTTACAGTAGTATCTTGGGCGAACTTGAATATACACCAGAAACCGATTGGACTGTTTAATGTTGATGGATTTTATGACTTTCTTTGTGTGTTTCTTGATGATGCCCGGAGAAATGGGTTCGTGTGAAAACCTGTAAAAAATATCCTTTCACTGCCAGAACTGCCCTTGATTTAATTGACCAACTTTTAGCCTTTGAACCACAAATTGACCCTATCCTTTCTAAGATTAACTGGTCTGATAATGATCATGGTAAAAAGCGTCGGATAAATCTGGATCTTAACCTTTAATTTTCTTTTTAAGATGTAGAATTTCAGCTAACCAGGTACTGTTTTCCAACTCTTCTTCTACTTTAGACATTGGGGACAATGTCTCAATTAGGTTTGGGGGAGGGGAATAGTTGACTAGTATCTTGTTTTTATTTTTTCGTTTTTATTTGATTTTTAGTCAAAAATTTTCCAAAAAAAAAAATCAAAAAAATTAAAAATTTTTAAAAAAATTAAAAAAAATATTTGGTGTTTTTAATTTGATTAATCAAGTGAAATTGGTGTGAGATAGCTGAGTAAGGAATTTACACTCCTGAGACATATCTCAACCTATTTCGTAACAAGTTAATTTTTGTTTATTTCCTTTTGAATTATTTAATTTGTGAATTCTCTATAATACTGACTAAAATGGATCTTTATATGCTCAATTGACATGTATTATCAATATGCATGGTAACATAAGGCCATAAGCTGTAATTGAAAAGTTTGTAATATTTAGTGCTTTAGTTTAATTGGAGGAAGCATCTAAAATAGCGATGGAATTTGTTAAAAAAATTGTGTATATTAATAAAAAAACATCTGAGATCTGAGTAATTAAGTCTGAATGGGTGTTTTAACACTTATTGCCCTTAAAACCAACTGGTTTGGGAGTCACTGGCCCAAATCTCGCTACATGGATTGAAGATGTTATAAAAAAAAAACATTTGAGTTCCGAGTAATTAAGTCTGAATGGGTGTTTTAACACCTAGTGCCCTAAAACCAACTGGTTTGGGCTGATGGCTGATATTTTATCAATTGGTTCAACCTCATTTTTAACTTCCCATGTATCATCTTCAAATGGGCACTAACTCTCCGTTTCTTCATTTTACGATTCTTTGGGATCAGTTCCAGTTCGGAAGGGTTAGAATTATATGGTGAAAAAGCTGTCTCTAGTAAGACTGTGTCTATCAGGTAGGTATAGTGGCACGCATCATCATCATGTGGATGTTTCTCAACATGAAAAATATTTACTTCTAATGTTATGTTTCCAAATATCAACTTCATGTGACCGTTCCTGTAATTGATAAGGGCATTAGCTATAGCAAGAAAAGATCTCCTTAAAATGATAGACATTTTTGACTCAATGTTAACTACAGATTGCGTGTCTAAAATCAGTAAATCAACAGGATAGTAGAATTTATCAATTTGAAGTAAAACATCCTCAACTACTCCCAGCGGTGTTCTGATAGAGCGGTCAGCTAACTGTAAGATCACAGATGTATGTTTGATCTCTCCAAGTCCTAACTGCTTATAGATAGAGTATTGCATGAGATTAACACTAGAACATAAATCTAATAAAGCTTGACCGAACTCATGTGTGCCAATGTGACAGATGATGGTGGGACATCCTGGATCTTTATATTTTGGTGGAGTCCTCTATGCAATTAATGCATTAGCCTGCTCTGTCAAAAATGCAGTCTTCTTCACATTATGCTTCCTTTTTATGGTGCACATATCCTTCAAAACCTTCGCATATGTAGGAACTTGTTTTATCACATGTAACAAAGGAAGGTTGATTTTTACTTGCTTAATATGTTCTAGGATCTCACCTTTAGGGTCTGGAGCTCTCACTGTGGGCCTAAGTGCTTGAGGAAAGGGTACCCTAACTGGGGTATGTGGCACTTGTTCTTCCTGAGGGGTATCTGTACTACTATCCTTAGTGACACCTACAGTGCTAGAGGTGTCCGGCATCCCTACCTCTTTATCACTCCTAGTGATTATGACATGTACACCCTTTACATTGGCTGCCTCATGATCAGCTTGTGCCATGTGTTGCCCTTATGGATTAGGTTGAGCCTGAGATGGAAATTTTCTTTGTTCTTGCACACTCATGACGTTAGTCAGCTTAGAGACTTGACTCTTAATCTCCTTATTGTCTTCGACTACATAGGCTATCAATGACTAAAATCTTTGATTTGTTTTACTCTGGGCTTCTATAAATGTGCGCACAGTATCTTCTAAAGAATTCCTAGGAACGACAGGTGTGTGATACTGGGGGGCACTGTAACCTCTAGTTTTTGGTGTCTGACTCGGTTGTGGGGGCTCCTGTTTCCAACTAAGATTGGGATGGTTTCGCCAACTAGGGTTATAAGTGTTCGAATAAAGTGTATAAGGCTTTTTGTACATCCCTAGGGCATTGTATTGTTCCTTATATGTTCCCCTCACGTCACCATATACAGGGCATTCTTGGGCTAGATAGTCAGTTCCCTTTGTTAGGTTGGTGCTCGAAGTGTCAATCTGGATCGTATTTATGTCTGATTCATGAATACGAATAATTCTTTTTTCTATAATATTACTTACTTAATGGTAGCACCTCTTGTTTTTATATACGTATTCGATCTAATTATGATTAGATTGAAACTAAATATGATTTAGTGATATGTATATATTAGACAAAGATCCTAGGATTTACAACGTAGTGCGCAGTTACAACGTAGTTTGTAATTGACATTGGGAAGCGTCACTATAAGTTGTATATTCTCAAATAAAGTTCCTGGTCAAGATTTACTAACACGGGTCGGTTGGTAAAATCCGCTGAGACCAGTACATGTCGTATATCGTGACTTGGTTCGATGGTTTATCTCAATGAACCATGAGTCTCGGGAGACTCGTATAGACATGTAGGTATTTATTTGATAAACACTGAATGACTCACCGAAAATTTCCTAATAAATGGTACACCAACGTCAATAGGAATCTTCTCGAGTCGAGTAGCATAGTGGTCCTTCGACTTGAGATACCACTATGGATATATGAGAAATCATTCATACTTTGATGGCAGTCACGTCACCGATCTATTTAGATCAGACCTCCGCCTGTTCGTTGTGTATGAACTGATGCTCATGATATCTTGTGAGTATCAGATACAATATGTCAGTCATGTGTACAGGGAATATGTATCATATACGTATTTGTGATCTAGTAAATCCATGGTCGTGGTATATTTCGGAAGTGAGTTCCGAGTGTTATTTAGAGATCGTAAATTTAAAAGTCGATTATAGTATACCTTAGGGATTTAACGTTCTTATCTATATCCCTGGTATAATATTGATAGCCTGTGACAGAGGGATTATATGTATGTAATGACCTTGACTTGCATAGTTTAGCGAGATTATTCATGGTCGTCATAATTCATGAGTGGGTGAACTATGGACACGAAATTGGATTTTGTGACTGATAAACCTAAACTTAGGGAGTCTCACAATATGAAGTGCACTCATTGAGCACTTGGGCAATACGTTATGAATAATACAGATTATTCATAATACTTTATCGTATTAAATTAGTTAATTCGAAATGTTTAAACGGTTAAACGAAAATACATGCATTAAGGGATTTTGGTCAATTAATAATTAATATGTATTTGTATTTGATACAAAATTTGATTAGATACATATTAATTAATTGTCAAATAAGATTTTGACACATGTCATTAATATATGTATTTTGTTGTTTAGTGTAAATAAAAAAATACATATATAATAATAATTGTATTAATTAATTATTTAGATATTTAAATGTTAAATATTTAAATATTTAAATAATATCTATATTTCATTAATGTTAGATACATATTATTTAATTGCTAATTATTATTGGTTACATGCGGCAAAGCTTTTAAAGTTGAAGTGTACAAATTGATTTTGTCAACTTAAAAGCTTTAAAATTTAATTTGATTAAATTATTTAAATTGACCAAATTACCCCAAAATTTCGGCCCTACCCTAGTATTTAAAGTGAAAATTTTTGTTTCTTCTTTGATCACAACTCCTTGGCCGAAACCCATCTCCATGAAAGCTCCCAAATGTTTCTTGAAGAAGCATGAAGAGAAAGTGAAGAAATCAAGAAAAAGTTTAAGGAAATTAGGAGATTTAAAGGTAATCTTCATAACTCTTAAACTTAGAAAGCTTGTTTCTTGTTCTTGAGCATCTAGACAAGTTCTAGGGTTTCTTCATTTCTTATATTTTGGGGCTTTTTGATTTAGATGATGGATTTGGAGGCTAGATGCATGTGTGAAGTTGGATTGAATAATATTAATGTAATATTAGTTGAATTTTATAATTTGATGATTTGTTGCCATTCTAGAGTATTATGACCACTCTTGTAACTCCTAGAATTGTTCTTGAGTTCTTCATTTGTGGTGAATTTGGTTGGTGTAAGTATTAATATTATTGATGTTGAGAAATTTGGATTTAAAGCATGAAAAATGATATTTTTAGTTACCAAATCAGATCTGAAATTTATGTGATTTTGGTGATGAAAATTATGTTTTATAAATGTATTAGATGTGTTTTGGGCATTGGAACAATTGCCAAAAATTATTTCATAGTTGAAATACGTGAAAACGGTGAAAAACGGCGTTACCGGGTGAGTTTCAGGCTTACCGGGTGTCCTCTATCCAAACAGTTAATTGGTCATTGTTTGGGCAGCCCATGAACTGCCCAAGTACTATTGGGGCTGACCTGGGCAGCCCCCGTGTGTATTGGTTGGTCGGTTCGGATAAAAACGCATTTTTACCACTTTGCGGGAAAACGTTTTTCGTAAACGTTTCGCGATGTTTCTAACCTATTTATATCGTTATTTGATATGGAATAAATATTTTTAGGTGAAATATGAATAAATTATTCATATTGGATATTGAATAATTTATTTTGTAATTTTAAAAGTTTTAAAGTTATGATTTCGCCCGAACCGTGAGCTTCGGCTGCGCCCGCGCTAAAACCCCAACACCCTTACACACAAAGCATACCCTTTGAGGTTCTAATTGGGCTACTGCATGCATAGTCTTGCTATCTCTGGTTTTTAAGGCTCCTAACTCTCTAGTCAATAGCTCAACTTATGCCTTAAGACTATCCTCTTCTCTAAAGTGGTATATGCCTCTACTAGAAGAAATATGGTGTGTCCTATCAGTGCTATTAATTACATTAGGTCCAGTCCAAGTGTGAGATTTCTCAACTAGGTCATTTAAGTACTCTAATGCCTCATCAGGGTCCTTTCGGATGAACTCATCATTGCACATTGTCTCCACGATTTGGCGCTCTCTAGGGGTTAGACCGTCATAACAATAGCTCACTAAGCGCCAACTCTCGTATCCATGGTGAGGAAAACTCGCTAACATCTCCTTAAACCTCTCCCATGTTTGATAAAGGGTTTCACTGTCTTTTTTGGAGAAGGTAGATATTTTTCTTTTCAAGGCATTCGTTTTATAATGTTGGAAGTATTTATTAAAGAATGCTTGTGTCATCTCGCCCCATGATCCTATTGAGTGAGGTCTTAGAGAATACAACCAGCTTTTAGCTCTATCCTTAAGGGCAAAAGGCAAGAACTTAAGTCTAATTGTGCCAGTGGTTCCAAACCGGTTATAGAAAGTTGCTACAACCTCTTCAAACTCTCTAATGTGCACATAAGGGTTCTCGTTCTCCAAACCATGAAAGGTTGGGAGATATTGTATCATTCCAGGTTTAAAATCTATATGTGGTGCATTATAAGGAAACATGATGCATGATGGTGTAGCTGTGCGAGTGGGATGGAGGTACTCTTCAAGAGTCCTCATGGGTGATCTCTCGTACTCACTCATGTTGTGTGTGCTAGATGTAGATGGTATGGAAAAAAGGTTTTCGAATAGAGTTTCTGAGTCTGAGTCTTCCTCGTCAACTCTAACAAATCTACCCAACTGATCCCTAAGTCTAGGCATGCACTTAAACACAAATAACACGAGAAACAAAAATAATAAAATAATAAACTAAAAATCAAAACTAAAACTAAAACTGAAATTAAAATAAAATAAATATATAAAATAAATAAATAACTGAAATAAAAAAAATTAAAAATAAATAAATAAATATGGGACGAAGTTACTACTTTTGATGTTGACCAAGCAAATCTGCTCATGTTGTTTGTAAACTGTCTCCCCGGCAACTGCGCCAAAATTTGATTACGCCCAAAAAGTACTTGTGGTTATCGCATTATAATTAGAGTGTCGATTCTTTAGAGAGATGGTTACAAAGAACTGATTTACTTAAACAAAATGTTAGCATCAACTTAATTAAATAGAAAGATTGAATTGATAATATAAGATAAAAACTATGGAAAATACTTTAAGAATATCAGCAAAGAAAAACAGCAAATCGTCGGGAATCCCTCTTGTATCAAATCCCTATATTCAGTTATTGATTCATGTTATTACTCAATTGAAGATTTCACATCCCAAACCAACAATCGGAAGATATTCAATTCTAAACATATTAAATTCCAATGTAACCAATGATTTATTTTCTCTAGGTTAACAACACACAAAGTTATCGTTATTACCTATCTAACGTTTTACAATATACCCCCAGGTAATACTACAGCAGAAGACCAACTCATTAAACAACTTTACCAGTCACAATTGGCTTCCCCAATCACACATAGAAAAAGCATGACTGAATCTATATGCAAGTTGAATAAACACAATTTCTGGATTCATAAATCGTAGAATAATAAAGAATAATAAACATCAATTGTATTAAATGTTTAAGAGTACTTAGGAATCAACGACATGAATATAAAACTTAAATACAAGAGTTCATCTTTAGTTTTTCCTATGAGATTAGTTCTCCATGAAAGAAAGAGACATAACCTGAAGAGATTGTAGCAGCATCCTATCTGGAATGAAGTTTCTTCGTTCTTAAATCTCAAACTTGTGTTTGTTGCTCTTTGTTGTGTGTTTCTTCTTTCTTCTTCTCCTTTTTTCTCCCCTTTTTAGGGTTTGGATGAAGTTGGGTTTATATAGAGAATCCCTGAAGTCCATATATGCGTAAAACACGACCAAAATAAGCTTCTAAGACTGTTCTGGGGCGCCGCGGTGCCAAACTTGCTGGTTTTTGTATGCATTACAGATCCGAAGGTGTGTCGCGACGCCAATGAGGGCGTATCGCGACTCGTGGCAAAATTCTGGCTTTGTGATTTCTTCGTTTCCGCTCTTCCTACGTATTTCCGATGCATCCATAAGGTCCCGAAACACACGTAATTGCTCCAATCTTCATATTTCATTGCTCCTAATATCAAAGCACAAAATAAACTCTAAGTAAGATTAAATACATGATAATTAACCCGAGTTAGCGATGTTCAAAGTACACTTTCATACACTTATCAGGGAGCCCAATTACGCATCCCAGAACCATATAGTGACTTAAGACCGACTTGACTGCATTGGGGTGATCCACTGTCTGCTAGACGTCTATGGAAATCTTCTAGCTTTTTAAGTCCAATGTGAACCTACAAAACTAGCGAACAATTGGGGTGTGAGCTATAAAGCTCAGTAAGTAACTCATGTCTTATGTAAATTTATCAAGTAACTGTAAGAACATAAATAGTAATCAGATATATGTGAATATACGCAACTTATAAATCTCATCCCTACCCGATGGTCGTTTTTGTATATTATACATGGATAATTAACTCCTTATACTGATTGCAACATGTAGTAATCTTATCATCTCAGTTCCACAATATACAACGTATATACGAAATTCTAGCATCTCATTAACCTATTACTATAACATCCCCAATCCGGGAGATGCTACTGGCAAGGAATAGGCCGTACTATTCCTCTGAGCCTCTGACTTTCTAGCTCTGAACAATACTAATACTATTTTCTCAATCAAAGTCTTATATATGGGACCGTTGCCCAAACTTGACAACATGAAATGTAAACTCAATATAAATAATTGTATACTCAATAAAACTTATTTTCATAACTCTATACAATGACAGGTACAACACCAATGACCAAAACATGACTTCTCTACGACTTTGACTGGACTTTCTTTCCTTGAATTAACCTGGTGGACTCCATACCCTAGTGACTGCCATCAGTATCCATCCTTCCGAGCTCGTCCTCCGAGTAAACCTGTAAAATAAAGAAACTGGGAGTGGGGGTTAGATCATTTGAGCGATCTAAGTGAGTGGACGACTTAAAATGAAAACTAAAATACTTAATGAAAACTCAAGTTTTGAAAATCCAATCGGATCTTATCTCAAAGTAGTTCTTTATCTTGAATCCTTTATGAAAACCTTTTCTGAAAACTCTTTTGTAAAAGTTATCTCTTCTGAAAGGCTCTTATAAAACTGTTATTTCTGAAACTATCTTTTCTATGAATCTTTTCTGAAAACTATATCTGAAAACTGTTTCCGAAATCTATATCTGAAAACTACTCTCTCTCTGAAAACCTTGACGTATGGGGACGTTACGTATCGTCATCCCTTATACGCCTAACTAGAGTCAGGAGTGCAAATCCATGATGTTTGGGCATAACATATCACTGTCCCCCAAAGCATGCCACTCATGCCTCCGAAACCAATGATCTTAGGGCGTTACGTATCGACATCCCCCAAGCCACTGAACTAGAACTGGGGGTACGGATCTATGGTGCCCTCTAAGCTCTGAAACTAGGATCTATGGGCATCTGTCATCCCTAGTCCTGAACTAGGATCTGGGGGCGTTACGTATCATCGTCCCCTCATTCCTTTACATGTGCACATGTTCTGTCCGTCAATTCCATATCTGAATCAAGTTACATACTGAGGTGGGTTTTTCCCCCATGCCTCGAAAACATAAAGCTCATGTTTTGAAAATATTTCTTTTCCCAATCATTTCTCAAAACATGCTAATCAAATTATAACTGATGATAAAATTAGCTAACGCCCTAAAAGTGAAAAATAAGTCTGATATAAACAACAATATGATGAAAATCAATCTTAAAAGAAAATATCCACTCACTCGTTTGGAATTCGGCTGGCGTAACGTCACTACGCCAAAAGGATTTGTGGTTTCTGCCATTACATTTAATGGGCAACTTAGTTAGAATACATATCGCAGAATTCATTTCGAAACTATTATCGCTTCAAGGGTTTTTCAACTTGTTCATGGTAATTTACGCGTATATATATGATGATAAAAAGTCTTTTGGGTGGCTTCTAATATCCCGAGTCGAAACTGAATTGGTAAAAAAAAAGTCCTAGAAAATGGCCATGCGTCGCGACACGGCCTGGAGAAGACCAAAACAGAAAGCTGGTTTTGGTTCACGTCGCGACGCAAATCCATGCGTGTCGTGAGACGCACAAGACAGAACCAAATTGGGGCTTGTTTTCCAGAATGTATCACGATGCACGGTGCTTGACGTCACGATGCGAGGCCAGATTCAGGCCCTAATATCAATCTTTTTAAACTTAGCTTGCGTTACACGGTTGTTGGAAGGGTTGATGCTCCGCAACTTTTCCAATTTACTGGTTCGTTGTTTTCCTTCGTTGCCTCACTATTTTGGGCTGTTGTTTGCTCTGTTTTACAGCAGTTTTCTGGTCACTATTTTTGCGGTAATTGGGGACTGTTTTGGCTTACTGTTTGGCGGTATTTGAGATTTGTTTCAGGGTAGTTTTCGGTGATATAAGGTGCAGTTTCTGGGTAGTTTTTTTGCAGTATTAGGGGGCTGGTTCAAGACCTTGGTGTGCACGTGCGGAGAAGGGACGAGATGGTTAACGTGGCTGTGTTTGGCAGGTTAGGGCTATTGAGTTTGTGGTTGTTTATTTTTGGTAGTTGATTCACATGGCTAAGGATGGCTTATTGTTGCTGTGAGTGCGTGGAGAGAGGAGAGAGGGACACAAGGGCTCCTAGTGGTTTTGACGTGAGGCTTGGTGATTCGTCCTAATGTGGTTCACGTAATTGTGCTCGGCATGTGAGGCTAAGGTTTATTGTTTGTTTGTGGCATAGAGCTGGGTTGGTGAGGAGTTTATTGGCTGTGTATTTATGGTCGATGTGGGAGTTGAGTTTCAGGTTTGCGTATGAAGGGTGAAATCGGTGGAGGGCCTTGAGCCGAGAGTGTGGTTGTTTGCCTTGTGGCTATGCGAGAGAGGGAAGATGGGCGTGACGGGTTGGTTTGTTGGTTTCAGATCAAAGTGAGGGTTGGTTGTTGGTCGTTATTGGAGAGAGGGCAGAGAGAAGGGGTGTCGTGAGGATTAGGGTTTAATGGTTCTGTTTGTTGTCGTTGGTATGTACCTTGATGAGAGGCGTGAGATGGCTGATGAGGGATTAGGGTTTTCTTGTGTTTGGGCAGAGAGAGAGAGCCGTGGGGTGAGAGAGATGATGCCGAGAGTGTTGTGAATGAGCCAGGGTGTGAATAGTTGGTTTATGCTTCTTTTTATAGGCAAGGGTTGGGGCTTACCTTATACGGGTAGGAAACGAATATTGTGTAATTATGGGGATATTTAATTTGTGTATCATAAGGAAATGATCTCTTTATTTTAGGAAGGTAAATTGATTTGATTCGATTTGCTCTCTTTTAATTAGGAATATGATTTAATTTGATTTGATTTGATTTCTTTAATTTGGGAAGGTGATTTGTCTTGATTTTAGCATGTGTTTAATGTGTGATTTTTTTATTTTGGATGGAGATGGGCGTAGGGTTATAGGCTTTTGATAAGTTTAAAACAGAGGCTTAACGAGCAAACCCGAATCTAAGCAAACGAATTAAATCCAACAAGGTGTCAATTTCTGACTCTTCACTTCCGACGTTCGTTTCCCGCGACTTCCACAACTTAAAGAGGTAGTGTCTCTATGTGAGACTCATCATCGGGACTTATATGCAAAAATACAGTGCCTACAGTCGCCCCCACTTTGATGGGACTTGTGCAGTGTGTGACAATGACAATCCTATCAAAGTTATGCAATGTATTTCTACTTACCTGGCTCGCCAGTTGCCACCTAACTTGCCTGCTGCTTCGAACTGAGTTGATGATGCAGTGGGCCTCGACCCTGGGACGCATCCCGGAACTGCAACTGATGATGTAGTGGGTCATCGACCCTGGGACGCATCCCAAAACTGATGGTGTAGTAGGTCCTCGACCCTGGGATGCATCCCGGAACTACAACTGATGACGCAGTGGGCCTCGGCCCTGGGACGCATCCCGGAACTGCTGACAACTGGGGCCTCGACCCTGTGACGCATCCCAATACCGCTGACAATATGGGCCTCGACCCTGGGACGCATCCCAAAACTGATGATGATGTGGGCCTCGACCCAGGGACGCATCCCAAAACTGATACTGATGCGGGCCTCGACCCTGTGACGCATCCCAATACCGCTGACAATATGGGCCTCGACCCTGGGACGCATCCCAAAACTGATGATGATGTGGGCCTCGACCCAGGGACGCATCCCAAAACTGATACTGATGCGGGCCTCGACCCTGGGACGTATCCCCAAACTGATACTGATGGTGATGTGGGCCTCGACCTTGGGACTCATCCCCAAAACAGATACTGATGCTGATATGGGCCTCGACCCTGAGACTCATCGCCAAAACTGATACTGATGCTGATATGGGCCTCGACCCTGTGACTCATCCCCAAAACTTATACTGATGTTGATGTAGGCCTAGACTGGGACTCATCCTCAAAACTAACACTGATGCTGATGTGGTGTTGCATACCAACATACTGTACTGCCTCTCACGAGATAATCCTGATAGCTAAACATATTTTCGTCCTCAACAGATGCTTCGTGTCGAAACCAGAGAACCTTCAAAGTACTTAATACACTCAAATCCGCTCGTCTGAATGAGTGATCTGAACTAGACTCATAGCGTGTGTGTGCCAAGGCTCTTTCATAACTTATTCCTTAAGTAAGCCAACTCGATGATTTTGTCTCGGGGAATTGGATCAGTGGGTCTAACCAACCGAGATGTCTTGATTATACTCTGTGATTACTTCCTCGTACTCAACATGATATTGTTTTCTTCTTTTTTTCTTTTGTCTCTTTCTTTCCTTTTCTTTTCACCTTGAACTTTCTTTTTCTTTTTTTTTTCTTTTTATCTTTTCTTTCTTTCTCTTTTTTTTTGACACACCTACCCTTTAAGGTAGCATTTCTCTTCATGGTGGTCCTAATACTCTCCTATGGGTAGCTTCATGCTTATCGGTTATAGGTGGTATATTTTTTCCTTTTCTTTTCAGAGACTTTTTCTTTGTTTCTAACCATATCATATATCGTAACATAAGTAAATCAGGATGGACATCTAGGCAAACGGTCATTCACTTATCCGCCATATCTTCAACTAGTCATCTCGCCGACTACTCAGGTTTTTACTGCTAAGATCCCGTAATCAAGTGCTCGTGAGTCTAGCTGAGATCAACCACTCAGAATACCGGATAAGAACACAACCCGCACTTATCGTTTCTAAGGTTTCACCTTACAAAAAACATTTTCATCACCAGACATATGCCTAACCATCAAGGACTTCTTTTTTTTTTTTTTTACTTCACTGAAATTCTTCAACTGCTAATAATGTGGGCTTTGCCCCCTGGGATTCATTCTCAAAAACTGCTGGTAGTGCGGGCCTCAACCCTGAGGGTTCATTCCCAAAACTGATGATTATGTGTGGGCCTCAACCCTGGGGATCCATTCTGAAAATTGTTGATACTGCTTTGTTGCTCTCCGCTTGCTTGTATTTTACCGCTTTTCCTTCTTTTCTTCGAGACCTGTGAACACAAATAAAACAACAGAATAAAAATGCGTGCATGCGATGTGTATGTATGCATGTGTGGAGGTACTCCATGTTCCTGATGGGTTAGACCCTCATTGTGTTCCTTGGCGCCATGTGCCTACGCATGTCTCTGATCGCCCCATGGGTCTGCTAATAGTTTCCTCATGCTGGTTCTCTTCTGGTGATTGTGCAGTTCTCTTTTGTCTGAAACCTGCAAACACAGAACAAACATAAAAATTGCAAGTACGTTACGTGTATGCATGGATGAATTTCCTATCCCGTGGGTTAGGTCTTCTGCCAGTTCTCCCAGTAACTGTTATGTCTCTTCTTCCTTAGGTGAAATATTGCTTCAGTCTATCCATGTTGATTGGCTCGGCGAACTCATTCCCTTCTAAGTCTGACAGTCTCACTGCCCCGTTTCCTATTACCTTCTTGACTACGTATGGCCCTTCCAGTTAGGTCTGAACTTTCCTCTCGGGTCTATCGTTAACGGATTTGACTGCTTAAATACCAGATCCCCCTCTCTGATCTTAGTAGGATGCACCTTATGTTGAATGCCCGGGCCAATCTCTTCTAGTATAACTGCATATGATGTAAGGACTTCATTATCTTCTTATCGAGCAATACCAACTGTTCAAATCTCTGCGAGGCCCATTCTTGTTCAGGTAACTCTGCTTCTGCTAATACCCTCATGGACTGTATCTCAACTTCCACCGGCAGTATTGTTTATATTGCCTTTCGAGCTTCTTCTTTTCTTAAACACTTCAGCTGAATGCCATTCGCTTGTCTTTTATATAGTTCTCCCTTCAAACTCACATATTGAGAAGCCACTTCTGAATGACTATCTTGTCTTTTATGCTTGCTTCTTTTGGGAATTCCCCGTGTTCTAAGTATCGCTGAATATCATAGTACCAGGGTTGAATGCTTTTGTCAAATATACTCACGTCGTGCAGATTGAAAGGAAGGGACTCAGGCAGGTAAGCGAAATGAAAGTCTTTATTATTATTAAGGAAAAGATTCGAACAAGTAGACGAAGTCAATGTCCTTATTATTAATAAATGCTAAATCACATTTGAATAAGATCAGGGAAACAAACATCTCCATAATTTGCAACTTTGTCTTCCCCCGTCTTCTTGCTTCCTTCGACCATCAGATTCTCCAAGTGCAGTAGTTATTTTTCCCATTTACTTCCCCTTTTTGCAACCTCCTTCTCGTCACTGTCCGAGAAGTTTTCCCAGAAATTCCTTCTCTGCTCTATTTCACCTTTACCACTGCTGTCCCATATCCCCATGTGAGAAGTTTGGTGGTTATGCGTTTGGAGGACAAGGCTGTCGGGTAGGCCGGAGTTGATCATGTGGGTGGGTGGAGGTTTTCTGTGCGTGTTGAGTTGCTCTTTTTCTGGGTCGGGTATTTTATGGGAATCAATGAGATCTTGGATCTCATGCCTAAGGCGGGTACAGTTTTCGGTTTTGTGACCTTTTTGCTGATGGAGGTAACAGTAAAGGTTCAGGTTAAGGTAGTGTGGCACAAGGTTTGGAAGTGGTTTAGGCTCTAAGGGATTTAGGAGTCCTTGCCTTTTCAGCTCTTCAAACACCTCTGAAAAAGGTCTACCAAGATTGGAGAATCGTCTGTTTCTGATAGGGGCAACCTCAGAGGTAGTGGGTTTGGTCCTTGAAGGTTCCCCAATGGTCTTTTCATTCTAGTTGCACAACTTTCTATTATTGGCTATACGGGGTACGATCAAACTGGCCACAGTATTGGTCAAAACTTGCAACTGCTCAGTAATTTTGGTTACTTTGGTCTCCAATTGACCCAGGCGGGATCCCACGTTGACTGACTCATAGACATCTACCTTTGTTTAAAACTTAATAGATACTCATATCATTGTTTAAAACTTAAAATCTACCTTTGTTTCATTTTAATTAATTGTCTTTAGTTTAAAATCACCATCAAACAAAAAATCAATCAATTAGATACTCATAGACATCTAGCTTCATAACTTAATAGCTTAGGTATTAAGTCTTCGTGGGATCGATACATTTTATACTACTTAAGCGATACTTGCGCTTATGTAACGTGTGTGTGTTTACCACCGATCAAGTTTTTGGCACCGTTACTGGGGACTTATTTATCTTTCACTATTAATTTTGAGGTTAGATACATTCACCTGTGTCTAATTTTTTTTACTTATTATTTTTGTTTTCTTGTGTTTCAGGTTCTCAGTCACTACATGGGAAGAACCAGAAGATTTGAAATCTATCTGCTTGACCCATAAATTGAAAGAACCATCAGACAGTTGAGAAGGGAAAGACGAGAAGGCCAAGAAGCACTGATCAACATGGAACCTGAACCTTTGGAGGTTATACCACCAATTCCCATTCGAGACAGAACTATTTCCTGTTGGGAAGCGGCCGCGAGTACGCATCGAAAAATTAAAATTATATGCCGCTTTCCATTTGCCCAATACCAATTTGTTTTTATTATTCTACAAGCCTAGACATGTTACTATATATTCTAAGCATAAAAAACTCATAAAACATGCAAGGAACATAAATCTAAATATGCTAACTATCAAAAGAACTCTAATTAAAATAAAGAAAGAAAAAGACTTACTTGAACCAAGACTCTTCCAGTCCTCCCTCTAATCTACAAGCTTTTCTCGAACTCAGCAAGCTCTTCCACGTTCCAAAGAGCCACCCAAGTGTGTGGCCTCCAAAGCCAAAACTCAACGACAAGACTACGCCTTGAGTGCACAGGTATTTTGCCCTTGGTACTAGCCTAGGCAAATACCTCAAAAATTTTAACTTGAAGTTCCTTTAGTCAATTAGACTTAAGGATTCTCAAAATCAGTGGCTTACTCTTTAAACTTTAGAGTTGCTCACTTATATAAAACCAAGATATGAAAGGTTTGGTGCAAAAATTTGTGAAGAATTCCTTGGGTTTATATAGTGCTCCAAAGACAACAAAATTAATTAAGAATCCGATGTAGGATAAAAGCTAATTTAATCTTAGCCATTGGATCTTAATTTAGTGGTTTAATGAGATTATAAAACCTTAATAAGAGTTTGGACCGAATTGGAATTCAAAACAAATAACAAATTTTTTTACTATTTATATGAATAGTAATTTTTTTTTTTCCAATTCCCAAAGTGCCCCCATCGTCATTCACTAATCCCTAAGCCACTATGGAACCTCATAAATGATCTGTTCAATAATTAAACACATTGAACCATTTATGAACAATTCCTATAGCAATCATATATGTTGTTATATTTGTACTGTGCACTGTTAACCATTGATTTCGACTTTGTTGTGTGTGACCTTTTGGGTTCCCCTCAAGTTGGACATGAAATGAATCGTAATAATTTAATCAAACATAAATTATCCTCCGATCAGATGGTCGTTCTATTTCAATGACCAAGGTTGACATCTAACAACATGTCAAGGCCCCCAAATGAGAAGAAAAGATATATTTACCCATTCTGTATGCGATTTACATATGATACAGTCCATCGCCTCACTTTATCCCCACCTATTGACCTAGGGTACAGAAAGTGTCTACCCATATGGTCAAAGGTATGATGTTGATAGTGTCATGAATCGTGCTAACCCAAGAATCTCACATGATTCTTCCGTTGTGGCCACAGTCTCAAGCACTGATCACACATATCAACCCGCGAACTGGAATACTACTCTTATAAGAAAATATTATCCGAGAGAGTGGCGATTCTCTGTTGTATCTTTACAAACTTCATGTGTTTCAATAAATGACCCAATCATACCCTTATGACTGGATCTTTTGAACCGGGGAAGGAGAGTGTCAAAGTTATTTGATCCACACATAAGATTGTAAAGACCTCAAATCAAAGGACTAGTCATATAATCGATACATGAAAGTTCTCACAGACACATGGGATAAACACTCCATATGAAAACTTTCAGCGGTCAGTTCGATGGACACGAGCAACTCATGCATCCATGTGATACACCAAGCGGACGGATCTCCGCTAGTAGCCTATGAGATCGGCTACCCCACTTAAGGGTGGATCATATCATCATGCTAGTCCCTCCGCTTTGTGAACGCCCAGATTATTCACAAAACTATGATTAGGAACATTTAAGAGTAATGATTCTCATAAGGCGTGGAAGCCATCGTCTTATTACTCCAAGGGCTTTATTAAGTGTTGATGATTCATATAAGTTATGTAAGACACGTATAATAAAGATTTCCATTTTATTAATTAATGAAAATATTACAAATACATGTACATATAGCCATCCATAAGTTAAGTATAGGGCATATCCCTAACATTCCGTGGTTGACGGCTTCATTTCATGCATTGTACTTCCTCCCTTACCAGTAAATGCGTGTGACATCAAAACATGCATCCAAATGATACAACAGTCAGTACAGTTTGGGGGGAATGCAACTGAAGATCCTAATGCCCACATCAGCAACTTCCTAGAAGTTTACGGCACATTCAATTACAACCGAGCGGTAGAAGAAGCAATGAGACTACGTGTTTTTCCATATTCCTTGAAAGACGGAGCTAAGGCTTGGCTACATTCACTACCAACACGTTCCATCACAACTTGGAACACTCTAGCCACCAAATTCCTTGCAAAGTACTTTCCACCAGCCAGAACTGCAAAGCTGAGGAATGACATTACATCCTTTGTGCAACATGACTCAGAATCCCTCTGCAAAGCTTGGGAAAGATACAAGGAATTTCTCCAGAAATGTCCTCACCATGAGATTGCAAAGTGGCTACAAGTCCAAACCTTCTATAATAGACTTTCTGGATTAATGAGAACCATAATTGATGCTGCTGCTGGAGGAGCTTTAATGGCAAAATGAGAGGATCAGGCCTGAGACTTAATTGAAGAAATGGCCAACAACAATTCTTTGTGGCCAACAGAAAGGAGAATGATTCAACGAATCGCAGGAATTTATGAAGTTGGAGCCAATACATCAATGAATGCCAAGCTGGATAAGATTTGTAAATTCTGGTAACTCTTAACATGAAGGTTAATACTGGATCCACAAGTTCACCATATGGAGGAGCACCAGAGGCTGAATCATACAACCAACATGATGAGACGGTGAATTATGTCAACAATTTCAACAGATAGGGGAACAATCCATATTCCAATACCTACAACCCATGGTGGAGGAATCATCCCAATTTTACATGGAAAATAATTCAGGGCAAAGGAAAAATCCACCACTAGGATTCCAAAATCAAAACAAAAGCCATGAGTATGAAAAGAAGCCAGAAATTGAAGATATGCTTGCAGAGATGTTTAAGAAGTTAGACGCAAAATATGACTTTCAAGCAGCCAAATATGATGCTATGTTTCAATCCCAAACAGTATTAATTCAATGTCAAACAGCATCTTTGAAAACACTGGAGAATCAAATGGGACAACTGGCCAATGCTCACAGTTACAGACCGCAAGGTACACTTACTAGCAATACAAAACCAAATCCAAGGAACTGAGTGAAGGAGCAATGTCAAGCAATTACTTTAAAAAGTGGTACTGAGATCAACAAAGATGTTGGAGTCAAGGCATCCACTGAGGAAGTTCCAAAAGAAAGCAGCGAAGCAGAACCACAGATGGGGGAAAAAGAAGCAAAAGAAAATGATTGAGAAAGATTCACTCCACCTCCACCATTTCCACAGCGTCTCTAGAAAAACAAACTGGACAAATAATTTTCTCGATTCTTGGAGATCTTCAAAAAACTACATATCAACATTCCATTTGTAGAAGCATTGGAACAAATGCCCAGCTATGTCAAATTCATGAAAGACATTCTTTCACGAAAGTGGAGATTGGGAGATTACGAGACAATAGTATTGATAGAAGAATGTAGCGCCATCATTCAGAGGAAGCTTCCCCCAAAGTTGAAAGATCCTGGCAGTTTCACCATCCCTTGCACCATAGAAGAACATTACTTTGGTAAGGCATTATGTGATTTAGGCGCGGGCATTAACTTGATACCTTTTGTCTATTTACAGGAAACTACAGATTGGAGAAGCAATGCCCACCTCAGTTACTCTGTAACTTGCTGACAGATCGCTCACATTTCCGAGAGGTGTAGTGGAAGATATATTGGTTAAAGTCGACAAATTCATTTTCCCTACAGATTTCATTATCTTTGACATAGAAGAAGACAAAGATGTACCTATCATCCTCGGGAGACCATTCTTGGCTACAGGTTGAACTGTTATTGATGTACAAAAAGGAGAACTAACCATGAAAGTGCAGGACCAAGAAGTTACATTCAATGTTTTCAAAGCCATGAAATTCCCAAATGATGAAAATGAGGAGGAATGTTTCAGAATTGATGTTTTAGATAGTATCATCCAGGATACTGATGCAATGTAACTTTCCACGAATAAACTTGAAGCTTGCATCACCAACATTACTGACAACGAGCTAGATGATAAATATCTGGAATGTATCAACTATCTTGACAAACCATTTCATTTCAAATCGACACCACATATGGAAAGTTTGGAACTACCAAAAAATGAGCGAATCAAGCCCTCGATTGAAGAACCACCGCAGTTGGAACTAAAGCTACTTCCGAGTCATCTCAAGTATACATTCTTAGAAAACTCTTCTGATTTACCTGTGATTATTTCTTCGTCGCTAACGTTGGAGCAGAAAGATAAGTTGCTGAGAGTGTTACGAGAACACAAGAAAGCCATTGGCTGGACTATAGCAGACATTCGAGGCATTAGTCCATCATTTTGCATGCATAAAATTCAGATGAACGACGAGTACAAAGCCACAATGGAGTATCAAATGAGACTAAATCCAATCATTAAGGAGATCGTGAAGAAAGAAATTATCAAATGATTGGATACCGACATCATCTACCCCATCTCTGACAGCACATGGGTAAGTCATATGCAATGTGTGCCAAAGAAATGAGGAATTACTATAGTCACAAATGAAAAGAACGAGCTCATTCCAACAAGAACGGTGAATGGATGGAGAGTATACATAGACTACAGGAAGCTGAACAAAGCGACAAAGAATGATCATTTTCCGCTACCATTCATTTTCCGCTACCATTCTATTATTTTCTGGACAGATACACGGGGTACAATTAGATTGCCATCGCCCCAGAAGATTATGAGAAAACCACTTTTACATGTCAGTATGGTACTTTTGCTTTTCGCAGGATGCCATTTGGACTATGTAGTGCTCCTGCCATATTTCAACGTTGCATGATGGCCATCTTCTCAGACATGCTGGAACAAAGTGTGGAGGTTTTCATGGATGATTTTTCTGTGTTTGGAGACTCGTTCGACCACTTCTTGCAAAATTTGAAAAAAGTGCTACAAAGATGTGAAGATACCAACCTGGTACTCAACTGGGAGATATGCCACTTCATGGAGCAAGAAGGGATTGTCCTGGGATATCGGATCTCACAAAAGGGAATCGACGTAGACAAAGCAAATATCGAGACAATAGAAAAATTGTCCCCACCATCATCTGTCAAAGGAATTCAGAGTTTTCTCGGACATGCAGGCTTTTACAGGAGATTTATCAAAGACTTCTCCAAGATTGCTAAACCACTATGCAATATGCTGGAGAAATATGTGCCTTTCAACTTCACCAAAGAATGCCACAAAGCTTTTGAGATCTTGAAATAAAAGCTTGTCTCTGCCCCCATCATAGTAGCACCAGACTGGACCCTTCCATTTGAGGTGATGTATGATGCTAGTGATTTTACTGTAGGTGTAGTTTTGGGCCAACGCAAAGCAAAAATTTTCCATACCATTTACTACTCCAGCAGAACTCTGAATGAAGCTCAACTCAACTACACAACCACTGAAAATGATTTGCTCAAAGTTGTGTTTTCTTTTGATAAATTCCACTCTTATCTACTGGGTCCCAAAGTGGTGGTCTACACAGATCATTTAGCAATCAAATATCTGATCGCAAAGAAAGATGCCAAACCCAAATTGATCCGTTGGGTGCTTCTGCTACAAGAATTTGACGTGGAGATCTGAGATAGGAAAAAGACAGAGAACCAAATGGCATATCACTTATTGAGGCTCAAGAATGGAGAAATAGCTGGCAATAAACTGACAATCAAAGAAACTTTTCCAAATGAACAGTTGTTTGCCATGAAACAACAGGATATCCCTCGGTATACTAACTATGTAAACTACATAGTATCGGGAAAATGGCAGTTGGAATGGACTCATCAGCAACGAAAGTAATTCTTCAAAGAAGTCAAGCACTATGTATGGGATGAACCATACATGTTCAAACGTTGTGCTGATCAATTATTGAGACGTTGTGTTCCACATGAGGAGGTCAATAGTGTCCTTCAGCATTGTCATTCATCACCATACGGCGAACACTTCAGCGGAAATAAAACTATAACCAAAGTCCTACAATCAGGTTTGTTCTGGCCCACTCTGTTTAAAGATGCTTACTTATTTGCTCTTCAATGTGACATGTGTCAGAGAATGGGAAATATTTCGAGGAGAAATGAAGGACATCTGCAAAACATTCTAGAAGTGGCGATATTTGATATATATGGGATTGATTTTATGGGACCCAAGCACTGTCATCAAATGATTCAAAAATGGTGATAAAATTCTTTAAAAATAATATTTTCACTCGTTTCGGAACACCTCAGGCAATTATCAGTGATGGAGGCACACATTTCTGCAATAGATACTTCGATGCACTCCTCTCCAAATACAGAGTCACTCATAAAGTTGCCACTGCTTACCATCCATAGTCAAATGGACGGGTTGAAGTTTCAAACAGGGAGATCAAAAGAATATTGGAGAGAACCGTTGGATCAATAAGGAAAGATTGGTCTATAAAACTAGATGACGCACAATGGGCCTATCGGACAGCTTACAATACACCAATTGGTATGTCCTCATATCGAATGGTGTTTGGGAAAACATGCCATCTGCCTGTGGAGCTTGAACACAAAGCGTACTGGGCACTGAAGAAGTTAAATCTTGATCTACAAGCAGCAAGAGAAAAATGGCTCCACCAACTCAACGAATTAGAGGAATTTCACCTACATGCTTATGAAAATGCCAAACTGTACAAAGAAAAGACCAAGAAATGGCATGATAAAAAAATAATGTGTAGACAACTGCAACCAGGGCAACATGTGTTGTTATACAATTCAAGGTTGAAACCTTTCCCTGGAAGGCTGAAATCAAGATGGTCAGGTCCATTTATGATTACTCAGGTGTTACCCTACGGAGTTTTTGAGATATGCAACCCCCAGTCCAACAACACATTTAAAGTTAACAGTCAGCGTGTCAAACACTACTGGGGAGAATCATTTGAGCGTCAAAAAAAAAGTGTCACACTTTCAGATCCTGCCTAATATTCGGGCAGTCATGTATAGCTGACGACGTTAAACTTAGCGCTAGTATGGAGGCAACCCATGCAATTTGTGTATATATTCAAATTTGGTGTGTTTATTTTTGTGTGTTTAATTTTGTAGGTTAAGTCACAGACATAATGGAAGACATTCTTGCAAATCTTCACAAGCAATTTCCTTCTCTCCCTCAAAACTCTCTGATGAAAGTCTACAAAGCTCGCATGGAACGAATGAGACTTTTGATGATCAAAGGTATTCTTAATGACATTCGTTGGTTAATTGAAGCACGGGTCCGATTGGTAGGTGAGTCATCTGACTCTTTTATTTCATATCTGCCTGGTTTAGGAAGAATCGCCTATGCTAAGAAAAGAAGAGCTAAAAGAATGGGTGTTTGCTATAAATGTGCACGCATGACATGTAATACTCGTTGTCGTTCTGTAGGAATGTTGCCTGATAACCGTGAAGATAAAATTAAATTCATTAGGGATGGCTTGAGTAAGGAGTCTTTGGATGACATATCATTGACTTTTGAGACGCATCCCAGTGGATATGTGCATCACATAATTCACATGTTATATACATAATTTCGAAAAGAAAGACAACAATTAAGTCTCTGAAATCTAACTTTAAAAGACCTTGTTTGCCAATTTATAAGAAAATTGGATGGGAAGCTTGTCTCTGACGCATAGATGTCAATCAAGCCGTTACTTCATGTAAATATTATTATCTCTTTGTATTTATCTAATAATTGTGATTCTTTTGTGATTTTCTTTTATTTTCTCCGACATGATCCAGACTCTTTGACTTTCACGATATATTTTACTGTTTAGCTAATAATTATCATTTGGCAGGTACTAGTGCTATTTTTACTTACCTTTTTTTAGGTTCTATAAATTCAGCTCATCATTGCACTCTTGAAGACATCCAGAGTTGAGAAATAACAAAATGGAACCAACTTCAAGAAGACGAGTTGTAAACATCTGTGTGTTTTGCGGTACTAGTGTTGGTTCTAAACCAGAGTTCGTTGAGGCAACACATGAATTGGGTAGAGTCATAGCTGAAATGAATATGCACTTAGTATATGGCGGTGGAAATCTTAGACTAATGAGGTACGTTTCAAGGGTCGTGCATGAAAGAGGTAGTCAAGTTCTTGGAATCATCCCAAAACCTTTGGCAGAGGCGAATCTTATAGGACCATCAAACGAAGGGGAACTTATTGTACCAGATATGTCTGAACGACTGGTTGAAATGATTAATCGTGCTTATGCTTTTATTGCTTTGCCAAGTGGCTTGGGCACAATGGAGGAAATTTTTACAGTAGTATCTTGGGCGAACTTGAATATACACCAGAAACCGATTGGACTGTTTAATGTTGATGGATTTTATGACTTTCTTTGTGTGTTTCTTAATGATGCCCGAAGAAATGGGTTCGTGTCAAAACCTGTAAAAGATATCATCTTCACTGCCAGAACTGCCCATGATTTAATTGACCAACTTTTAGCCTTTGAACCACAAATTGACCCTATCATTTCCAAGATTAACTGATCTGATAATGATCGTGGTAAAAAACGTCGGATAAATATGGATCTTAACCTTTAATTTTCTTTTTAAGATGTAAAATTTCTGCTAACCAGGTACTGTTTTCTAACTCTTCTTCTACTTTAGACATTGGGGACAATGTCTCAATTAGGTTTGGGGGAGGGGAATAGTTGACTAGTATCTTGTTTTTATTTTTTTGTTTTTATTTGATTTTTAGTCAAAAATTTTCCAAAAAAGAAAAATCAAAAAAATAAAAAAAAATAAAAAAAATTTGTGTTTTTGTGTTTTTAATTTGACTAATCAGGTGAAATTGGTGTGAGATAGCTGAGTAAGGAATTTCCACTCCTGAGACGTATCTCAACCTATTTCGTAGCAAGTTAATTTTTGTTTATTTCTTTTTGAATTATTTAATTTGTGAATTCTCCATAATACTAACTAAAATGGATCTTCATATGTTCAATTTACAGGTATTATCAATATGGATGGTAACATAAGTCCATGAGCAGTAATTGAACAGTTTGTAATATTCAGTGCTCTAGTTTAATTGGAGGAAGCATCTAAAAAGTGATGGAATTTAAAAAAAAAATTGTGTATATTAATTAAACAAAAACATCTAAGATCCGAGTAATTAAGTTTGAATGGGTGTTTTAACACCTAGTGCCCTAAAACCAACTGGTTTGGGAGTCACTAGCCCAAATCTCGCTACATGGATCGAAGATGTTATAAAAAAAACATCTGAGATCCGAGTAATTAAGTCTGAATGAGTGTTTTAACACCTAGTGCTATAAAACCAACTAGTTTGGGAGTCACTTGCCTAAAGCTCGCTACATTGATTGAAGATGTTATAAAAAAATATATCTGAAATCCGAGTAATTAAGTCTGTAAGGGTGTCTTCACACCTAGTGCCCTAAAGCCAACTGGCTTGAGAGTCACTGACCTAAAGCTTGTTACATGGATTGAAGATATTGTAATAACAAAATCAGAAAAGAAAAAAATTCATTGCGAAAAAATGTGTGAATTCTGATATAACTTCAGGATAAAAATATTACTCTCTTTTCAACTAAACTTATGAATATTGTGAAAGTTGGACAATTATGACCCATAGCATCACTATTTGTACAGAACATGGTGTTGTTGTACAAATTAACTATGTGACAAAGGAAATTGCTCTTTTATCATTTGTAATTAGATTACCGGGATATATAAATGTTAAAAGTCCATATGATTAGTTCCGGATTGATAAGATATGAGACAGTATCAATCCATGAAGGTTTAATCATTAAAATATCCCTAGTCAGAGTGTTATCGAGATTGGACATTGATAATGCGGAAAAGACTAGTATTGCACTTGTCTGTGTTATGAGAGCATAACGGCATAGTTCTCATATATTTGGGTATTGGATACTCATGCAAGTGTAATAGGAGGTTGTGTTTACTGATGGTACGGAAACAGCTTCGCTCTAGATAGACCCCTCGGAATTCCATTGGTAGTATGACTATGTGTCTATGGAAGTCCGAATCAGGGTAGGTGTATTTGGTCTTAACCTGAGACTTGCACCGCTAATACTTGCGACAATCAATATACTTTGGTTTTGGTCATCCAGGGCTTTAACGGTTCTGTGTACGCCTCTTCTAGGTGTATTGAGAATCGTAGTGTATTAGG
The DNA here is from genome assembly GCA_019454045.1 of Zanthoxylum bungeanum. Classification (NCBI taxonomy): domain Eukaryota; kingdom Viridiplantae; phylum Streptophyta; class Magnoliopsida; order Sapindales; family Rutaceae; genus Zanthoxylum; species Zanthoxylum bungeanum. The sequence continues at coordinate 209,674 of SKCR01024872.1, read as the reverse complement.
TGTGATGTCGAGATGGAAGTATCACTTCAGTCATATGGAGATGATGGTCACGTAGGATACGGAACTGGTGCTCTTATATGCTGCAGCTATCGGGATAATATGACTAGGTCATGTTTATCCGATTATAGAGACTAGTTACCAAGGATCTGATATGTGCTTCGTAAGGGGCAGACACAATTCCAGTCCTAGGCCTACCACGTGACATCCGATACTGGATCGCTATAAGCAATACTGCGTATACTACGCCTGATATAGATCACATATTCCTTTAAGAATATTTCTGGAGAATTGGGTAGGCACGGTGTTTTGCTAGAAGCCAACCATGTCTTGTAAATCGGTAAAAACGTAGTACTAAGTACGTACGTATTAGGATAGTCCGACAAACAGATTTACTGCCAACATATCCAGGGATCTCATGGGTCGCTTCCCGAAGATTCACCGATGACGTATGACTCGAACATAATTAATCTGATATTAATTAGTAGAGAGAGAAAATTAATCTATGATTAATTACAGAGATATTTTATCTGGGATAAAATACTATTTAAAGAGAGAGAATGATTAATTTGGAATTAATCGATAAATTAATATATTCGATATATTAAACGAAATTGGATATCGACGCGGAATTAAAATTGGATTTTAATTCGGGCAAATGAGTTAATTTAGAATTAATTCGCTAGTGACATGAATAGTAATTTTGCTAGGCATAATTATTTAATTAAATTTGATTTAATTAAGTGGCAACGGAAAATTCGTTAATTCAGAATTAGCGAACCCAAGCCCGGGAGTGTTGCGGGCCCACTCGTATTTTGAAATTAAGTGCGGCCCAGAAGTCACATCACGCGTCACATCACCTGTCACTTTAGTGATGGATGTCAAGTCACCTTTTGGTGATTGACAACCAATCATTATTCATGATGTTGGTAGTTGTGGGCAATAAATGCCATTTTGCCTCCAAAATTGATTTTAGCTTTTTGGAAAAGCTTTTACCATTTTTTGGTTGAGACTTTGGTATTAGTTTTGAGTTTGTTTTTGAAACAAATACATCTCTCTCTCTCTCATTTTCTTCCAATGACCGAAACACTCTCTCCCTCTCTTAGTTTTGGATTGGCTGAAACTAGCAAGGAACAAAGAAGAAAATTGTGGCAAGTTTTCTAAGGTGCTAGCACATCTATGGAGTCTCACAAAGGTGATAGGGAAACCCATTCATGAGCATGAAATCACAAATCAAAGCTTGGAGCTTGAAGATCATCCATGGAGGAGCTTGGCCGAATCTTGGAGGAGCTTAGCTGAACACACAATGAGCACAAAGGGACCTTGGCCGAGAGCTTCAAGGAAATTTTATTGTTCTTCGCATCGCAAAAGCCGATCAAATTGAGTATTCCGCAACTTTACTTTGATGTATTCGCACTTTTCATAGCTTAATTGATCTTGGGAAGACCTAGAAAAACCAACAATTGTATCAGAGCCTTGATTAAGCATGAAATTGGAATTATGGTAAAATTTGGGTAAAATTGATTTGAGCATGATTGATGAAAATTGATTGATTAAGTATGCTTGAATGATGATAACTTATAGTTATGCATGATCAATTTGATGAAAATTGATTTGGATTAATTTTTCCCCAATATTTTGGCTTGGCAGAAAGTTTAGGTGCCCTAATGTCATGGTGAATTTTGTTCTTTTGATAATTGGATGAGTTGAAAGACTTGGGAAATGTTGATTTGAGATTCAATTGGATTGAAATCGGATTGGACATTAAAACCCCAATTATCGTGAGCTTTAAGCATGGAAATGAATTGATTTTTTGATTCAATAATGTTGGACATGTGTTGATGATGATAAGCATGATTAATTATGTAAATTGGTGTTTTGGAAATATTAATTTGAATAATTAATTATGGCTATACACTTGAGTTAATTAAATTGTGAAATTTGGAATTTTAGAATTTAATTAGTTGGGCTAAATTGGAATTGGGCTTTTAAAGTTTTATTTGGGCTTAATGGGCTTGTTGGGTTTGTCCAAGTTTGGTTTAGGTTAATTGGTTGGATCCAATTGGGCCCAAAACCATATCCATAAAGTCCAAATATAATATAATGGACCTTTAAAATTTTAATTGGGCCTAATGGGCTAAATGATTTTGGTAAAAGGGTGATTCCTAATTGAGATTTGGTTGACAAAGTTCATGCCTTATAAATAAATTGAAAGCCCATTGGACTTTAATTAAATTGACATTGGATGTTAATTGGGCTTTGAGACCCGTTTAGATTAGATTTAGAATCTAAGTCGCAAAGGCTCATTAATAAAGTGTAATTATTTAATTTGGAATTAAATAAAGAATCAGTATTGAATACAAATTAAATTGGACTTATATTATAGTTTAATATAATTCAAGAATTCGTACTTTGAGTACTTATTCTTAAAATGAGTTGGACTCGCGCAAATCAAATCGTTGTTTGAACATTGGATGGTCATTAATTTCAGATTAATTAATTGGATTAGATTGATTGATAACATGCTTTGTGTGAATACATGGATGTGATGTATGAATAATATATCGAATGGATATTAGATGGGTGAGGGCAATTTTGGAAATTGTTGTAATAAATTTAGAATTTATTAAATTAGACCTGCGTGTCCAGCCTATTACCTCTTGATCTTTGTATTTCTCTTCTCACTTATTCCCCACAATGTAAATGAGGTTTCTTTAGAAATGTTATGTAATTGGTAGAAGTAAGATTTGTGCTAGCGGGAGAGAGGAAAGGGAGAGATTTGTTCTAGGAACAAGATGTTTTAAATATCCATCCGCATATCATTATTAATTTATTTACCGCACCTTATTATGCTTTTAGAATGCATGTTTAAGGGTGTATGATGAGACCTAATCAAATATAATTAATTGGTTGCCAATTACGCGAAAAACCCTCAACACATATTAAGCGTTTTTCCTTCCATTGAATGATTCATTCTCAAGATCCAAGATGGCACTGGTTTGTTGGCCAAAGTCAAGACCTTTGTCCATCGCGGATGTAATTGAATCATGAAGGCTTAGTTCCATATCGCATGTCTTGTCCAAGTTGTGATTTGTTGGCAAAACTCAATGTCACTTCTTGTCCATCGACATCGATTACGAAGCTTTCCAAGGTCAATGGGTCACGCTTACTGTGATCATTAAGTTTGTTGTGCCAAGCCAAGGCTTAATTAATTCAGAGGAAAAAGGTTAGGCAATATATTGGATATATTGGCATATATTAGATATATGTTTCGGACTTGGATGTCCACCTACTGGATCTAGGAATTGGATGAGATCCAATTGATCTTAGAGATCTACCTAGTTAAATATCATAACAGCTTGTTGGCCAAAGTCAAGGTTGTTGTGTTATTTAACGGGATCATAGCCCACTAGGAAACAAGTTTCCCGAGTACTCAACAGAGGGTTAGAGGCTCGCCGAAAAATAGTGGGAGGCAAGTATTAGATTTGTAATTTCGTTTAGATACTTTCCAATACGCGCTCAATTCAATTTTTCGTCATTACATTAATATATATTAGTTGGACTAATATTTAATTGTTGTTTTAATTAAACAGTTGGACTGTATTCAAACTACTTCAAATTATAGTTGATTATATAATTAGATTATAGTAATCAATATATTTGAATTTAACCAAACAAATTATAGTTGATTATATAGTTAGACTATAGTAATATTATATTCAATAGTACCTAAAATCGTTGATTGGATAGTTGAACTATAGCAATCAAGATAAATGAAAGATTAGCGTTTAAAACATAAACCTGGGTTATAATGTCATTAAACGGCTTTGATTTTCAGATTGGGAATAGAACCTCAGGATAGTCCTAGGAACTGAGAAGTTATTCTATTTGATAGAAAAACATCTTGGCCTGAGCCCGGAGTTGAGCAAATAGTGGAACATGATCTTTGGAAGATTCATGTGATGATAACTTTAGTGCTCAATCTGTTATGCTTACTGCAATGACACTTTAATTTCATTGTCAAAATTAAGGATTAGATCATTGTACCATGATGATGAAATTAAGATCTTCATAGAATTATTCTTAAATCTTAGAAGTATAAATTGCAAAAGAAGCTCTTTCGCTCGTGTATGTCAGAGGGTACATCTATCGAGCACTAGGTGTCGAAGATGATTGCTGACATCGATCAGCTAGGTTAGCTGGGCATTACCTACGTGGCCGAGACTACCAAAGATTTGATCTTATAGTCTCTACCTGAAAGCTGGGGCAGGTTTATTATGAACCAAGAGTAAACTCTTGGAGAGTTGATGGCTATGCTCTAGGAGGCAAAGCCAGAGCTTCTAAAAGGGGCAAAGGCAAAATCATCACAGTCTTCTAGGAAGACAAATGACATATCCCAAGATGTCTGCCTAAACTGTGGCAAACGGGGTCACTGGAAGCGTGACTGCCGTATGGACAAGGTAGACATGAAGGAAGTGCAGGCGGGGCAAGGCTCCGGCCTTAAGCATGTTTGTCATAAACATGTTCACTACTAGTTTCAAAATTGGATTTTTGATACTAGATGTGGTACATAAGTATGTACTGATGTGCAGAATCTGCTGATTAGTAGGATATTGACTTCAGTTGAGATTGATCTGCGAATCAGAAACGGGACGAGAGTCGCTGTTTTAACCGTAGAATCCTAAGTTTAGGAACTACCTTTTGGCATGTACATAAATTAGGAAATTGTTATAATGTACCTAGTTTGACTAGAAACATTATCTCTATATCAGAGTATAACTCGTTGCGGGTATACCTTTATATTCTAGAACACTAAAGTGTTTTATTTTATAAAGATGATATTGAGATAAACACATTAGATGTGAATAACAGTATTTATATTTTGAATATAAATAAATCTCAAACGTATAACATGACACACAAATAGCTCAAACTGAATTAATCAGATGAGACTTATTTATGGCATTGTTGTCTGGGACACATTAACAAGACTCGTACATCCACACTTTTGAAGAGTGGATACTAGGACGGATTTGATCATATTCAAATGATGTCTACGAATCTAGTTTATTAGGCAAAGTGCCTAAAACACATTTTACTTGGTAAAAGTACAAGTGCCACCGATCTGTTAGCCCTTGTTCATAGTGACGTTAGTGGGCCCATATCTAGCTAGGCTAGAGGTGGATATAAACACTTCGTAACCTTTACGGATGTGGCCTCGCGTTATGGTTATGTGTTTCTTTTGAAACATAAATCGAAAACTTTTGATAAATTCAAAGAGTTACAGCACAAAATAGACAAACAGATCGGCTAAAGTATTAAACCGTCACAGTTAGACCATGGTGGAAAATACTTAAGCAATAAGATTCTCGAATACCTGAAAGAGTATAGTATTCTTTCACAGTGGACTCCTCTCGGAACACCTCAATTGAGCGGTGTGTCCAAACGGAGAAATCGAATTTGTTGGACATGATAAGGTTAATCATGAGTCGCTCTGAGCTACCATTTTCCCTAGGGATACGCATAAATCAGTGCAAAACTTATTTTGAATAAGATCCACGAAAATATGTTTGAAAGACTTCATATTAGATATGAACAGGAAAGAAACCGGGTTTTGGGAATGCTAAGCAAATGTTTGGATGATACCAAACTAGAACCCAAATTGGATAAGTGCCTAATTTGTAGGTTATCTTAGGGTAACCAAAGTATAGTGCTTATACAACTCACTAGAGAACAATGTAATTGTTGCTCGCCATACGGTTTTCCTAAGAGGAATACCAATATGCAGTGGTAAGTGGGAGGAAAGTAAAACTCGATGAAAATCGGAGTAATACTCTTCCAAGCACCGATTCCTGAACGGAACACAAACAGTTCATCAGAGATGAAACTGTACCACAATCTTCGAATACACAAGAACCGCGTAAGTCGGAGAGAGTCAGAAAACAACCTGGGAGGTATGGGTTTCTGATTTCACCTTATAAAGATGTCAATCTTATTAAGGAAGACAAACCGACTACGTATGAGGAAGTGATACGAGGTATCGACTCCCTATTATGGCAAAGTGCCATGATATCCGAAATAGATTCCATGTATATCAACCAAGTTTAGACACTAGTTGATGTACCAGAAGGCATTGTGCCTATTGGTACTATAAAAGTCTTCAAGGAAGACATACATGGATGGCAACAGACCAACGTACAAAGCTAGGCTTGTAGCGAAAAGGTATCGTTATCAATATTGTGTCGATTACGATGAAACCTTTTACTCATTGCCATGGTTAAATCCATTCAGATAATGCTTGCTAATGATGCATGTTTCATTTATGAAATATAGCAGCTGGACGTCAAAATCGCTTTCCTTAAACGAAAACCTTTTAGAGGATGTTTACAATATCCTGACAGTTTTGTCATACCAAAACAAGCAAACAAGGTTTGCAAGTTAATTCGATCCATTTATGGATTGAAGCAAGCATTGCGTTCTTGGAACTATCGTTTTGATGTAATCATAATGGTATATGATTTAATTCAAAACGAAAATGATTCTTGTGTATATAAAGAGGTTAGTGGTAGCGCACTGACAATGATTGTCCTATATAATGATGATATATCATTTCTTGGAAATGAAAATCCCATACAACAATCGGTGAAAGCTTGGCTTTCATGAAAATTCTCCGTAGAATACTTGGGAGAGACAACTTTTATTCTAGGAATAAGATCTACTGGATAGATCTAAAAGTTGTTGGCACTCTCTGAGAACTCGTACATTGAATATATGTACGCGACCTGGTGTCTCATATGCTTTGAGCATATGGAGTCACAATCAGGCCAATCCAAGTGATAGTCACTGGATTGATGTTGAGAACATCCTTAAGTATCTTAGATGATCTAAGGATGCTTTCTTATACTATGGAGAATGAGAACTTGAAGTGACTGGGTTCACTGCTGCAAGTTTCCTAACCGATAAAAATGACTATAAGTCGTAATAAAAGATACTATATAGTTTGATCAATGGAACAGTGAGCTGGAAATATTCCAAGCAAGATACTGTTACCGAATAAACAACGAAAGCGAAATATTGCTGCAGCTGAGGCAGCAATAGAAGCACTTTGGATCTATATAATCCTAATTGGATTAGGTGTAGTTCTGTTTGCAGCTAAGCTAGGCCAGCACAGGCTAAAGAATTAATGGTCTCATCAACGATCCAAGTATACATTTCAACTATTCATCTGATTCGTTCGGATCATACATCGTGGCGAAGTGATGATCAATAAACCGCATCAGATGATAACTTTGCAAATTCACTGACGAAAGCATTTTTCTCAGCAGAAGTTTGAGCGACCAGTACATAGTTCAAGTATAGGACACTTGAGTGATTGGCTATAGGCCAAGTGGGAGATTGTTGGACAATTATGACCCATAGCATCACTATTGGTACATAACATGGTGTTGTTGTACAATTAACTATGTGACAAAGGAAATTGCTCTTTTATCATTTGTAATAGATTACCGGATATATAAATGATAAAAGTCCATATGATTAGTGCTGGATTGATAAGATTTGAGACAGTATCAATCCATGAAGGTTTAATCATTAAAACATCCCTAGTCGGAGTGTTATCGAGATTGGACATCGATAATGCGGAATAGACTAGTATTGCACTTGTGCGTGTTATGGGAGCATAACGGCATAGTTCTCATATATTTGGGTATTGGATACTCATGCAAGTGTAATAGGAGGTTATGTTTACCGATATGGTACGGAAACAGCTTCGCTCTGGATAGACCCCTCGGAATTCCATTGGTAGTATGACTATGTGTCTATGGAAGTCCGAATCAGGGTAGGTGTATTTGGTCTTAACCTGAGACTTGCACCGCTAGTACTTGCGACAATCAATATACTTTGGTTTTGGTTATCCTGGGCTTTAACCGGTTCTGTGTACGCCTCTTCTGGGTATATTGAGAATCGTAGTGTATTGGGTGTGATGTCGAGATGAAAGTATCACTTCAGTCATATAGAGATGATGGTCACGTAGGATACGGAACTGGTGCTCTTATATGTTGCAGCTATCGGGATAATATGACTAGGTCATGTTTATCCGATTATAGAGACTAGTTACCAGAGATCCGATATGTGCTTCGTACGGGGCAGACACAATTCCAGCCCGAGGCCTAGCACGTGACATCTTATGCTGGATCGCTATACGCAATACTGTGTATACTATGCCTGATATAGATCACATATTCCCTTAAGAATATTTCTGGAGAATTGGGTAGGCACGGTGCTTTGCTAGAAGCCAACTATGTCTTGTAAATCGGTAAAAACGTAGTACTAGGTACGTACGTATTCGGTTAGTCCGACGATCGGATTTACTACCAACATATCCAGGGATCTCTTGGGTCGCTTCCCGAAGATTCACCGATGACGTATGACTCGAACATAATTAATCTGGGATTAATTAGTAGAGAGAGAAAATTAATCTATGATTAATTACAGAGATATTTTATCTGGGATAAAATACTATTTAAAGAGAGAGAACGATTAATTTGGAATTAATCGATAAATTAATATATTCGATATATTAAAAGAAATTGGATTTCGACGCGGAATTAAAATTGGATTTTAATTCGGGCAAATGAGTTAATTTAGAATTAATTCGCTAGCGACATGAATAGTAATTTTGCTAGGCATAATTATTTAATTAAATTTGATTTAATTAAGTCGCAACGGAAAATTCGTTAATTCAGAATTAGCGAACCCGAGCCCGATAGTGTTTGCGGGCCCACTCGTATTTTGAAATTAAGTGCGGCCCACAAGTCACATCACGCGTCACATCACCTGTCACTTTAGTTTTGGATGTCAAGTCACCTTTTGGTATTTGACAACCAATCACTATTCATGATTTTGGTAGTTGTGGGCAATAAATGCCATTTTGCCTCCAAAATTGATTTTAGCTTTTTGGAAAAGCTTTTACCATTTTTTGGTTGAGACTTTGGTATTAGTTTTGAGTTTGTTTTTGAAACAAATACATCTCTCTCTCTCTCCTTTTCTTCCAATGACCGAAACACTCTCTCCCTCTCTTAGTTTTGGATTGGCTGAAACTAGCAAGGAACAAAGAAGAAAATTGTGGCAAGTTTTCTAAGGTGCTAGCACATCTATGGAGTCTCACAAAGGTGATAGGGAAACCCATTCATGAGCATGGAAATCACAAATCAAGCTTGGAGCTTGAAGATCATCCATGGAGGAGCTTGGCCGAATATTGGAGGAGCTTAGCTGAACACACAATGAGCACAAAGGGACCTTGGCCGAGAGCTTCAAGGAAATTTTATGTTCTTCGCATCGCAAAAGCCGATCACAAAGTGAGTATTCGCAACTTTACTTTGATGTATTCGCACTTTTCATAGCTTAATTGATCTTGGGAAACCTAGAAAAACCAACAATGGGCACAATGAGCTGATTAATACTTTGTTGGTTGTATATGTGGAGAATGGTAAAAATTATTGGAGAATTTACTTATTTAGTAATTTAGAAATAAAGAAAACAGCTATTAACTTGGATAAGAAGTTTCACTTGTTTAGTCACTAACTTGTGTATTCTCTTTTCTTTTGTCTTTTTGCTTTTGTGTGCATTAGATTGACGTTTGTGGGTATCATCATTATAAGCCCTCACGAGACTACAACTCGTCCACTAGGGACACCTATGGGTTTAAAGGCTTGTTGCATACGCTTAATGTAACCGTGATCCCTACGAAAGTGGCTTAGTTTAATTTTAATTGTTTATTGCATTTTTTTTTGATTTGCTCGAGGACTTGCAAAATTTTAGGTTTGGGGGTGTGATGAGCGGAAAAAATATCAATATTTACCTTCATTTTTACTTAATATTTTGTATAGTTTCTCGAGTTTTATGAACGTTTTGATGTGTTTTAATTTATTTTATATATATAATAAAATCGGGACTTAATGGAATCAATCAGGACGAAATGTGGAACAAATAAGGGTAAAAACTGGACTTGACATTTTGATTTTGGAGATTGGAAACTTGAAATGGTGTTCTAACGAAGTATAATTTTGGAAATTTCAACTTTTCGTAATTGTCATATTTTGGCTAAAACTTTTTATTCTGATATCGGATTGACATGATTCAAGTTCCAGATTAAAGAAGACTCAAATATCTACAACTTTGAAGTTCATAATATTTTCGAATTCTTAAGTTTTCATTATCGAAATGAATGAAAAATCCGGAAGTGTGTTATGTGTAATTATTAAAGTCATTTTCAAAAAAAAAAAATTAGAAATTGTCAAACTTCCACCAAACATGGAGGATTTGGTGCCATGTTTGGTGGAAGCCTTTATATTTTCCTATAAATACCAAGCTAAACTTCGTATATTTTTCATGCTTTCTTTGGTGGATATCTCCATAAAAACCTAAAAGAAAGTGTCTTGCATATTTATTTAAGTTTTCTTGTATCTTCTCTTTATTTATTTAATAATTTTTTTATGTGTTTTTAATTACATCATGAGTAGGGAATCTTAGCTGGAGTCTGTGGTGAAACTTTTAATATAATAATTTAGATTTACTCACTTAATTTAAATAAGTAAATTGAATTAATTATTTACCGCATATATGGTCGGTTTTACATTACTGGAAAAGTTTCCGCCTATATGGTCAGTTTAGGTGCTAACCTTGTTACCGCCTACATGGTCGGTTTATATGATTTTGTTACCGCCTATATGGTCAGTTGGACTTTGGACAAATGACATCCGCCTATATGGTCGGTTTTAATACAATTAATTCAAGAAATGATTAATTGATAAGAGAGTAATATATATTTGAAGTATTAAAAGTGAAACCCTTAGCTCCAACACTTACTTTTATTGTAGTAATTTTCTTTACTTTTTAATTTTCTATTATGTTATTTTGTTTAACTATGCATTTTGTAATTTTATGTATGTTTTGTAACTAAAAATATTATCTAAGGTTGTGATGATTTCCAATATCACTGTTTTATAAGTGATTATTTTATGTTTTGGGTAGTATATTGGTTTATTTATTGAGTGTTATGCTTAATGCTTCTTGTTAACTGGTCATTAATAAGAGTGATTTGGTAAACTTAAAATGAACTTGGAAAATGGATTTTAGGTTTTAGCCATAAACTCAATAGCTCACGATCTCACCTTGGAGTAAATGTCTCTTAGGTAGATTTCCTTACATGATAGGAATATACCTGTCGGACAGGGGTAGCCATAATTGGAACTTAATCTTAATGAATTCAGAGTTTCTTAATTAATATAGGAATATAGTTAATTGGGTTACTTTGGGTATTTACATATGACCATCGGAAGATGCTTTTGCATAACTTCGTGTTCCAGGTTAATAAACCGATATATTGCACAAACATGAGATAATCACTTGATCTTTAAAAGATATTGGAAGGATTCACAACCCTGGATATTTTCATATCATTGTTTAAAACTTAAAATCTACCTTTGTTTTCTTTTAATTACTTGTCTTTAGTTTAAATTCATCATCCAACCAAAAATCAATCAATTAGATACTCGTAGACATTTAGCTTCACAAATTAATAGCTTAGGTATTAAGTCCTCGTGGGATCGATATATTTTAAACTACTTAAGCGATACGTGCGTTTGCGTAACGTGTGTGTGTTTACCACTGATCATGTCTCGACTCGAGTGAAATCAATATTTCAAGTAAAAATCAATTTAGTCAAATGATCTGCAAAATCATATCTTAAATCATAATTAAAACTCTGAAATAAGTACTCCATTCACACATACACAATAGTCAAGGCATCCAGGAACACACAATCAAGACATCACATACATATGAGCTGGCTCACACATACAATAATTGTACGGAACTCATTACCTATTTAGAATATGTATGAAATGAATATCGTCTGAACATATTTCCTAACCCGCTCGGCTACTACACCACAAAATCATTAACCATTAAATATATACACATGCATACATATCACGTGTCACGTGTCACAAACTCATTACATGGTTTCTCATACCCAAATATATACATGATAAACATTGCTTAATCATTCAGAATCATCACAAACATACGTTTATATACATATATCAATCATATGAATATATTTATTACTTTGAATTCCGATATCATGATCTTTACAATCCTCACATTCTTTACTTATCAATCAACATTCACCATTCATATACGTATCCAATCAATCACGAACTTCCATCAATCGGAAAGGACTCTAGCCTATACCAACTCAACATCTATACCGCCAAATCATAAACATTGATCAATAACAAACAATCCCAAAGACGCACATCTACACAAACTATTACAAATTCTAAATTCATATTTATTTCCTTTACCAATCCTTTATACCCAAATCATACATATCCAATCATGTCATACATATACAAATACGTGTTCATATGGTAATACATATGCTTATACATACTCATACATTTACATACATGAATACATATTAGTACCGATTCATACACTTCCATATATCTATATATGTGGTAGTCGATTATCCTAACCATACGTAATCTCGAACTTCGATCTCAGGAATATACCTTAACTACCATCTTTTAACCTAACATGTCAATCATATATATATATATATAGTCAAACGTGAAATCACTAATTTAAGTTCTCATCGCATGGGTTACTTACCTGGCTTCGCAAGCACTTTAGGTCCAGGTCAGATCTGTCAAAATAAATGGCAAAAATTTCATCAAAATCGGGATTTACGGTATCCTCAACTCAACTACGGCAAAATCTCATATTTTTCCGGAACAACCAAAATAAGTCTGATTTCAATACTTTCAGTTTCAAAAATCTTAAAACACCATTACAAGCTATTCCAAGACACTAGTTCACCTAAATTCTCGGTTTACACGTTTTTGGAAAATCTTCCGAAAAAGTTTCCGCAAACAATACGGAAGGGTCCCGAATTCTCCGAACCTACCCGGATTTATCCAAACATGTTCGTAATATCATAAATAAATCATAACTATCATCAAAACCAAACCACATCTTTATACGCAAAAACCCATTTTTACTAAAAACTTACATATTTTATCGGATCGATCAAACTCATTACGTTTTCACTTGTATTCTACCAAATGCTCATTTGCAATATACTAATACTTAAACAATTCAAATTATATCAATACTCTACTCTACGAAACTACTGGATACATCCGATCATTTAACTATAAACTTGAAATTTGCGGATTTATACCGGGAGGTCTTATCGAGATTTCAAGGCCATATACAGACTCCAAAAGATCCCACGAACGCGCTGCAATCGACAGAATTCTTATCGGAGCTACTGTTCACTATGGGTCACTATTCATCTGAATCTTCCTTCCTTGTTTTGCGTGCAACCGAGCACGGATCAGAAAATCATCACCGCCTCTTGTAGTCCTCTCTGAGGGCTTCGATTTAGCGGGTTTCTCGGGTCGTGAAATGAAGCAACGAGCCGGGATCGAAAAGTTAAAGCTCACGTGTTTCTCATTTGTTTCTCACCTTTTCCATCATTTTTGGTATCGCCAACGGCCACGGTTGGACGCAGGGTAGCCGGGCGTTGTTCCTGCGTAATCGCGATGGCCGACCGTGGCCGGCTTGCCGTCGGCGCGACCGAGCCATCGATGATCGAGTTTTGAGGATGAGGAGCTGTTTTTAGGAGATGGAAATGTTTTGAAACTTTTGTAAATAATGGAAACTTCAAGGTATATATAGAACAATTTTGGAAATTTACGTTTGGGCCCTGTAAAATTGTAATCAGATCCTTCTTATGGGGCTGTCACGGAAATTCTCATTTTGGAAGCCCTTCCGATGCAAATTTTGAAAAGTGTTCTACATAAAAGTTTTTCGTGTCGGAAAAATGAGTCTGAAGGTTTAGAAATCAGCTTAATCGGTGTTTTTTTGCTATCTTTATAGCCGAAACAAGAAACTATTTCGCGTAAAATGATATAATCAAAAATCGCGTAACCGATTCTCGGAACCACGCGTTTTCGAACGCGTTGAAACATCAGTTAAAAATGTTCCAATCTATTTTTCAACATATAGAGCCTTATTTTCGAATATTAATCAGTTCCAAAACCAAACTGCAATTCGGAAAGCTTCTAGAACCGTTCCGAAAAATATTCGGGATATTACATTCTCTCATCCTTATAAAAATTTCGTCCTCAAAATTAATCTGTCCTTATACCTGCCGATCTGATTCACAATACATACACAGAAAATCTCTATTCCATTTCTAGGAATTGTCTAACTCTATTTCCTTTAATTTTTTGACAAAAGTAAATTATACTAACTTGGTTATCAATCATAGAACCTAACCAACCAATAATTGCGAGGGTTTAACACACCCCTCCTGACTTCGAGCACAGCTACGATGCTACATTGAATTATCAGTCTCAAATATCTCAAACACATACCTTAGGTTCACTAATTACCCTCTGGCCTTACAAGGGCCTAATACTGCTACTATATAACTATTATGAATTCTCTATTCTCAATGGCTCATAAGGTTTCAACTCAAGGTAACTTCTTCTAATACGAAAATAGCTAGTCTATACACATCAAAATAAGTCATCCACAGACTTCAATACATTCGGGCTAGGAGCCAAGCATAAAATTATCTCATATCAAAGGAAACACTCATATTACATACATAGACCTACCTAGTCTATATAAAACAGAAGATGTTCTCTGACATCCGGATACACCACAGTGCATTCACTGACACTAGATCATGCAATTGGCTTCTCAACCATGCTCTGATACTAACTTTCTAACATCCCACCTAGTACCAGGATGTTACCGATAGGAGAAGGGAAAACACATCTCAATAAGCCTCTAATGCTACTAAAGTTTCGGCATGACCTTTGCTAAAAAAATCATGAAACCTGGATCCAAGTCCAGCACCTCGAGGTGTCCTGATATTAAATCCAAAAGCAATCATCTCAACTCATGCAAATAGGCATGCGGACTGAAAAATCTCAACTCATGTGTAAATAGGTCTCTGGCCTAACATAAGATAAATAACTACAAATAACTACGTGCTCACTACGATTAAAACTACACATATGATACAAATAAATAAAACGAATGTTGTGGGAGCCCAATTACACATCCCATAACCATACAACGACTGAAGACCAACTTGACTGGATTGAAGTGATATGTTGTCTGCGAGACGTCTATGGAAATCTTCTAGCTCTTTAAGTCCAATGTGAAACTGCAAAACTAGCAAACAATCGGGGTGTGAGCTATTAAGCTCAGTAAGTAACTCACGTCTTATGTAAATTTATCAAGTAACTATAAGAACATAAATAGTAATCAGATATATGTGAATATATGCAACTTATAAATCTCATCTCTACCCAATGACCGTTTACGTATATTATACCTAGATAATTAACTCCTTGTACTGAATGCAACATGTAGTAATCTTATCTTCTCAGTTCCACAATATACAACGTATATATGAAATTCTAGCATCTCATTAACTTATTATCTACCAAACCACCCAAACTCGTGGCTAAGGCCATCCCAAACTTGTGGTGGTTGAGTCAGCTTAAATTACGGCTGATTTACTTTATAAAGGTTACGTGAGCTAAAAACGCAAACATTAGCTAACTGTGAGCTTTAGAACATTTACTGAAACACTAAGCTGAAGCCTCAAACCTCTATAAAACATAAGATAGGTAGTATTATAACAAACAAGTCAACATATCAATAATTTACCAGAATTACTAAATTGTTACTAGTTCAGATTTTATTAACTTGTCATTATCTTTTATACTTAACCCATGTCAAATTTTCATATTTACGTATCTATGATTGTGTTATTCTAATAGCTAACATCCAAATCATACAAAGCAAAACATGAATACCATATAGTATATCGTTTGATATCAAATACACTTCAATCAAATGAAACATAAAGCCATACACATATACTTTTATCACAATTATCCATCTTTGAAATATTATCAAATCGGCAATCCAAACAAAATGTACAAGAAATTATCTTTTCAGAAATCTTTTTTTTTATCTGAAAACACATCTCTTTCTGTAAAAAATTTCAGAAAACTCTTTTCTGTCTGTAAAACTTTGAGATTTTCTGTAAATACTCATAATCAATGCAATAACTTTCCGAAGTCACAATATTTAAATCCAAGTTTTCCTTTCAAAACTTTGTAAAATAGTTATGAAAATATATGTGTCATTATTAGAAATATCATATGTCATCCTGTACATAATCCCGTGGTCTTGGGGCGTTACGTCTCACCGTCCCCCAAGCCACTAAACCAGTAAACAATGGTGCTATCAGTGCCACCAACCTGTCTCTGAAATCCGGGTCTAGGGGCCTCACTATCCCACTAGCCCAATACCCAAGATCTAGGGGCATCTATCATCCATAGTCCTGTTAGTTGTCGTTATTCCAGATTGGTTATCGATATCTGTCAATTCCATATCTGAGGTGGGTTTTTACCCCATGCCTCCAAAATCATAAAATCATACCTTTGAAATTATTTCATCATCAAATCATTTATCTGAAACCAAGCTTTATCAAAAAGCTTAAATCATATGTCTCGACTCGACTGAAATCAACATTTCAAGTAAAAATCAGTTTAGTCAAATGATCTGTAAAATCATATCTGAAATCATATTTAAAACTCTGAAATAAGTACTTGACTCACACATACACAATATTCAATGTATCCAAGAACACACAATCAAGACGTCATATACATATGAGCTGGCTCACACATACAATACTCGTACGGAACTCATTACCTATTTAGAATTAGTATGAAATGAATATCGTCCGAACAGATTTCCTAACCCGCTCGGTTACTACACCACAAAATCATTAACCAATTAAACATACCCACATGCATACATGTCACGTGTCACAAACTCATTGCATGATTTCTCATACCCAAACATATACATGACTAACATTACTTAATCATTCAGAATCATCACACACATACATTTATATACATATATCTATCATATGAATATATTTATTACTTCGAATTCTGATACCATGATCTTTACAATCTTCACATTCTTTACTTATCAATCAACACTCACTATTCATATATGTTAGGGTTGGTGCTCGGACCGCCAATCCGGATCGTATTTATGTCTGATTCATGAATACAAGCAATACTTTTTTTCCATAATATTACTTAGTTATGGTTGCTCATTTGTCTTTTATTATATATATTCGATCTAATTTATATAGTTGAAACTAAATCATGTTTAATGATATATATATATATACAAGAACCGAAAAAATTGTAATATATAATGTAGTGCACAATTACAATGTAGCTTGTAACTGACATTGGAAGTGTCACACTCAAATATATTATCAATTAAGTTCTTAGTCAGATTACGGACACAGGTCTGTTAGTAAAATCCACTGGACCCAATACAAGTCGTATATCAGACTTGTTTTAGATGGTTTATATCCCAATGAACCATGAGTCTCATAGACTCGTATAGACATGTAGATATTTATATCGGATAAACATTGAACGACTCTGACCGGCGTAAACACACATGTATAACGCAAGCGTACGTATCGTTCAAGTAGTATAAAAAATATCGATCCCACGAGGACTTAATACCTAAGCTATTAATTTTATGAGGTCAAATGATTACTAATATCTAACAGGTTGTTTGATTGATTTGAAATGGCGACGATTCTAAATTTAAAGACAAGTAAATAAAATTGTTCGAAAGTAAGTTTTAAGAAAATTCAATATTAAAAACTATCTAGGGTTGTGAATCTTTTCAATTTTATTTAAAGATGAAGTGGTTGTCCTATAGTTGGGTAATATATTGATTTATTAACCTAGAACACTAAATTATGTGAAAGCCTCTTCCGATGGTCAATTACAAATACCTAGTATAATCCAATTGAACATATGTCTATGTAACCAAATTACCTAGATTCATTAAGATTAAGTTCCAATTAAGGCTACCCCCGCCCGACAGGTATATTCCTATCCTGTAAGGAAATCTATTAAAAGAGTTATATATCCTCAAGGAAGATCGTGGGCTATTGAGTCTAAGGTCTTAAACTTAAAATCCCTATGTCTAGTTCATTTTAAGTTTACCTAATCAATTTTATTAATGGCCAGTTAATAAAAAAACATTAAGATTAAGACTCAATAAATAAATCTTTATATTACCCAAACTATAATCTAACTCTTATAAACCAGTGATATTGAAATTCATCACAACCCTAGATAACTAACTTAGTTATGACACATGGCTAGGGCTAGTAAAAACTTAAAAGTAAAAGCCATAAAGTAAAAATGCGAAATAGTAAATGCGGTAAAGTAAATACTGAAAAGTAAATAAAAATAAAATCTAAGGTAAAAGGAATTACTTTTACTATTTACTATTTTAGATATCTCCCATAAAATAATATATAAACTTGTGATAATATTACCAACCAGCCATATAGGCGGTAACCTGATTAATTCAAATTAAGTCCGACCAGCCATAAAGGCGGTATGATTTGTCCATGAACCTCCTGCCATATAGGCGGTAAGAAAATTTAATTATCAACCAGCCATAAGGCGGTATCCTGGATTAGTCAGGTTTAAACCAATTTAAATTTAATACCAACCGACCAATATGGCGGTATCCGTATTAAGTCAAATTTTAAATAGTAAATATATTATATTTAAGGGAGATTAATCTAAATAGTAACAGTAAAAAGAATTACCTTTCACCTTAGCAAGGAGAAGTTACCTCATCATGGTTGAATAGTAAAACTGAAACAGTAAAAACAAGATAAATTATTATTACTATTACTATTACAGAAAGTAATTACTATTACAAAATGTAATTAATTACAAAACTTAAATTAAAAGAGATTAGAGAGAGAAACTCTCGATTTTACATCAAAGAAAATGAGAGAGAATGTGCAACTAAAACTGAAATGGTGGCCTCCTTTTATAGGCAAATTTTGGTCCAGCGTCGCGACGCTGAAAATGCACTAGCGTCGCGACGCTGGCAACAGTTTCTGGAGTCCACGCGTACGTTGACCACGCGGCTGTCGGCAGCAATAATTGAGACACACGTGTCACGCTCTGGTTGACTGGCGATGCGGTCCAATGAAATCGTGCCACGTGTAATCTTGTGATTGGGTGGAAATTCGGTCTAATAGAATGGTGACACGTGGCATGCTCTGATTCGTTGATTATTCGGTCCAAGAAGAGGCGACACGTGGCACGCGGTTTGGGTGGTCCAATGAGGTGATGACACGTGGCATGAGGCGCATGTTAGCAAGGGCGGCGCACGTTAGCAAGATCCGGCGCACGTTAGCAAGTCCAACCTATCAGATTTTGACACGTGGCTGACGGCGCATGTTAGCACATTCGCGCATCCTGGGCGTCGCGCCGCGCAAGGCTTCAGCGTCGCGACGCTGAAAAGACGAAAATTCCCGATGACGCATTTTTGTCCGTTTTTGCCCCAAATTGCCTCAAGTGCTTTCCAAACTTTATTTATCTGTAAAATAACAACAAAACACATCAAAACGTTCATAAAACTCGAGAAACAATACAAAACATTAGGCTAAATGAGTGGGAAATAGTGATATAAATACCACTCATCACACCCCCAAACCTAACATTTTGCTAGTCCTCGAGCAAAACATAGAATAAAATAAAATAAAATAACTAAGCCACTTTCGTAGGGATCACGGTTGCATTTAGCGCATGCAACAAGCCTTTAAAACCCTAGGTGTCCCTAGTGGACGAGTTGTAGTCTCGTGAGGGCTTACAGCAAGATACCCACAAACATTTTTACAAAAGTAAAAAGTTAGTTAAAACTAATGCACACAAAAGCAAAAAGACAAGAGAAAAGAGAATAAAGAAGTTAGTGACTAATCAGGTGAAACTTCTACTACAAGTTACTAGTTGTTTTGTTTCTTTCTAAATTACCGAATAAGTAAATTCTCCGATTATTTTTACCATTCTCCATATACACAGCCAACAAAATATTAATCAACTCATTTTTGCCCACAACAGTCATAAGTGCAGTTGATAAGAGAATAATATTTTTGTCCTAAAGTTCTATCAGATTTCACACCTTTTTTGCAATGGAATAATTTTTTCTGATTTTTCTGATTTTTTTCTTTGCTTTTTTCTGAATTTTAACTTTTTATTATATACAATACCTTCCGTCTATGTAGCGAGCTTTGGGTCGGTGGCTCCCAAACCAGTTGGCTTTAGGGCACCAGGTGTTAAGACACCTCTACGGACTTAATTACCCAGACTTCAGATATAAATATATTTTTGCAGCATCTTCGATCCATGTAACGAGCTTTGGGCCAGTGACTCCCAAACCAGTTGGTTTTAGGGCACTAGGTGTTAAAACACCCTTACAGACTTAATAACCCGGATCTTAGATACTTTATTTTATTCATCAGAATTTTTTTTTTTTTTTTTACGCCATCGCTTTTTGAGATGCTTCCTCCAATTAAACTATAGCACTGAATATTACAAACTTTTCAATTACAGCTCATGTCCGTATGTTACTATGCATATTGATAATACCTGCCAACTAAGCATATGAAGGTCCATTTTAGTCAGTATTATGGAGAATTTACAAATTAAATAATTTAAAAGAAATAAACAAAAATTAACTTATTTCGAAATAGGCTTGAGATACGTCTCAGGAGTGGAAACTCCTTACTCAGCTATCCTTTACCAATTTCACCTTTTTAGTCAAAACACAAAAACGCAAAATATTTTTGTAATTTTTGAAAATTTTTCATTTTTTTTGTATTTTTTCGAAAATTTTGGACTAAAAAAAAAAACAACATACAAACTAAAAACAAGGTACTAATCAACTAATTCCCTCCCCCAAACCTAAATGAGACATTGTCCCCAATGTCTTAAACAGTAAAAGGAGAGTTACGAAGGTCGTACCTGTTTATCTGAAATCTACAGGAAATTAAAGGTTAAGATCCAGATTAATCCTACGCCTCTTACCACGATCGTCCTCAGACCAATTTATCTTTGAAAGGATTGGGTCAACTCGCGGTTCATAGGCTATGAGTTGGTCTATTAGATCCGGAGCAGTTCTGGCAGTAAAGAGGAGTTCTTTTAAAGGTTTGGACACGAACCCATTTCTCCGAGCATCATCAAGAAACACACAAAGAAAATCATAAAATCCATCAACGTTGAGCAGTCCAATTGGTTTCTGGTGTATGTTCAGGTTCGCCCAAGATAACACAATAAAAATTTCCTCCAATGTACCCAAGCCACCTGGCAAAGCAATAAAAGCATCAGCACGGTTAATCATTTCCACTAATCGTTCAGACATACCTGACACAATCAGTTCCTCTCCGTTTGATGGTTCAATAAGATTTGCCTCTGCCAAGGGTTTTGGGATGATTCCCAAAACGTGACTGCCTCCTTCATGTACAGCCTTTGAAACGATCCCCATAAGTCCAAGATTTCCTCCGCCATATATCAAGTGCATATTCCTTGCAGCTAAGACTCGACCCAATTCCTGTGCTGCTTCTATGTATTGTGGCTTAGTACCAACACTACTACCGCAGAACACACAGATGTTTTCAACTCGTCTTCTTGAAGTGGCTTCCATTTTTTTTTTTTATGTATTTCTTTCTTCAAACTTTGGATGCCTTCAAAAGTACAATGACGAGCTGAATTATAGTACCTGAAAATGGTGAGTAACAATAGCACAATATCTCAGAGGACGATTAGTAGCGAAATAATATCGTGATCCTTCAAAAAAGGGCTGAATCCTGCCAATCGACCCGTGCTTCAATTACCCAACGAATATCATTAGGAACACCGTGAATTGTTAGTAACCTCATCCGTTCCAAGCGAGCTTTGTAGACTTTCATCAGAGATTTTTGAGGGAGAGAAGGAAATTGCTTGTGAAGATTTGCGAGAGCTTCTTCCATCTTGAAATGACTTAATCTGCAAAAACTAAACACACAAAATTAAATCACACCAAATCACAATATATACACAAATTGCATGGGTTGCCTCCCTGCGAGCGCTAAGTTTAGAGTCGTCAGCTAGACTTGACTTCTCGAACGTTATGCTGGATCTGAAAGTGTGACACTTTCTTTTTGTCGCTCAAATGATTCTCCCCAGTAGTGTTTGACACGCTGACTGTTAACCTTGAATGTGTTGTTGGTATTGGGATCCAGTAACTCAACAGCTCCATAATGTAAAACCTGAGTGATCACAAATGGTCCTGACCACCTAGATTTCAACTTTCCAGGAAAAAGTTTCAACCTCGAATTGAACAACAACACTTGCTGCCTTGGTTCCAACTTTCTGTGAACTATTTTTCGGTCATGCCATTTTTTGGTCTTTTCCTCGTATAATTTGGCATTCTCATAAGCCTGTAGGCGAAATTCCTCCAATTCGTTGAGTTGGTGAAGTCTTTTCTCTCCTGCAGCTTGTGAATCAAAATTCAACTCTTCTTCAGTGCCCAGTACGCCTTATGCTCAAGCTCAACTGGCAGATGGCACGCTTTCCCAAACACCAATCGATATGGAGACATACCAATGGGTGTCTTGTAAGCTGTCCTGTAGGCCCATAATGCATCATCTAGTTTTGTTGACCAGTCCCTCCTTGTTGATCCAACGGTTCTTTCTAGGATTCTTTTGATTTCCCTGTTTGAAACCTCAACCTGTCCATTTGACTGTGGATGGTAAGCTGTGGCAACCTTGTGAGTAACTCCGTATTTGGATAGGAGTGCATCGAAATATCTGTTGCAGAAATGTGAGCCACCATCGCTGATGATTGCACGAGGTGTTCCGAATCGCGTGAAAATGTTCTTTTTAAGGAATTTGATCACCACTTTTGAATCATTGGATGGCAGTGCAACTGCTTCGACCCATTTGGAGACGTAGTCTACAGCAACCAGGATGTACAGGTTTCCGAATGATGGAACAAAGGGTCCCATGAAATCAATACCCCACACATCGAATATTTCCACTTCTAGAATGTTTTGCAACGGTCCTTCATTTCTCCTCGAAATATTCCCTGTTCTCTGGCACCTGTCACATTGAAAAGCAAAAAGATAAGCATCTTTAAAAAGAGTGGGCCAGAACAAACCTGATTGAAGAACTTTTGCTGCAGTTTTATTTCCGCTGAAGTGTCCGCCATATGGTGATGAATGACAGTGCTGCAAAACACTGTTGATTTCCTCCTGTGGAACACATCGTCTCAATAATTGATCAGCACATCGTTTGAACAGGTACGGTTCATCCCAGACATAGTGATTGACTTCTTTGAAGAACTTTTTCCGTTGCTGAGTTGTCCATTCCAACGGCCATTTTCCTGACACAATGTAGTTGACATAGTCAGCATACCAAGGGACTTCCTGTTGTTTCATGGCAAACAGCTGTTCATCTGGAAAAGTTTCTTTGATTGACAGATCTTTGTCAGCTGTTTCTCCATTCTCGAGCCTCGATAGATGATCTGCCACCTGATTCTCTGTTCCTTTCCTGTCTCTGATCTCCACGTCGAATTCTTGCAGAAGAAGTATCCAACGGATCAATCTGGGTTTGGCATCTTTCTTTGTGATCAGATATTTGATTGCTGAATGATCTGTGTAGACCACCACTTTGGGACCCAGCAGATAGGAGCGGAATTTGTCAAAAGCGTACACAACTGCGAGCAACTCCTTTTCAGTGGTTGTGTAGTTGAGTTGAGCTTCATTCAGAGTTCTGCTGGAGTAGTAAATGGTGTGGAAAATCTTTGCTTTGCGTTGTCCCAAAACTGCACCTACAGCAAAATCACTAGCATCGCACATCACTTCAAATGGAAGGGTCCAGTCTGGTGCTACAATGATGGGGGCAGAAATCAGCTTCTGTTTTAAGATCTCAAAAGCTTCCTGGCATTCTTTTGTGAAGTTGAAAGGCACATCCTTCTCCAGAAGATTGCAAAGAGGTTTTGCAATCTTGGAAAAATCTTTGATAAATCTCCTATAAAAACCTGCATGTCCGAGAAAGCTCCGAATCCCTTTGACAGATGTTGGTGGAGGTAGTTTTTCAATTGTCTCTATCTTTGCTTTGTCTACCTCAATCCCCTTTTGTGAGATCCGGTGTCCAAGAACAATGCCTTCATGTACCATGAAATGACATTTCTCCCAGTTGAGCACCAAGTTTGTATCTTCGCATCTTTGTAACACCTGTTTCAAATTTTGCAAACAATGATCAAAAGAATCTCCAAATACAGAAAAGTCATCCATGAAAACCTCCATACTCTGCTCCAGCATGTCTGAGAATATGGCCATCATGCAACGCTGAAAAGTGGCGGGGGCATTACATAATCCAAATGGCATCCTGCGGAAAGCAAAAGTACCATAGGGACATGTAAATGTGGTTTTCTCCTGATCTTCTGGGGCGATGGCAATCTGATTGTATCCTGAATATCCGTCAAGAAAGCAATAGAATTCATGTCCTGCCAGTCTGTCTAACATCTGGTCAATGAATGGTAGCGGAAAATGGTCATTTCTCGTGGCTTTGTTCAGCTTCCTGTAATCCATGCATACTCTCCATCCAGTCACCGTTCTTGTTGGAATTAGCTCATTCTTTTCATTGGTAACCACAGTAGTTCCTCCTTTCTTTGGTACACACTGCATAGGACTCACCCAACTACTATCTGAAATTGGGTAAATGATGCCAGCATCCAACCATTTGATTATTTCTTTCTTCACGACTTCCTTCATGATTGGATTAAGTCTCCGTTGATGCTCCACTGTGGGTTTGTACTCATCGTTCATCAGAATCTTGTGCATGCAAAATGATGGACTAATGCCTCGAATGTCTGCTATAGTCCAGCCAATGGCTCTTTTGTGTTCTCGTAATACTCTCAGTAGCTTTTCTTCCTGTTCCAATGTTAGTGAAGAAGAAATAATAACAGGTAATTCAGAAGTGTTTCCAAGAAATGCATACCTGAGATGGCTCGGAAGTAACTTCAGCTCCAGCTGTGGTGGTTCTTCAATCGAAGGCTTGATTCGATCTTTCTTGGGCAGTTCCAAGCTTTCAACTGGCGGTGTCGCTTTGAATCGGAATGGTTTGTCAAGGTAATTGATACATTCCAGGATTTCAGCATCTAGCTCACTGTCAGTCATGTTGGTGATGCAAGCTTCAAGTGTATCTGTGGGATTTGGCTCAGTTTTTGAACGATACTTTCAACAACATCAACTCTGAAACATTCTTCTTCCTTTTCATCGCTCGGGAATTTCATGGCTTTGAAAACATTAAAGGTCACTTCTTGGTCCTGCACTTTCATGGTTAGTTCTCCTTTTTGCACATCAATCACAGTTTTACCTGTAGCCAGGAATGGTCTACCAAGAATGATAGGTATTTCTTTGTCTTCTTCCATGTCAAGGATGATGAAATCTGCTGGGAGAATTAGTTTGTCTACTTTTACCAGCACATCTTCAACAACACCTCTTGGAAATGCAAGTGTTCGGTCCGCAAGTTGCAATGAAACTGAGGTAGGCATTGCTTCTCCAATCTGCAGTTTCCTGTAAATAGAAAAAGGCATCAAGTTAACACTGGCTCCTAAATCACATAAAGCCTTACCGATGTAATGTTCTCCAATGGTGCATGGAACTGTGAAACTGCCAGGATCTTTCAACTTCGGGGGAAGTTTCCTCTGAATAATGGCGCTGCATTCTTCCGTTAATGCTACTGTTTCGTAGTCTCCCAATCTCCGTTTTCGTGAAAGAATATCTTTCATGAATTTTACATAGCTGGGCATTTCTTCCAAGGCTTCTGCAAATGGAATGTTGATATGCAGCTTTTTGAATACCTCCAAGAAACGAGCAAACTGCTTGTCCAGTTTGTTTTTCTGAAGTCGCTGAGGAAAAGGTGGAGGTGGAATGATCTGATCTTTTTCTTTTTCCTTTGCTTCTTTTTCCTCCATCTGTGGAACTGCATCTTTTGGAATTTCCTCAATTGTTGCCTTGATCCCTACATCTTTGTTGATCTCAGTACCGCTTTTCAAAGTAATGGCTTGAATTTGCTCCTTTCCTCTTCCTTGGTTCCTGGATTTGGTTCTGTGTTGCTGGGAAGATTTCCTGGTGGTCTGTAACTCTGAACATTGGCCAGTTGGCTGATTTGATTCTCCAGTGCTTTAATAGAAGCTGATTGGCTCTGAATCATAGCATCGTACTTTTTTAACTGAGCCAGCACTTCTGCTATTCCTGGTTCATTTGTCTGCTCCTGGCTTTGTTTTGTTGCTGAAATCCAGGTGGTGAATAGTTCTGTTGGAATCCAGGTGGTGGATTGTTCTTTTGCCCTGAATTGTTACTCCATGAAAAATTAGGATGATTCCTCCACCCTGGGTTGTAGGTGTTGGAATATGGATTGTTCCCCTGTCTGTTGAAATTATTGACATAATTCACAGTTTCTTCAAGTTGGTTTGGTTCCGGTGCTCGTCCATATGGTGAACTTGTGGATCCAGTGGTAAAAGTCTCCATGAATTTGCATATCTGATCCAGCTTGGTATTGACTGCTGTATTGACTCCACTTTCATAAATTCCTGCAATTCTTTGGATCATGCTCCTTTCTGTTGGCCACAAAGAATTGTTGTTGGCCATTTCTTCAATTAGGTCCCAGGCTTGATCTTCTCCTTTTGCCATCAGGGCTCCTCCAGCAGCAGCATCACGATTGTGGTTCTCATTATTCCAGAAAGTCCATTATAGAAAGTTTGGACTTGAAGCCATTTTGGAATCTCATGATGAGGACATTTCCGGAGTAAATCTTTGTACCTTTCCCAAGCTTCGTAGAGAGTTTCCGAGTCTTGTTGTACAAAGGATGTGATGTCGTTTCTCAGTTTTCCAGTTCTGGCTGGTGGAAAATACTTTGCAAGAAATTTGGTGGCTAAGGTGTTCCATGTTGTGATGGAACCTGCTGGTAGTGAATGTAGCCAAGCTTTAGCTCTGTCCTTCAAGGAGTATGGGAAAACACGCAGTCTAATTGCTTCTTCAGCCTCTCGGTTGTAATTGAAAGTGCCGCAAACTTCCAGGAAGTTGCTGATGTGGGTATTAGGGTCTTCAATTGCATTTCCTCCAAACTGAACTGACTGCTGAATCATCTGAATGCATGTTTTGATGTCACCCGCATTTGCTGGTAAATGAGGAAGTACAATACAAGAAATGAGTCTGTCAACCACCGGAATGGTTCTGTCTCGAATGGGAATTGGTGGTGCAACATTCAAAGGTTCAGGTTCCATGTTGATTAAAGCTTCTTGGCCTTCTCGCCGTTCCCTTCTCAACTGTCTGATGGTTCTTTCAATTTCCGGGTCAAGCGGTCGAAGTTCAAAGCTTCTGGTTCGTCTCATAAAGTTTCTGAGAACCTGAAACACAAGAAAA
This sequence comes from Zanthoxylum bungeanum, assembly GCA_019454045.1. Classification (NCBI taxonomy): domain Eukaryota; kingdom Viridiplantae; phylum Streptophyta; class Magnoliopsida; order Sapindales; family Rutaceae; genus Zanthoxylum; species Zanthoxylum bungeanum. The sequence goes on along the minus strand of SKCR01024872.1, from coordinate 182,251 downwards.
TAAAAACAATAAGTAAAAAGAAAATTAGATACAAGTAACGGTATCTAACCTTAAAACTAATAGTGAAAGATAAATAAGTCCCCGGCAACGGCGCCAAAAACTTGACCGGCGTAAACACACACGTATAACGCAAGCGTACGTATCGTTCAAGTAGTATAAAAAATATCGATCCCACGAGGACTTAATACCTAAGCTATTAATTTTATGAGGTCAAATGATTACTAATATCTAACAGGTTGTTTGATTGATTTGAAATGGCGACGATTCTAAATTTAAAGACAAGTAAATAAAATTGTTCGAAAGTAAGTTTTAAGAAAATTCAATATTAAAAACTATCTAGGGTTGTGAATCTTTTCAATATTATTTAAAGATGAAGTGGTTGTCCTATAGTTGGGTAATATATGATTTATTAACCTAGAACACTAAATTATGTGAAAGCCTCTTCCGATGGTCAATTACAAATACCTAGTATAATCCAATTGAACATATGTCTATGTCAACCAAATTACCTAGATTCATAAGATAAGATTAAGTTCAATTAACCAGGCTACCCCCCCCCGACAGGTATATTCCTATCCTGTAAGGAAATCTATTAAAAGAGTTATATATCCTCAAGGAAGATCGTGGGCTATTGAGTCTAAGGTCTTAAACTTAAAATCCCTATGTCTAGTTCATTTTAAGTTTACCTAATCAATTTTATTAATGGCCAGTTAATAAAAAGCATTAAGATTAAGACTCAATAAATAAATCTTTATATTACCCAAACTATAATAATCTAACTCTTATAAACCAGTGATATTGAAATTCATCACACACCCTAGATAACTAACTTAGTTATGACACATGGCTAGGGCTAGTAAAAACTTAAAAGTAAAAGCCATAAAGTAAAAATGCGAAATAGTAAATGCGGTAAAGTAAATACTGAAAAGTAAATAAAAATAAAATGCTAAGGTAAAAGGAATTACTTTTACTATTTACTATTTTAGATATCTCCCATAAAATAATATATAAACTTGTGATAATATTACCAACCAGCCATATAGGCGGTAACCTGATTAATTCAAATTAAGTCCGACCAGCCATAAAGGCGGTATGATTTGTCCATGAACCTGCCATATAGGCGGTAAGAAAATTTAATTATCAACCAGCCATAAAGGCGGTATCCTGGATTAGTCAGGTTTAAACCAATTTAAATTTAATAGCCAACCGACCAATATGGCGGTATCCGTATTAAGTCAAATTTTAAATAGTAAATATATTATATTTAAGGGAGATTAATCTAAATAGTAACAGTAAAAAGAATTACCTTTCACCTTAGCAAGGAGAAGTTACCTCATCATGGTTGAATAGTAAAACTGAAACAGTAAAAACAAGATAAATTACTATTACTATTACTATTACAGAAAGTAATAATTACTATTACAAAATGTAATTAATTACAAAACTTAAATTAAAAGATTAGAGAGAGAAACTCCCGATTTTACATCAAAGAAAATGAGAGAGAATGTGCAACTAAAACTGAAATGGCGGCCTCCTTTTATAGGCAAATTTTGGTCCAGCGTCGCGACGCTGGCAACAGTTTCTAGTCCACGCGTACGTTGACCACGCGGCTGTCGGCAGCAATAATTGAGACACGTGTCACGCTCTGGTTGACTGGCGATGCGGTCCAATGAAATCGTGCCACGTGTAATCTTGTGATTGGGTGGAAATTCGGTCTAATAGAATGGTGACACGTGGCATGCTCTGATTCGTTGATTATTCGGTCCAAGAGAGAGGCGACACGTGGCACGCGGTTTGGGTGGTCCAATGAGGTGATGACACGTGACATGAGGCGCATGTTAGCAAGGGCGGCGCACGTTAGCAAGATCCGGCGCACGTTAGCAAGTCCAACCTATCAGATTTTGACACGTGGCTGACGGCGCATGTTAGCACATTCGGCGCATCCTGGGCGTCGCGCCGCGCAAGGCTTCAGCGTCGCGACGCTGAAAAGACGAAAATATCCCTAATGACGCATTTTTGTCCGTTTTTGCCCCAAATTGCCTCAAGTGCTTTCCAAACTTTATTTATCTGTAAAATAACAACAAAACACATCAAAACGTTCATAAAACTCGAGAAACAATACAAAACATTAGGCTAAATGAGTGGGAAATAGTGATATGAATACCACTCATCAGACTCACCGTAGATTTCCTAATAGATAATACACCAACGTCAATATGAATATTCTCGGGTTGAGTAGCATAGTGATTCTTTGACTTGAGATACCAATGAACCATGAGTCTCGGGAGACTCGTATAGACATGTAGATATTTATATCGGATAAACACTGAACGACTCACCGTAGATTTCCTAATAGATGATACACCAATGTCAATATGAATCTTCTCGGGTTGAGTAGCATAGTGATTATTTGACTTGAGATACCACTGTGAATATATGAGTTATCCTCCACACTTAGATGGTAGTCACGTCACTGATCTATTAAGATCAGACCTCCACCTATTCATTGGGTGTGGACTCATGCTCATGATATCCTGTGTGTATCAAGATAGGATCTGTCAGTCCTGTGTACAGTGCATAGGTATTCATTATATGATTAGCAATTTGTTAAATCCATGGCCGTGGTATACTTCGGAAGTAAGCTCCGAGTGTTATTTAAAAGATTGCTAATAGATACGTCGACATGATTATACCTATAGAGAATTGACATTTATATCTATATCTCTGGGATAATCCAGATACCTGTGACGGAGGGATTATACGTATGCAATGACCTCGACCTGTATGATTCAGCGAGTTTATCAGTGGTCGTCATAATTTACGTGTGGGTAAATTATGGACACGAAATTAGATTTCGTGACGGATATGCCTGAATCTAGAGAGTCTCACTAATGAAATATACTCGTAGAGATTTAGGGCAACTTTTATGAATAATGGAGAATATTTATAAATCGTTTAACCGTTAAATGAAAAATATATGCAAAATGACCTAATAGTCATTTCCCAATTAATGTGTATTTGTATTTAATATTTTATTTTATTAAATACACATTAATTAATTGTCAAATTATGATATTTGACATATATCATTAATATAGTATTTGAGATATTTAATGTAAATATAATATATATATATTTAAGATATTTATATTTAATTATTTAATTATTTAAATATTAAAGTATTTGTTTTATAAATATCTTTTTACTTGATTAAGGATAGGAAATGGCATGTTTTGGTTGGATACACTTGTTGATTTACTTTTTGGTAATAGTTACCAAATGGAACAAGTAACTTGTAAATGAAATTCAAATGAAATTAAAAAAAATTGTTTTATTTTTCCTTTGCTATTTTTGGCAATTTGAAGGAAAATATAAAAAGGTTTTTGTTTCATTTTATTTCACACAACACAAGTTACCAAATAAATTACAAGTAAAGTTTAAGAGAAAAAACTTGAAGAACAATGGAAAAGGCTTAAGGAAAATTTGATTTTGTAAGTATTTTCCAACTTTCTTCAACTAGAAAAATGTTTCCATGTTTCTAAAATTCAACATGTGTTGCTTATAATTTTATCTACTATTTAAGTATGTAATTAAATTGGTTTGAGACTTGTTGGAAAGATGTTTGCAAGTTTATTAACAAAGTATGCTTATAATTGGTTATTAAGCATTTTTTAGATTAATTAGTAATCAAGTTGCCATTCTAGAGTTTTAAGGCCACTCATTTATGATTTAGAATTGTTCTTGAGTTATTTCAAGTGGTGAAACTTGTTTGGTGTGTTAAAGAATTGATTAAAGTGTTGAATTTATTCAATTTAGTGTAAATTGATCAATTTGAGTAATTTGAGAAATTAGGGTTCTTAACCTAATCCAATTTTAGGGCTTTTCATATATGTGATATATTATGGTGTGTATATGATGCATATTAAATTTGGGATTGATTGGATTTGATCTTGACTTATTTTGAACAAGATTGGACTAAATTGTAAAATTTGAATTCCTTAAGGGGCTTCTCAGCAATTTTTTCTTTTAGTGGGGATTTTATTGCAATTTATATTTTGATGTGTTGGACATGTTAAAAATTATTTTAGAATTAATTTGGAATCATCCGAAATTATATTTGACAATTTGAGGACTAAAATGAACAAAATGCAAAGTATATGGGTCAAACGGTAATTTTCAAGAAATATGATTTCTTGGGTAAAATTTCAGTTTTCAAGTATTGAGTAATTAAAATAAATAATTTTATTTCAATTTCCCAAGAAAAATAATTACCGAAAATTATTTCGGAGAGAAAATACGAGAAAACGACGAAAAACAGCGTTACCGGATAGCGGCTGCCTAAACAGTGAACTGGTCACTGTTCGGGCAGTCCACGAACTGTCCAAAAAATTTTGGGGCTGACCTGGGCAGTCTCCATATGCATTAGTCGGTCGGTTCGTTCGGAAACGTGTTTTATGCTATTTTGCGGAAAAATATTTTCGTAAAAGTTTCACGGTGTTTCTATATTATTTATATCGTTATTTGATATCGAATAAATATGTTTAGGTGAAATATGAATAGATTATTAATATTTGATATTGAATAATTTATTCGTAAGTTTAAAAATTTTAAACTACGATTTCGCCCGAACCGCGCTTCTTCCGCTGCGCCGCCCTGATAAAACCCCAACAATATACGTATCCAATCAATCACGAACTTCCATCACTCGGAAAATGACTTTAGCCTATACCAGCTCAGCCTCTATACCGCTAAATCATATAAATTGATCAATAACAAACTTATCCCAATGACACATATCTACACGTACTATTACAAATTCTAAAGTCATACTTATTTCCTTTACCAATCCTTTATACCCAAATCATACATATCCAATTGTGTCATACATATACAAATATGCTAATACACATGCTTATACATACTCATACATTTACATACATGAATACATATTAATATTGATTCATACACTTCCATATATCCATACATGTGGTAGTCGATTATCATAACCATACGTAATTGTAGGACACAGAAATCGGCGACGCCGTTCTAGGCTCGCGGCCTAGTTGGGAGTACGGAATAGCTCACGGGGAACTAAACCGAAGAAATAACATGAAGTCGCCACCCGGTGTGAACCGGGACCAATATTTAAGGCCACACTCACCCCTCGCGAGGGAAGACCTCAAACATGTTGGGTTCGGAATGGTCCCTTACTTATGCCACTTGTAATGATGTGATTTGTGCAATATCTTAACCAAATCTACGCAACATGCTCAAGAACAACCTATATCTAGTTCATGTTCATAAAGATAAATCCTATGTCTAAGTTTGCATGCTTGGAAAGTAAGTCCTCATAACACACGACAACACACGGAAATCTCATGAACATATTTCAATTATATAATGCGAAAAGCAAACAACAATATAAACCTAATGCAAGTTACAAACGCAAAACGAATAACTAATCATGCTTAAAAATAAACAATTATATCATGCTTAAAGATAAATAACATACTAGCAACCTAATCATGCTCAAATACATTGTTGGATGAAACAAAATACATGTGTCTCTCAAGTAGTACGTGGCGTTGTATCCCGGGTGCAAACCGCACTACCGTCCATTCGGATTCGGCTACGGAATTTACGTCCGGATTTCCATCCGATATACCACAAAAGAGAACACACACTCCGTTCATCCGGAATTCACATCATGCCTCAACAAATGACTCTAATGAGATAATATATTAAAATAAATAACAAAAATGAAAGATAATAAATAAAGAAGGTGCCCTCAGGTCTAACCTCTTTTGTTGTCTCTCGAAAGCGTGTTACACGGCCGTCGGAAGGGTTGATGTTCCGTAACTTTTCTGGTTCACTAATCCAACATTTTTCCTCACTGTTTCGCTGTTTGGGCTGCTGTTTTTACTCTGTTTCACGGTGTTTCTGGCCGCGGTATTTGGCTTACTGGTTTGCGGTAAATAAGGGATTGTTTTGGTTTGCGGTTTTCAGGTTTTTATGGGGCAGTTTTTGTGGGTGCAGTTCGGGACTGATTTGGGGCAGTTTGGGGCAGTAAGTTGCGGCAGTTTAAAGGTGCAAATTAGGGCAGTTCGTTCGGTGATGATGGGTTGTTGAATGGTCAGGGAGGTAGTGTGGCGTGAAGCTTTTGAATGATCAGGTGGCTTACGTTGAGGGGGTTTTGATGGCAGGTGGCGTGACGAAAGTTAGGGGCATTGCATGGTTTCCTTGTTTGTGTGAATGAGAGCTAGTTGGGCGTATGATGGAGGGCAGGTGGCGTGATTAATGGGGGGCTGGTTGCACGTATAAAGGAGATTTTGGTGTGTGTCTGTGGCGTGGATTGAAGTTAACCGTGAGGGGGCAGTGAGTGATGTGAAGATAGCGGAGTTTAAAGGGCGTGATGAAGCATAGTTGATTACTGCGTGAATGGAATGGTTCGGCAGTTGGCTTTTGTTTATTTTTTGTGTTTTCTTTTGCCGTGGACATTAGCTAGGCGTGAGAGGTTTGATGAAGGCAATGTGAGTGGAGGTGTGCAGGTGTATTGCCGAGTGGGAATAGGCTTAGAATATTAGGGTTGATTTCGTGAGAATGAGCCAGAGGTTTAATGTGTTGGTGAAGGGTTTTTTTTATAGGCAAAGAGATGAGGGCTTTCCTCGTTTGAGAATGAGAATGATTTGTGCATTAATGAGATATCTTTTTAATTAAAATGTGATAAGGAAATCTTTTAATTAGGGAAGTGATTTGATTTAATTTGATTTCTTCTCTTTTGATTAGGGAAGGTGTTTTAATTTAATTAGGAATGTGATTTATGAGATTTGATTTTATTTATTTAATTTAGGAATGAGATTTGTTTTGATTTAATTGGATTTGATTTAATTTAATTTGATTTAATTTAATTTTTGATATGTGTTTTAAATGTTTTAGTTAATATTGGATGTGATTTAATGGGCTTGGGCTAGGTGTATGGTTTGTGGGGTTTTGGGCTAAGGGTTTGTTTTGAAACGGAGGTCCAACAAGCGAACTCGCAGCTACTCCAGCGAATTAAATCCAACAATGTATCAATTCTTGACCATTTCCTTCCGACGTCCGTTTCCCGCGGCTTCCACAATTAAAGAGGTAGTGTCTTCATACGAGACTCATCATCGAGACTTATATGCAAAAATGCAGTGCCTACAGTCGCCCCCACTTTGATGGGACTTGTGCAGTGTGTAACAGTGACAATCTTATCAAAGTTATGCAATACATTTTTACTTACTTGGCTCGCCAGCTGCCACATGACTTGTCTGTTGCTTCGAACTGAGTTGATATGGTGGCGAGGTGCCTCGACCCCTGGGCTTTGTTCCCGAACCACCGAATGTGAACTGTACTGATGATGTAGTGGGCCCTCGACCCTGGGACGCATCCCGGAACTGCAACTGATATGTGGGCCCTCGACCTTGGGACACATCCTAAAAGTGATGATGAATGAATTCCTGGCTCGCCAGCTGCCACCTGACTTGCCTTTTGTTTTGAACTGAGTTGATGATGCAGTGTGCCTCGGCCCTGGGACACATCCCAATAACTGCAACCGACAACGGAGGCCTCGACCCTGGGACGCATCCCAATACCGCTGACAAAATGGGCATCGACTCTGGGATGCCTCCCAAATACTAATGATGCAGTGGGCCTCGACCCTAGGACGCATCCCAATAACTACAACCGACAACGGGGGCCTCGACCTTGGGACGCATCCCTATACCGCTAACAAAATGGGCCTCGACCCTGGGACGCTTCCCAAATACTAATGATGCAGTGGGCCTTGACCATGGGACGCATCCCAATAACTGCAACCGACAACAGGGGCCTCGACCCTGGGACGTATCCCAATACCGCTGACAAAATGGGCCTCGACCCTGAGACGCATCCCAAATACTAATGATACAGTGGGCCTCGACCCTGGGACGCATCCCAATAACTGCAACCGACAACGGGGGCCTCGACCCTGGGACGTATCCCAATACCGCTGACAAAACGCTCGACCCTGGGACGCATCCCTCAAAGCTGATGATGATGATGTGGGCCTCAACTTTGGGACGCATCCCCAAAACTACTGATGATGATGTGTGGGCCTCAACCCTGAACTGATACTGATATGGGCCTCTCCCCGAACTGATACTGATGTGGGCCTCGCCCCTAGACTGATACTAATGTGGGCCTCGCCCCCCAAACTGATACTGATATGGGCCTCGCCCCAAATTGATACTGATGTGGGACTCGCCCCCAGACTGATACTGATGTGGGCCTCGCCCCCAGACTGATACTGATGTGAGCCTCGCCCCAAACTGATACTGATGTGGGCCTCGCCCCCAGACTGATACTGATGTGGGCCTCGCCCCCAGACGGATACTAATGTAGGCCTACCCTCAGACTGATACTGATGTGGGCCTCGCCCTAAACTGATACTGACGTGGGCCCCGCCCCAAACTGATACTGATGTGGGCCTCGACCCTGAGACTCATCCCCAAAACTGATACTAACTAGGGCCTCGCCCCAAACTGATACTGATGTGGGTCTCGACCCTGGGACTCATCCCCAAAACTGATGCTGATGTGGGCCTCGACCCTGGGATTTATTCCCGAAGACTGCTGATAATACGGGCTTCGCCCCCTGGGATTCAATCCCGAAAACTGCTGATAATGCGGGCTTCGCCCCATGGGATTCATTCTCGTATTCATTCCAAAACTCTGAAGATGTGGGCCTCGACCCTGGGATTCATTCCCGGATTCATTCCAAAACTCTGACGATGTGGTCCTCGACCTTGGGATTCATTCCCGGATTCATTCCAAAACTCTGACGATGTGGTCCTCGACCTTGGGATTCATTCCCGGATTCATTCCAAAACTATGATGATGTGGGCCTCGACCTTGGATTCATTCTCGGATTCATTCCAAAATTCTGACGATGCGGGCCTCGACCCTGGGATTCATTCCCGGATTCATTCCAAAAATCTGACGATGTGGGCCTCGACCCTAGGATTCATTCCCCAAACTGCTGATAGTGTGGGCCTCGCCCCCTGGGATTCATTCCCGGAAACTGCTGATAATGCGGGCTTCGCCTCCTGGGATTCATTCCCGAAACTGATGATGTTATGTTGATGTTTCTGGTTGGCTTGCATTTGCCGCTTTCTCCTTTTCTTTAAAACCTGCGAACAAAAACAAGACAAAGATTGCGTGTATTGCCGTGTGTATGCATGCATGAATGTGTTTCCTATTCTGATGGGTTAGGTCTTCCTTGTGCTCCTTGGTGCTTCTTGCCTTCAACTGTCTTCGGTCGCCCCTGGGTCTGCTTACAATTTCCTTCTGCCCGTTCTCTTCCGGTAATTTGCTCAGTTCTATCTGGTCTCATGGCTCAATTTCTTGTTGTGTCTCTTATTTACGGGGTGGTAGACTGGTCACCCCAGTCTTGATTTAGCTTTCTGCTTTTCGTTGTTTGCACTAGGTCAAGGTGTACCATGTGATGTGGCATTCCATATCATCATACTATATCACATGCTACGAAATAGTCCCCATAGTTACACATATTATCGTCCTCAAAGAATGCCCAGTATTGAAACCAGAGAACCTTCAAAACATTCAATGCAACTCAAATCCAAGTCTTTGAATAAATGATCTAAGCCAGACTCAAAATGTGTGTGTGCAAAGGTTCCTTTGCAGATTCATCCCCAGGTAAGCCAACTCAATGATTTCGTTTCAAAATCGGGATCGATGGGTCAAACCAACCTAGATGTCTCAATTATGCCTACAGTTGTTTTTATGTGCTCAATGTGGTATGGGTTTCTTTCTCTTTTGTCTCTTTCTTTTTTCTTTTCATTTTGAACATCTTTTTTCTTTTCTTTTATTTTTCTTTTTTATTTTTCTTTCTCTCTTTTTTTTTCAACACACCTACCCTTTAAGGTAGCATTTCTCCTCATGGTGGTCCTAATACTCGCCCATGGGTAGCTTCACGCTTATCGGTTATAGGTGGTTCAATTCTTTTCTTTAGAGACTTTTCTTTCATTTTCAACCATACCACACATCATAACATAAGCAAATCAAGATAGACATCTAAGAAAACAGTCATTCACCGACCTACAATTTCTTCAACTAGTCACATTGCCAACTACTCAGGTTTTCTCCACTAAGAACCTATAGTGAAGTGCTTACGAGTCTAACATAGATCAATCACTCAAAGTATCAGATAAAAGCACATCAAGAGTTTATCGTTTCTAAGATTTCTCCCTAAAGCAAACGATTTCATCATTGGACTTATGTCTAACTATCAAGGACTAAAAACAAACAACAATTTTTTTTTTCTTTTTTTTTCTTTTTTTTTTTTTTTTTTCTCTTTTTTTTTCTTTTTTTCTTTTTTTTCTGAAGGCCCCCCAATGGTCTTTCTATCCTTGCAGTAAAGTTCTCGTTCTCGGTTCCTTTTTTCCTTTTCCACGATATCCATGTTTGCTAAACTATTCTTTGACAAGTCTTCTTTTTCCTAACCAACGGATATCTATGATGGCTTTTAAGACACGGGGGTTAACATGATGCGTGAATGCATGATATGCATGAGATACGTGTGATGTATATAATATATATATAAGTCGGCCCATTACCATTTTAAAGCATTCAACCATACTATTACGCGGTGCAAACTTGTCCCAGTTGAAAAGGCCCAACAGGTTTACCCTTTTGCGATAACATGGCTAAACAACTTCAAATGATAAAAGGCCTAAACACAAAATGGCCCATCGGTATTTTAGAAGCTTTTGGCCCAATTACCATAAAGCACAGACTCGTCCCGGTTTAAATGGCCCAACAAGCCCATACCTCATGACAAAAATTCCAACTGAATCCAAATGACGATGGTCCTAAACGCAAGCATAAAGAAATAATTTCTATTAGTTCTACGGCTAAGGTTCTTATTTGGGTTTACAGAAGTGCGGAAAAAGGCTCTGGTTGACGAAGGATTGCCCACAACTAGGACTCCCCACTCAATGGTTCAAGCGACCAAGTGAGCGCACCTTTTTTATACCTTACGGTACGTGTCAACGAGTTAAGGTGTGTGACTGACTGTCAAATGGATTTCCCATTGTAGATTCCCCAGAGGGAAGGTGGAGCGAACTCTCTTAAATACCCAAGCCTCTTAGGCTCTTATCGCTTGGTGACAGGAATAAACAATGAGTCCTCCAAATTAGTCCATCACAGTAAGCTACGAGTACATGATCATCTAGGTGCCTTCACAGCTTTTCCTTATAGAAAGGTAGTGAATGAAGAAGAAAGACATCAACCATTACCTAACCTTAAAAAGTGCCTTTGATTAAACCCCTTTCAACCCACGGTAAACACGATTAACTAAAGCACAAATCACAATCATTACAAGATATTATTTCGGGGCCAATTCTCTATCCCCAGTGGAGTCGCCAGACTGTAGGACATAGAAATCGGTGACGCCGTTCTAGGCTCGCGGCCTAGTTGGGAGTATGGAATAGCTCGCGGGGAACTAAACCGGAGAAATAACATGGAGTCGTCACCCGGTGTGAACCGGGACAAAGATTTAAGGCCGCACTCACCCCTCGTGAGGGAAGACCTCAAACCTGTTGGGTTCGGAATGGTCCCTTACTTATGCCACTTGTAATGATGTGATTTGTGCAATATCTTAACCAAATCTACGCAACATGCTCAAGAACAACCTATATCTAGTTCATGTTCATAAAGATAAATCATATGTCTAAGTTTGCATGCTTGAAAGTAAGTCCTCATAACACACGACAACACACGGCAATCTCATGAACATATTTCAATTATATAATGCGAAAAGCAAACAACAATATAAACCTAATGCAAGTTCCAAACGCAAAACGAATAACTAATCATGCTTAAAATAAACAACTAAATCATTCTTAAAGATAAATAACATACTAGCAACCTAATCATGCTCAAATACATGGTTGGATGAAACGAAATACATGTGTCTCTCAAGTAGTATGTGGCGTTGTATCCCGAGTGCAAACCCACTACCGTCCCCCCATTTCAGATTCGGCTACGGAATTTATGTCCGGGTTTCCATCCGATATACCACAAAAGAGAAACACGCATTCCGTTCATCCGGAATTCACATCATGCCTCAAAAAACGACTCTCATGAGATAATATATTAAAATAAATAACAAAAACGAAAGATAATAAATAAAGAAGGTGCCCTCAGGTCTAACCTCTTTTTGTCTCTCGAAAGCGCGTTACACGGCCGTCGGAAGGGTTGATGTTCCGTAACTTTTCTGGTTCACTAATCCAACATTTTTCCTCATTGTTTCACTCTTTAGGCTGCTGTTTTTACTCTGTTTCACGGTGTTTCTGGCCGCGGTATTTGGCTTACTGGTTTGCAGTAAATAAGGGACGGTTTTGGTTTGCAGTTTTTAGGTTTTTATGGGGCAGTTTTACGGGTGCAGTTCGGGACTGATTTGGGGCAGTTTGGGGAAGTAAGTTGCGGCAGTTTAAAGGTATAAATTAGGGCAGTTCGTTCGGTGATGATGGGCTGTTGAATGGTCAGGGAGGTAGTGTGGCGTGAAGCTTTTGAATGATCATGTGGCTTACGTTGAGGGGTTTTTGATGGCAGATGGCGTGACGAAAGTTAGGGGCAGTGCATGGTGTCCTGTTTTTGTGAATGGGAGCTAGTTGGGCGTATGATAGAGGGCAGGTTGCGTGATTAATGGGGGCTAGTTGCACGTATAAAGGAGATTTTGGTATGTGTCGGTGGCGTGATTGAAGTTAACCATGATGGGGCAGTGAGTGATGTGAAGAGAGCGGAGTTTAAAGGGCCTGATGAAGCGTAGTTGATTTCTGCGTGAATGGACTGGTTCGGCAGTTGGCTTTTGTTTATTTTTTTTTGTTTTCTTTTGTCGTGGACATTAGCTAGGCGTGAGAGGTTTGATGAAGGCAATGTGAGTGGAGGTGTGCAGTGTGTATCGCCGAGTGGGAATAGGCTTAGAATATTAGGGTTGATTTCGTGAGAATGAGCCAGGGGTTTAATGTGTTGGTGAAGGGTTCTTTTTATAGGCAAAGGGATGAAGGCTTTCCTCGTTTAAGAATGAGAAGGATTTGTGCATTAATGGGATATCTTTTTAATTAAAATGTGATAAGGAAATCTTTTAATTAGGGAAGTGATTTGATTTAATTTGATTTCTTCTCTTTTGATTAGGGAAGGTGTTTTAATTTAATTAGGAATGTGATTTATGAGATTTGATTTATTTATTTAATTTAGGAATGAGATTTGTTTTGATTAATTGGATTTGATTTAATTTAATTTGATTTAATTTAATTTTTGATATATGTTTTAAATGTTTTAATTATTATTGGATGTGATTTAATGGGCTTGGGCTAGGTGTATGGTTTGTGGGTTTTGGGCTAGGGGTGTGTTTTGAAACGCAGGTCCAACAAGCGAACCCGCAGCTTCTCCAGTGAATTAAATCCAACAATGTGTCAATTCTTGACCATTTCCTTCCGACGTCTGTTTCCCGCGGTTTCCACAATTAAAGAGGTAGTGTCTTCATACGAGACTCATCATCGGGACTTATATGCAAAAATGCAGTGCCTACAGTAATCTCGAACTTCGATCTCAGGAATATACCTTAATTACCATCTTTTAACCTAACATGTCAATCATATATATATATATATAGTCAAACACGAAATCACTAATTTAAGTTCTCATCGCATCAAGGTGTGAAACATTTAACTAATCCATTTCCTAATCCTTGGCTGGATTTAATTGGATTAAATTAAAGTGGGAGACAATGGAGATTAGTCACACCTAATTATATATATTTGGATAAATTAGATTAAGCCCCACTTAAAAGTTGATTACAAATTTTATTAATTAAAATTTTTCTAAATTTTCTATAAATAGCAAGCTTTATAAAGGTTTTATTACAAGTACAAATACAAGCAAATTCTTAGAGAGATTAGCCTAAGTTAGAGAAGTGTTTAAATAAGCTTGTGAGGTCTCTACAACATTTCATTTATGAGAAATCAAGATTTGATCTTGAAGTTAAGCTTGGTGGTAGCATTAGAAACAAGATTGGATCTTGGAGTCAAGTTTGCACACCTTGGAGGTTCTCCAACAATTTCAACAAATGAGAAGTAGATTGGATCTTGCATCAAGCTTACTAGGTAATGTTTGATCTTCTCCTAAGCTAGGTTCATTTGTGTATTAGATGCCTGATCACATAGCTTAATGTTGAAATAATGTTAATCAATTATGTTAGGATACTTTAGAAGTATAAACACAACATTCTTATAATTAGGTCAAAGATGTTCATGTTGGACATGGATCAATTAATAAGAGTTTGGAACTCTAGATTAAAGCTTAGAGTTATTTGTACCATTCTAGAATAACTTGACCACCTTTGGGTGACCTAGAATTGTTCACGAGATATTTCTTATTAGGATTCTAATTTGGTTTGTGTAATAGATTAAAAAATACGCAAGTGCATATTTAGAATAAATTTATATTTTTGTAAAAAATTTGATATTTTGAAAAAATAATTTTTATTCTATAACATGTGTTAATGTTGGTTTTGAAATTAAAAATTAATTTTGAGTGTTTTCAAAGTGTTTTAGGGAAGACAGGAAAGAATTAGGGTCAAAGACTCTAATTCCTTCAGCTCACTGGAATGAGCTGAAGGAAATGAAAAGAGAAAGTGAAATGAAATTAAAAAAAAAAAAAAAACAAAGGTTGCTGTTGCGCGCGCACTGTAGCGCACACAGTGCGCGCATGCACTGTAGTACGCGCATACGTGCTGCACACGATAATTTTATTTTACTTCGTTTTTGAGTTTCCGGACTCTAATTCAGTCCCGGGTTTTTCCTATACACTCGTAATGGATATAGTATTTCATTAAATAATTTAAAATTACACCCATACTTGATATCCATGGGTTAGACCCATTTTTGTTGCTCAGGGCACCGATCCGACCCTAGGGGTTCCACAACTGCCCTAACACATAGCTCGTTCTAAAATTCTTGTGATAAGCCATGATAACTACAGGGGAATTATTCAACTTGGATCTAGAGTATAGTTTTTCTCATAAGGAATACTATTCGAATAGTCTGGGAAAGCTTACTAACTTGTCTATAGACCTTGAGGACATACTCGAGGATCAGATACTGGAGAGTTAGTGCCTCGTATACGGATATCCCGGATATACTGCGTATACCAGACCCCATCACTCTGCCCACTGCAATCACTGACTCCCTAGACCATGCTCTAATACCATTTTTATAACATCCCCAACCCGAGAGATGCTACCGACATGGAATATGTCGTACTATTCCCCTCAGCCTCTGACTCTCTAACCATGAACAATACTATTACTCTTTTCTCTGCTTAAATATCTTATGTATGAGACCATAGCCCAAACTTAATAACATAATATGCAAACTTAACATTAATAACTATGTATTCAATAACACTTACTTTTACAATGACTATCACATAACCAAAAACTTAATACATAATTTATATTTGACTCTGACTGGACTCTCACTCTCTTTGACTTGAACTGGTGGACTCCAAACCATAGTGACTGCATCATTATCCATCCTCCCGAGCTCGTCCTCCAATAACCTGTAAAATAAAACATGGGAGTGGGGGGTTAGACCGTTGTACGATCTAAGTGAGTGGACGAAAACTGAAATACTGTTATAAAAATATTTTGTTCAAAAACCAAAGTTCAAAAATAGCTTTATACGAAAACTCTTTTACTGTCTGAAAAACTATGGGCTTCTTTATAAAAATCTCTTCTGAACTCTTTCTGTAAAACTTATCTTTGCTGAATGTTTCTTATAAAACTGTTGTTTTCTGAAAATTTTCTTTTCTAAGAACCTTTTCTTAAAACTATTTCTGATATCTGTATCTCTCTCTGAAAACCTGACGTATGGGGGTGTTATGTATCGCCGTCCCCCCATACGTCTAACTAGAGCCAGGAGTGCAAATCCATGACTTTGGGGCGTTACGTATCGTCGTCCCCCAAAGTATGCCACTCCTTTCCTAGAAAGTAGAACTGGGGGTGCAGATCTATGTGAACCTCCAAGCTCTGAAACTAGGATCTATGGGCATCTGTCAACCCTAGTCCTGAACTAGGATATGGGGGTGTTACGTATCGCCGTCCCCCCAGTCCTCTACATATGCACATGTATTGTCCGTCAATTCCATATCTGAATCAAGTTACATCTGAGGTGGGTTTTTCCCTCATGCCTCGAAAACATAAAACTCATGTTTTGAAAACATTTCTTTTCTAAATCATTCCTTAAAACATGCTAAACAAAATACAACTAATAATAAAATTGGCTAATGCCCTAATAGCGAAAAGTAAGTCTGATATGAACAATAATATAATAAAAATCAATTTAAAAGAAAGTGTCCACTCACAGGTTGGAATCCGGCTGGTGCTATACCACTTCATCGAAGGAAATTACAATTCCTGCAATGGTCTATAAGCGGTAACTTGGTTAGATTATAAACCATGAGACAAGTTTGGAACTAGGCTAAACTTCTCAATTCAAGTACGTGATATCGTCACTTGGTATATTATGCTTGTAATAAGATGTAATGTATGTACGCGAACTGATACGAGACCCTAAGGGTGGTCTCTAACACGCTATGGTGGAACTGGGATGGTTTAAAACTGATTTGGGATGATTTTGGGTCACGCGTCCTGACTCAAATCTTTACGCGTCGCGACGCGCAACATTCCAAAAATGTCCTACCATTTTCCATTGCGCGTCGTGACGCATAGCCCTTTAGCATTGGGACGCGAACCAGTTTTCCAGGATTCTATTTTTATTTTCAAAGTCCATCAAAATCACCACAAAACACTTCCATAATGAAATTATTGCACAAATCAACTTATTGAACTTCAAATTCACATATTATATGTCAAATTATCATCTTTAAACAATGATTTAATCTCATTATCCATGATTTAACTACCCCTTTAAAACTTTAAAAATTTGGGTTCTTAACTCCAACAATCACTATCTTTACTCATCAATCAACAATAAGCAACCCTCATCATGCCAACATCTCTATTTTATTATCAAACTTCCAAAATCCAACAAATTAAGATTTGGGTCAAGTTTCCTTACCTTATTCTTTTTGATTTCCTTCATCTTCCAAGTCTTCAATGGTCGAAAATGTTCTTCCTTGCTTCATCTTCTCCCTTTTCTCTCACTTCTTCTCTTCTTCTTCTTCTATTTTCTTCCCTTATTCTTCTTCTCTTTTATTTCCCACTTTTTTTTTCATTCTCTTGTTTTCTAATTTTGTGAGCTTTGAATAGTAATCTCCTTATATACTTGGGCTTATTTGATATTTGGATTCATGGAGAAAATTGTAGAAATGTGGACAAAGTTTGAGATTTTTCTAGATAGGTCCGAAGTCACTATTCATATGAATATTTGACTTACGTTTTTGACCTATTTCTGCTCCGAATTTGGAAAAATATTAAACATGGATGTTGTAGGTATCGATCTCATATTTCCGGAGATATAAAATTCATAAATATCAGAGTTCGTATGAGAAAGTTATGGCCTAAATACTATGGGCTATCCGGAGTGGAATATTATACAGTTTCAAATCAGAATTTCGGGAAATTTACCCATTATCCCCAAAGTCGTTCCATGAATGTATATGTGTCTCAACATAATTTATATTATGTTACCTTCATCCCATAATACCACGTAACTACAATGTAACAGTAGTAGAGACTATCGATCGTTACAAATTTGTAACAGTAGTAAAGACTATTGGTTGTTACAAAACTGTTTTGCATGCTCTTGTATTATAAGATATGGGGATACATCTTTTAAGTGTAAATATTATACTGGTATCAGCAAGGGATCATTCTAAACCCAAACATGTTTTAAGGTCGCACCTTACGAGAGGTGTAGTGCGGCCTTAAATCATTCCAGTGTTTTTTATACTGGGTGGCAACTCTCTTATTCTCTAGTTAGTCCCTTCATGGGGCTATTTGTACCCTCTACGGGCTTTAAGCCCAATAGTGTAGTGTCGTTGATGTCATAGACATAACGTTAAACCCCACTTCACTCTTACAGATGGTGACTCCACTGGGGATAAAGAATCAGCCCCGAAAAAATAACTTGTAGTATTTATGGGGAGATTAAGGTTAACCATGTCTTTATCTTTTGCATACCCTTTTTAAACCTGATGATGTTGCATATCGAGAAATCATTTTCACTCAAGGCAGTGGATTGGTATGTAATGATAACCACCACTTATTGGTACGTACCATTGGGTAAAGGTGTGTTCATTTGATCGATTAAACCCTTGGGTGTGGAGACCGAGTTATGGACATCCATTCATATCCTTGTGTATGAAAAGGCACGTTCATTTGGTTGATTGAACCCTTGGGTGGGGAGACCTAGTTGTGGACAACCCTTCGCCGATAAGAGGATAATTCTTACACTCTTATGAGCCCACATAAAAAGTCCATAGTTGATAATCCTATAAGAGTCTCCCTTATGCTTGTGTTTGGGCATTTAATCATTTGAAGTACCTTGACCCCTTTGGCATGGGATGTAAAATTTGTTGGATCTTTTCAACTGGGGCAAGTTTACATTTTCATGATAATTGGGCCAAATACTTAGAAATGATAATGGCCCACCTTGTATGAAAACCGCATTGCACCTAAAAATATTTAGTTAGGATCCAAACGTGCCAAAACATGATAACGATGCCCCTACTAGTTTTCATCCAGAAATGGTACGCCTTATTCTTGCCCATTTGAATATCTCTAAACCTTTCGAAGCCCATCCTAAAAAAATAAGATTACTAAGGGTCTACTTCATAGTTTCTAGACAATGGCATGATCCCCATATTAAGTTTAGTCATTATGTAAATGGGTGGTATTTGTCTTTTAGTGAAGAAAATGAACCAAGGTAACGAAGGTTTACCATTTATAGCGTATGAGAGAACGAGCTTATGTACCTCCATGGTTGGTACATAAGCTAAGTCAAACTTATGGCATATATTGGACTTACCACATGTGGGGGAGAAATAAGGTTGGAAAGATGTATGCTAGTTGAGCATCCCACACATTACATGCATACATACATCACGCAAACATTTTTATTGCAGCCATCGTATCAGTCGATTGAGTTAGTCGGAGGTCAATCAACAAAGGTTAAGAATGGCCAATAATAACAGTTCACGCATAGACCGAATGAATGATAAGTTAAATAAAATGACTGAACAATTACTAACTTTGACCACTGTTATGATCAAGTGGACGACACCACAGACGAATAGGGCTGAAACAAGCATTCGAGGTGTGGGTATGGGAAGCTCTACGACTAAAGGCGTCGTAAGAAGAACAGTGGAATAAGCTCAGGATGCGGAACAACAAATATTGTCCCAAAGTGACATTTCTGCAACCTTGGAAGACCGATGTCCGATATTTTGGATGAACATAAGAGACAATGCCTATTAAAACCATTAGATCCAAGGCATGTGCTAAACCCACCGCCAAGAAATCTTGATAACTCTGTTTGTGCATTCCATTGGATCCAAGGCATGAGATTGATGGATGTGCCCTCTTTAGACATGAAATCTATAACTTGATTGACTATGGCAGAATACCGACTCTGAAGTACCCATGACCATACATTAACCGGATTTCAAATTATTACATTTTGCATCTTTACTTTTTATCATGTAATGACTCCATTTTTTGAAATAAATTTGGTTTTGCAAAATATTTCATCTCTTGATACGAATGAGCATGTCTAAATTTTTAAAGCAATTTTTTAAACTTTGGAATCACTAACAGAATGTTATCCATAAATTCGCACTAAAACTTGCACTTAGAATTGTATTGTTTGCTTAAAAATAATTTATACTGGCACAACTTGTAGAAATTATCAAAAGCATTTGACATTCATTTAACCCTCTTCCGAAGCTAAGGCTAAGATAACACTAGGTTAAGGAGAGGACGCAAATGAGAAAAAGAAAAATATGAAAAAAGAAAAGAAAATAAGAAGAAAGAAAAGAAAGGAAATGAAATGAAAGAAAATGAATCCCACAAACCTACTATGTTGTTTAGATTGTTTAGTTACTAGGAGTATCGTGAACCCCACGACTACTTTTACGTCAAACGACAACTCAAATATCGGGTATGCAAAGAAACTTGAGTTGGTGAAATTATTGAGTAATATGGGGCTCCCATCACAAATATGGAGTCTTTGCGTATAAAGACAATTTGACGACTTCAGAAATCTAGGGATGAACTCTATATAAGATATATATTTGAGAAATTCTGAAATCATGTTGATCCCTAATTAGGAGTTAAATTACCTTAATCAATAAAAGATGAAAAATTAACCAAAGTGTTAGCACTAATCTACACTTGACGCTAGCATAAACCAATCCGGGTTGCATGCAATTCCTGGTAAAAGAACCACACACACACTTGAAGAAGAATTTGAAAGGTGAAACCTTTGTTGAAATTGAGTTTTGAATTCAGATAATGCTCATACTTTGGAAAGTGATGGAATATTTTAAAGCTTTTGAGAACATACAAGGATTCATTGCATGATAAGAAAAATAATTTGGAAAGCAAAATAGATGATTGGAGAACCCCAAAGGGCAGCTTGAATAAAAAGCTAGACAAACCTGACGATATCTCTACGAAATAGCATTGCTACTCCCAAGCCAAAGAATAGGGCATGCAATTAGGAATCTATGTACATGCATACATGCATAAATTAAGAGAACATTTCTTTTCAGGAAACTGAACAAGCAAAAGCTCCCAAGAAATAAGGTATGCTACTAGAGCCTTCAAGAAATGAGGCAAGATATAGAATATTTCCATTGTAGTCTAGATATGGAGCACCCGATAGTCAGAAGGTTGATACTTGGGAGACAAGCCTGCCTAGGAGAAATAACAGGGGGCCAAGCCGGCCCAGACGTGATGGATAGGGGCAACTCCCACGGCATAGTTAAGTGTTAGAATGCCTACAGTAGAAATAGGTTTTAGAATACCTTGAGATAAAAAAAAAAATTTGATTTTAGAATGACTATAATAGAAATGAGGGATGAAGCTTCGCAACGAAGATTTAGAAATAAGTCTTGAGGGATGAAGTCTCGCAATGAAAACTTGGGCATAAAACCACGAGAGTGAGGATAAACATCAGAAAAATTCGAGAATGAAGTGGAACCTCGGGAGTGGGATGAACATCAGACAGCTTTGAGAATAAAATAAAAGCTTGAGAATAAGGACGGACATCAGACAACTTCGAGAATGAAGTGAAACCTCGAGAATGAGGGCAAAATGGTAGATGGTTCCAAGAATGAGGACAAAATGGCAAATGACCCCGAGAATAGAGTGTGTATCTTGAGAATGAGGACAAGACAACAAACAACTCCGAACATGGGGTAGCTTTAGGAATGAGGTTAAAGCGTCATAAATAACTCCGGGAATAAGTAGAGTCTCAGGAATGAGGATAGGTATAAGACAGAACCGAATGAATTGGGAGAAATAAGGACCTTTGGGTTCATCAATTATCACAGTATAGATCGAGGCATCTAAAACCGATCAAGACGACAGGGGACCCGCGGGTTCATCAATTATCACACCAGAGATCAAGGCATCTCCAACTAATCGAGGCATCACGGGACCTTCGGGTTCTTCAATAATCACAGTAGAGATCCAAGCATCTCCAACTGATCAAGTATTGGGGGACCTACAGGTTGGTTAATTATCACAGCAGAGATCGAGGCAACTCAAACTGATCGAGACATCGGGGGACCTGATGGTTCATCAATCATCACAACAGAGATTGAGGCATCTCAAACTGATCGAGGTATCTGGGGACCTGAGGGTTCATTTATTATCAGAGAAGAGATCGTGGCATCTCACAATCGATCAAGGCATCAGAGGACTTGATGGTCCATCGAGAATAAAGCCCAATACCATCAAAGTCAATAATAACGCCATCAACCATTCAAAGGGTCTATCGGGAACAAAGCCCATATTCATCAAAGTCGAAACTGAAGCCCGCAACCATTCAAAGCATCAGGAATAAAGCCCGAAAACAAAAACATCTCACCACCGATCGAAGCATCAAAGGGCTCGAAGACCCATCGATTAACAATCAAACTATAACAAAGTCAGACAAGTCTGGAAATTCCCAATGAACTAGATAAGTAAAAAAACATGCCTGACTTTAATAAATTTGTCACTGTCACACACTGCACAAGCCTATCAAAGTGGAGGCAACTGTAGACAATGTATTTTTATGCATAGCCCGATGATGAGTCCCTTATAGAGACATCCACTAAAAGTTGGGAAAATTATAAGGATGATAGCAAAAAAGGAAAAGAACTCTAAGAAATTCAGAAAATACAGCTAAAAGCCAGTCCAACGCCATATATGTCTGGCCTATATTCTCTCTAACCTTAAAATCTGACCGGATATGTTTTGAAAATCCTAAATCTAGCCGGACACAACGCATCTATCATTGAATGAGCATTGCTGGAACTTTTATTTATGTATGGACAATTGCCAATAATATTATGTAATATTTATTCAAGTGTGATAAATAATTGCATTTTCAAAATTTAACAATAATATATAAATAGGGTAAATCAGAACAGACCGAAACCAGACCAGAATCGAATTGGAACCGATTAATAGGGTACCCTATTTAATTGGGTAGGTTCCGGTTCTACTTAGTTAGGAACCGATTTTTTCCGGGTAGGTTCCGATTCCATGCGAAATCGAAACCAAAACCGATTTTGCTCATCCCTGCTAGTTTCGCCAGAGACGTGGCACCAGAGGGAGTCGGACTGCTGAATAAGAATCAGACATAGGCTTTTACATAGTTTGAGCTGTGTCAGGGTAGCAAAATGAGACAATTGTGAAGTCTATGTTGCAATAGTGTCAGACTTCGTCTTTAAATTCAGAATGGGGTCATCAAAGGTTCCCTCTGAAGCAGCAGCCAACATTTCAAAGCTTATATTTTCGGGCTTGTAAGGCAACTTCAAGCCAGCCATCTTCACATAAGAATCTTTGCTCCACTCAATACCATTCTTCATCTCCTACAGTTTCTTCATATTCGTCCAATCATGGTCATCAGAGTGAATAATTTTAGACGGCACAATAGATTCTGGGGATATGAGGTTCAAACCCCTTGTAGGCATCTGCTTACCCACAAACCTCTAGTCAAAATGGGCCTTATTATGATAGAACTGCCTCTGATCATTCTCCTAAAACAGAGATGAAATGTCATATGCACTCAGGGAGGAGAAATAAGGACCACATCCCATCAGGGCATGAAGGCTATCCTTATTTACCATCCTGTTAATATGGAGCGCCTCATTCCATCTCGAGGCCACAAACCAATACAGGTACTCGACCATCTTCTTAGACAATTCAGGGCAATGGGGAATGTACACAGAACCAGAAGTTGAAAAGAGAATAAAGGAAAAATATGTAAGACCACACAATTGACCAAAAAACATAAACTTCATACAAAAGTAATAGAAGCCAAAAAAATAACTTGGTACATCGACAATTATAGAGGGAATACGACACAGTCGACGCAAACAGTCTACCAATTGCCAGTCACCATCAGCAGACGTTTTAGAATATCAATCTTTATCTGAGGTAGGCAACCTTGTGAACATAATTGTTGACTTCCATGGTGCAAAGGTGTACCTATCCACGCCACCGGCAGACCCTGCCTTAGTTAGAGAAAAGAGATAGAAGAAGTCACAGATCGTCAAGCGTGAGACATTGATCATTGAGAAAATGATGAAACCCACGACGCACTGATTACGCCAAAAATATACTTGCGGGCATCGCAGTATAGTTGGGGTGTCGATTCCTCAGAGAGATGCTAACAAGGAACTAATTTACTTAAATAAAGACGTTAGCAATAACTTAATGGAAATAGATAGACTGAATTGGTGGTTTAAAGTAAAGATTAATAGAAAAACGTAAAGGTTAATAATAGAGAGAAGCAGCAAAGCGTCGGGAATCCCTCTTGTACCAAATTCATATATTCAATTATTGATTCCCGTGATTACTCAATTGAAGGTTTCACTTCCCAAACCAACAACCGGAAAATATTCAATTCAAGACACATAAAATTCTAAGGTAATCGATGAATTATCTTATTTATGTTAACAGCACACAAAGTTATCGTTATGACCTATCTAACGTCGACAATATACCCTTAGGCAATACTGCAGTAAAAGACCTACACATAGAATAACTTTACCAGTCACAACTGGGTTCCCCAATCACAGATAGAAGAAGTATGACTATTCCTACATGCAAGTTGGTAAAACACAATCTCTGGATTATAAATCGAAAGATAATAAAGAATAATAACCATCAATTGTATTAAACGTTAAAAAGTACTTAGGAATCAAAAACATGAACATAAGAAATCAATTACAAGAGTTCATCCATAGTTTTTCCTAGGAGATTAGTTCTCCATGTAGAAGAGATACATAACCTAGATAGATCGGAGAGACATCATGTTTGGCTTGAAATTCTTCATTCTTCTCTCTCGAAGTTGTGTTTGTGGCTCTTTGCTATGTGTTCTCCCTCTATTTCTCTCTCTTTTTTCTCTTCTTTTAGGGTTTGGACGAACTTGGGTTTATATAGAGAAGTATCAGAGTCATTGTACGCATCAAACACGACTAAATTAAGTTTCTGGTGTCTTCCGGGGTGCCGCGGCGCCAAACTTGGTGGAAAACGTATGTGTGCATATTCCGTAGGTGCTTCACGACGCCAATGAGAGCGCGTCGCGATACGTGGCAGTTTCTTGGTCTTGTGTTTTCTTCGTTTCAACTCTTCCCACGTGCTTCCCATATGTTCGTAAGGTCCCGAAACATGTGTAATTGATCTAATCCCCATGTTCCATTGCTTTCTAATAATAAAACATAAAATAAACTATAATTAAGATTAAATACATGATAATTAAGCCGAATTAGCGATGTTCAAAGTACATTTTCATGCACTTATCAGGGACTTAAGGCCGTTTGGGGTCAGTTGTATCAAGTGCAAGTTGTAAAGCACGCAAATATAGTGGGGTAGTGGGTGAATGGGAAATATGAGGATTCAGAGGTTGTATTACCCCAGAACGATGCCACTACGGGGGCGATAATAGGGTCAGTGTCACAGAGGGTCACGCTCTCGGGAAAGGGCTATAGGTACAGGTCTTGAGGAACATCAGTATCCTCCCTCAGACAAGCTGAATCCTATCGTCGAAAGAGGATGAAGAAGCCATAACATATGGCCATGCTTACTACTTTCTATAGTTTATTTCATGCTTAGTTATTTTATGTTACCCTCGCCATCATTAATTTATGCATGTTTAGTTGTTTCATTCTGCTACTTTAGTTGATAAATATGTGTTTATTTTTACTATCCAATATAAAGTTGATATGCATATTTTGTTTTTCTTACTGTATGATCTGCCAAGGATGTTCGGCCTGACATATCGTATGTTCGACCGGACACAATGTATATCCGGCCGTATGATCCTATTGTATAAAGGATGGAAACTCAGATGCAAGTTCTATAGGTGATTTCGAATAGACGGTAATACGGTTCGCACTCAAGATACAACTCTACATACCACAAGGGATGGCTATTTCATTACTGTTATATTTAGAATGCATGTTTATTATATCTGTTATTGCATATGTACGTTTCTTACCTCCGGTCGTGTTAGGGTTGGTGCTCGGAGTACCAATTCGGATCGTATTTATGTCTGATTCATGAATACGAGCAATTCTAGTTTCCATAATATTACTAATTTAATGGTAGTACCCTTGTCTTTTATACACTTATTCGATCTAATTACGATTAGATATCTGATTATGATTAGATCGAAACTAAATCTGGTTTAGTGATACATGTATATTAGACAAAGACCCTATGATTTACAATGTAGTGCGCGCAGTTACAACGTAGTTTGTAATTAACATTGGGAAGCGCACTATAAGATGTATATCCTTAAATAAAATTCTTGGTCAAGATTTACTAACACGGGTCGGTTAGTAAAATCCCTTTAGACCAGTATATGTTGTATATCATGACTTGGTCCGATGGTTTATCCCAATGAACCATGAGTCTCAGGAGACTCGTATAGACATGTAGGTGTTTATTTGACAAGACACTGAATGACTCACTGAAGATTTCCTAATATATGGTACACTAATGTCAATAGGAATCTTCTCGAGTTGAGCGAGCATAGTGGTCCTTTGACTTGAGATACCACAGTGGGATATATGAGTTATCTTCCACACTTTGATGACAGTCACGTCACCGATCTATTCATGATCAGACCTTTGCATGTTCGTTGGGTGTGGACTGATGCTCATGATATCAAGTGCGTATCAAGATATGATCCGTCAGTCCTGTGTACAGGGCATATGCATCCTCACGTGTTTACGATCTAGTAAATCCATGGCCGTGGTATAACTTCGGAAATCAGTTCTGAGTGTTATTTAGAGATCGTAAATTGAAAGTTGATTATATTATACCGAACAGGTTTGACATTTTTATCTATACCCCAGGTATAATATGGATAGCCTATGACGGAGGGATTATATGTATGCAATGACCTCGGCTTGCATAGTTTAGCGAGATTATCTGTGGTCTTCATAATTCATGAGTGGGTGAATTATGGACGCGAAATTGGATTTCGTGACGGATAAACCTAAACTTAGAGAGTCCCACAATATGAAGTGTACTCGTTGAGCACTTGGGTAACGCGATATAAATAATATAGATTATTCATAATACTTTATCGGATTAAATGAGTTAATTCGGATCGTTTAATCGGATAAACGATAACACATTCATTAGGGGATTTTGGCCAATTGTAATTATTGTGTATTTATATTTGATAAATAATACGATTAGATACACATTATTTATTCGTCAAATGAGATTTTGACACATGCCATAAATATATGTATTTGTTATTTATTGTAAATAAAAATACATATATATAATAATTATATTAATTGATTATTAGATATTTAATTGTTAAATATTTAAATGATTAATTAATAAAAAATTTTCATAAATCTTATGAAATTTGTCCAATTATTATTGGTTCACATGGCATCATTTTATTAAGCCTAATGTGTGCAAATTTGATTTGTTTAACATTAAAGCTTATTATGTTTAATGATTTAAATTGGACAAATGACCAAATTAGCCCTCAAAGTCGGTCATAATCTCTTTAAAATAAAAAATTTTGTTTTCTCTTTTTTTTATCATCCATGGCCGAAACTCTCACAAGAAAAAGCCCTAATATTTGTTTGATGAAACTATGAAGAAAAGCAAAGGAAAATCAGAAAAAGTTTTAGGAAATAAGAGATTAAAGGTAATCTTCTTTAACCCTAAGCTTGGAAATTTAGTTTCTTGTTTCTTGATTTCTTAGAATGGTTCTAGGGTTTCTTTTCTTGTAAAATTTGGGGCTTTTGGTTGTGATGGATGGATTTGGAAGTGTTGGCATTTGTGAAGTAGTTTTTGGATGATATTATGGTAATATTGATCCAAGTTGTTCATTTGATGACATCTTGCCATTCTAAAGTGTTATGAACACTCTTGTAATGCCTAGAATTGTTCTTGGGTGATTCATATGTGGTGACTTGAGTTGGTGTTTTGATTAATTGATTTAATCTTGAAAAATTGGGTTTAAAGCATGAAATTTGGCATTTTTCTGTTCTGGATTAGACCTGGAGTTTATTCTATTTTGGTGATGAAATGATGTCTTGTGAATGTATTGGATGTGTTTTGGGAGTTGGAACAATTACCGGAAAGTGTTTCGGAGTTGAAATAAGCAAAAATGGCGAAAAACGGCGTTACCGAGTGACTTTTGAGCCAACCTGGTGACGGCTGTCCAAACAGTGACTTTTTCACTGTTTGGGCAGCCCATGAACTTTCCTAACACTATTGGGGCTGACCTGGGAAATCCCCATAAGTGTTGGCTTATCGGTTCGGTCAAAAACGTGTTTTACTTCATTTTGCGGAAAAATATTTTTCGTAAAAATTTCGCGACGTTTCCTTTATATTTATGTCGCTATTTGATATCGAATAAATAGGTTTAGGTGAAATATGAATAAATTTTTCATATTAGATATTGAATAATTTATTCGGTAATTTGAAAAAGTTTTAAATTACGATTTCGCCCGAACCGCGCTTCCGCCGCGCCCTTCGCCCAAAACCCCAACAAAAATGGTATCAGAGCGAGTCTGATGCTTCATCCATTACATTATTCATGCTTGATATTTGATATTTAATCCAATTTTAATGTTCACACATGCATATAATCTATATATGTTTCTTGACTTTTCGGTTCCACGCTAACGAAAATGTGACCGAAATTTAATGGTTAAATTGAGTTATATTTTCTATAGGTAGAATTGAATTATTTAGAAAATGATTTAGATTAAAATTCTGCATTTAATGTAGAGTATAGCTTCCTGAGGAAAATCTCCGCTTAAAAATAAGGTTGTAAAGTGACGTGTATTGGATACATGTTTCTTGTTCCGTCTTGTTGGTACAGTTTATGGGTATCTTTCTATAACTACATCCGAGATCGTGCCAAATCTGTGAGGGTGTAGGTTATAGGATTTTATCCATGCCGATTGTATATTGATACTAGACAAATTCAAGTGAAAGTGGAAATCCTGAACGTGCCAAAGCTGTCAGGACTACATCGGTAGCTTGAGTTTGTCATTGACAAGTGAAGCCTTGATACGCCTCCTTGTGAACGTGCCAAAGCTGTCATAATTAGAAATGATCAGGACCAAAACCAGGAGTCACTGGTGAGTGATTGACAATGAGTTGTCTACCTAATGAATATACGTAGGCAAGACTGTGCCAAAGCTGTGAGTCGAAATATATTCATGGGATTCTACTCTCACTATGGAATTCGATTTAATTATTGAATTCCCGTTCTCCGTTAGGGATTACAGTATTACGAAAAGTAGTGGGAAACACTGCTGGGTTAAAAATCCATAACTAAGGCAGTGCGTAATTTTATGGAAAATTCTACTTCGTTTTCCTTTTATTCTATATTGTTTATGGAATTATACTTCTAATCCACTGCATGCTTATTACTTGACTAGTTTTTTCTGACTTTACTTATGATTGTGTATTTCTATAATAGGTTCTAGAAAGACAGTAGACTAAGATATTGTTAGATTAGTTTAAAACCATCGGGAATTGTTGTTCCGATTTTCTTGAAAAATCAAGATGGTTAGTGACTTAGTTACTAAGTCACGATTAGTAATCTAAATAGATATCTATTTTAGGACATAGTTATCTGGAGAGAATAGTTTCTTGTGCAGTAAGAATTGACACGAACTAGTTCTTGTCTCGAGATTCTTGACTTGCATTAAGAAAACCCATTTAGTATTTGTTTGTCTTATAATGACATTTCGTGGCTTTAGTGACTTTTAGAAGTCACGTGTTTGACACGGTTTGCTAATCAATTATTTGCAATTGTTGTGAATAATTGAACGCAAATTATAAAGCTTATGAAAGAAGATGTGTATAGTTGCGTATAGAGAATATCGATTCTTACAATACGACAACTGTAGGTATTGGATACCAAATCTCTCATCTAGTTATTTAAAATAATGTTTGATAATTGTTTTGATATTTGATATCAGAACTTGTGACTATTGGATAGTTACTTATTCTATATAAACAGTTGTTACATATTTTAATAAGACTGGTAATGTCATTAATGAAAAGATAAACATTAAGAAAAATGTTCGGTTAACTAAATAACTTAGAACAGTGTTTTATGAGATTCTATCACATAAGCATTAGATGCTTATTCTGTATGGTAAAGGATGGTCTGATACGAGTTCACAGCATATATCCTTATCCATTTAATGAATATTGTATTCAGGATGTGAGTAAATCTCATTTTACCAATGATCGTCATTGGACCACAAGATTTATTAAACTAATACATTGGATATATGTAGTTTAATGAATTAGAAATTACCTTAGATAATTTTTTCTTTACTTCGTAATTTAGTTAATGAACTGTCATGACTTAGTTACGTGTTTCTAATAAAGAATATATTGAATGTCTTGAATTATTCGAGAACTTTCAATATGTTTCTGATGAAATGCGGATAGAATATTTTGAATGGTTCAAAGTTATTCTATTTGTAGTGTTGAAAAACTATATATTTTAAAATTCATCGTGAGTTTTTGAATTGTTCAAAGATGTTTGATATGATAGAACACATGAATTTAAGGTAATTAGTGTTGAAGTTATTTAATGAATGTGATTCTTACTCAATATTAAACTTCCACGATTCCATCTTGATGGAATTGGTCAGTGGGAGTAATCGAATCTTATATGATTTGATTCGTAGAAAATTTGAATCTTGAAAAGTTTGAGATTTGAAACTTTCTTTTGTATAATTGTTATATAATTGAAAGCACTTGCGCCTCGGAGGTACAAGTGAAAGTTGATCATTTATTCTATTTAATAGAATATTGTATTCTGTTTAATAGATATTTATTCTACGATCCCGAGTAATAAAATTATTTTATTACTTGGTATGTAACATCAGATGTTAATGATTGTAGAAAAGACTTGACTTATTGAAGTCAAATGTGAGAGTGATAAACTGTAATGGAACTACATAATTAATTAGATGAAAATAACCTTAGTCAGCTTCCATATAAGTTTGATAAGATGTCAAAATCATTTGCGAAGTATTTGATACTTATTGATTCTGTTGTTTTCTTATTGAAGAAAATTATCCTATAACTTATAGTGGGAGTGATATTTGATATCATTTTCGGAAATCATCATTGAACCATAGATCTAAGATTGTTCATAACTTACTACGATCAAGTTTTGAACTTGATTAGGCTTTTGTGATGAATAGTTCATAAAATGTGCAAATTATTTGCGCAGCAAAAACTAAGTGAGCTTGATAAAGATTTGACCTTTATAGTATGACAATGAGAAAAGTTATACTCAGTGATCTATTGTAGATTCTGAGAAAACTTGTCTCTAGTCGCACTAATTGAACAATTAAAGATCTGTTGGTTAATGTTGATATTAAACAGTGTATTTGGCTAAAGAATACAAAGTGGCGTTCTTGGGTGAT
Organism: Zanthoxylum bungeanum; assembly: GCA_019454045.1. NCBI lineage: Eukaryota > Viridiplantae > Streptophyta > Magnoliopsida > Sapindales > Rutaceae > Zanthoxylum > Zanthoxylum bungeanum. The sequence goes on along the minus strand of SKCR01024872.1, from coordinate 151,040 downwards.
TTCTTCGAATGAGAAATATGTTGTGATTTCTTTGTTTGAAGAGTTCATTCTAGAATGGCCCTAGAGTTTGTATTCTGCTAAGATCACAGTTTGATATACTTGCTTATAGAGCCTATTGTAGACTCCGATAAGCTTCCGAAAATCCGTGTTCTCTAATTTTGATACAGTCAGATTGTCTGAAGATTGTCTGATCATATCAATGCATAAAAAATACATATTTGATAGTAGGGTCAGTGGGAGCGTACAAATTTCTTTCTACTGCAATATATCCTAACTACATTATCATTATTAAAGTAATAATGAGATGTTAATAAAGTAAAACGTTTACTTAAGTCATCTTTTCTCCGTGAGAATAGTGGGAGTAGTCTTTGTTATATTTGATATAAAGTTTTATATATGATATAAAACTAAGAGACTTTTGAGATACTCCCATTAGTCGCATATTAGATATGATCTAATAAATGACACAATAAGACTATCTGTATGACAGTTAGTATAATTGTTTGACAGTTAACGTATCTTTTATATATATAGTATTCATCTTTCGTAAAGGATAATTCCTTTGTCGAAAGAAAGATTGATTGGAATGTCTAGTCAATCTTATACATCATAAGATGATGGCGGAATGAATACTATATTATGTGTGATTAAAGATATCAATTTAATCGTAATTGTTACGAGTTATTTTGATATATTGTAGACCATATGATGGATCTTGAAACATGTTCTTCGTGATCTTTGAGACATTAAGATTAAGTTTCTTATTAATAGAGAATTTAGTCAGCAACCATAAGGTCAGATTAGTTTTGATCCTAATTATGACATTAGATGGTCTATGTCATATAAAGTCAGAAAAGATGCAGTGGGAGTGTCACCGTTGATTCTACTAAACTAGTGGAATCAGTTGCAACTTATGAAGTATTGACTTATGAAGTTACATAGTGACCCTATAGATTAGAAGTTTTCATATTAGTATAGTGATTGCGGTTGTCTTACAGTGTTTGGATTTGATTTCGAAATACATAGACAACTCAGCACCTATAGCACAAAAATGATATAGCGTCTGAGTCATATTGATGTAGAATTTGGATTCTGCAAAATATGAATGATGCTGGCTAAGGTTAATGGTTGGGTTTGTTGGAGAGACTCAAAATGTTAAAGGAGGCCTACTTGTGCTGCCTACCTCTTGAGTGCTAGGTGAGCTCTTGAGGGCCATGAGTATGTGATACACATTGAGATGTGTATATGATACCATGGATTGACACTAGAGCAAGTGGGAGAAATTGTTAGGGTTGGTGTTCGGAGTACCAATCTGGATCGTATTTATATCCGATTCATTAATACGAGCAATTATATTTTCCATAATTTTACTAATTTAATGGTAACACCATTGTCTTTTATACACTTATTCGATCTAATTACGATTAGATATCTGATTATGATTAGATCGAAACAAAATCTGGTTTAGTGATATGTGTATATTAGACAAAGACCCTAGGATTTACAATGTAGTGCGCAGTTACAACGTAGTTTGTAATTGACATTGGGAAGCGCACTATAAGATGTATATCCTTAAATAAAGTTCTTGGTCAAGATTTACTAACACATGTCGGTTAGTAAAATCCGCTTAGACCAGTACATGTCGTATATCGTGACTTGGTCTGATGGTTTATCTCAATGAACCATGAGTCTCAGGAGACTCATATAGACATGTAGGTGTTTATTTGATAAGACATTGAACGACTCACTGAAGATTTTCTAATAGATGGTACACCAACGTTAATAGGAATCTTCTCGAGTTGAGCGAGCATAGTGGTCATTTGACTTGAGATACCACAGTGGGATATATGAGTTATCTTCCATACTTTGATAACAGTCACGTCACCGATCTATTCATGATCAGACCTCCGCCTGTTCGTTGGGTGTGGACTGATGCTCATGATATCCAGTGCGTATCAAGATATGATCCGTCAGTCCTATGTACAGGGCATAGACATCCTCATGTTTTTACGATCTAGTAAATCCATGGTCGTGGTATAACTTTGGAAATCAGTTCTGAGTGTTATTTAGAGATCGTAAATTGAAAGTCGACTATATTATACCGAACGGGTTTGACGTTTTTATATATACCCCAGGTATAATATGGATAGCCTGTAATGGAGGGATTATACGTATGCAATTACCTCGGCTTGCATAGCTTAGCAAGATTATCTGTGGTCGTCATAATTCATGAGTTGGTGAATTATGGACGCGAAATTGGATTTCGTGACGGATAAACCTAAACTTAAAGAGTCCCACAATATGAAGTGTACTCGTTGAGCACTTGGGCAACGCGATATGAATAATATAGATTATTCATAATACTTCATCGGATTAAATGAGTTAATTCAGATCGTTTAATCGGTTAAACAATAACACATGCATTAGGGGATTTTGGCCAATCGTAATTATTGTGTATTTGTATTTGATACATAATACGATTAGATACACAATAATTATTCGTCAAATGAGATTTTGACACATGCCATAAATATATGTATTTGTTATTTATTGTAAATAAAAATACATATATAATAATAATAATATTATTTGATTATTTGGATATTTAATTGTTAAATATTTAAATGATTAATTAATAAATTTTTTTCATAAATGTTATGAAAATTTTTCCAATTATTGTTGGTTCACATGGTATGATTTTATTAAGCCTAATGTCTGCAAATTTGATTTGTTTAACATTAAAGCTTATTATGTTTAATTGATTTAAATTGGACAAATGACCAAATTAGCCCTTAAAGTCGGTCATAATCTCTTTAAAATAAAAAAAAAAATTCTCTTTTTTTTTAATCATCGATGGCCAAAACTCTCACAAGAAAAAAACCATAATATTTGTTTGATGAAACCATGAAGAAAAGCAAAGGAAAATCAAGAAAACGTTTTAGGAAATAAGAGATTAAAGGTAATCTTCTTTAATCCTAAGCTTGGAAATTTAGTTTCTTATTTCTTGATTTCTTAGAATGGTTCTAGGGTTTCTTTTCTTGTAAAATTTGGGGCTTTTGGTTGTGATGGATGGATTTGGAAGTGTTGGCATGTGTGAAGTAATTTTTGGATGATATTATGGTAATATTAGTCCAATTTTTTCATTTGATGACATGTTGTCATTCTAGAGTGTTATGACCACTCTTGTAATGCCTAGAATTATTCTTGGGTGATTCATATGTGGTGACTTGAGTTGGTGTTTTGATTAATTGATTTAATCTTGAAAAATTGGATTTAAAGCATGAAATTTGGTATTTTTCTGTTCTGGATCAGACCTAGAGTTTATTCTGTTTTGGTGATGAAAATGATGTCTTTTGAATGTATTGGATGTGTTTTGGGAGTTGGAATAATTGCCGGAAAGTGTTTCGGAGTTGAAATAAGCGAAAATGGCATTACCGGGTGACGGTTATCCAAACAGTGAATTTGTCACTGTTCGGGCAGCCCATGAACTGCCCTAATACTATTGGGGCTGACCTGGGCAGTCCTCATAAGTGTTGGGCTGTCGGTTCGGTCAAAAACGCGTTTTGCGTCATTTTGCGGAAAAATATTTTTCGTAAATGTTTCGCGACGTTTCCTCTATATTTAGGTCGCTATTTGATATCGAATAAATAGGTTTAGGTGAAATATGAATAAACTATTCATATTAGATATTGAATAATTTATTCGGTAATTTGAAAAAGTTTTAAATTACGATTTCGCCCGAACCGTGCTTCCACCGCGCCCTTCGCCCAAAACCCCAACAGGCCGGACTTACTTCAAGTCCGGCCAGATATTGATAAAAATATATGTACATCAAGTACCAAAAAATTATTTGTCCGACCTGACTTCTCTAATCTGTTTGATTAGTACTTTATCACCGTTTTAATTATTTCTAAATATTTATACGATATTTTGTTTGATTACTATTTTGCCATTGTTGTAATAGCTTTCAGAATTATTCGCTTTATTTGCTGCTTTCATTATTTGTGTTTGCGCTATTGTATGTTATGTAAACTGTTATGCATGCTCTTGCATTATAAGATATGTGGATACCTCTTTTAAGCGTAAATATTATACTGACATCAGTAAGGGATCATTCCGAACCCAAATGGGTTTAAGGTCGGACCTTGCGAGGGGTGTAGATACCTTAAATCATTCCCAGTGTTTCATACCAGGTGGCTGTTGGGTCTCTAAGATCATTCCCAAGAACATATAAGCATGAAACATGTGAATACTCAAAGTTAAGTTGCGGAAAATATACTCACTTTGATCGGTTCGTTGGATGTGTTGATAACAAAACTTTTGCTTCCTTTGAAGTGATCCAAGCTCCTCTTTGAATGGTTGTATGTTGAGCTCCAAGCTTGGTGAATGAGATTCCAAACTCAGGGGATGTTTCCCTATCACCTATGTATGATTCTTTAAGTGCTAGCTTTGGAAAGATTTTGCCAACAAAATCTTCCCTTTGTTCCTTTGAAACTCACGGCAATGAGAGAAAAATGGGAGAGGAGAGAGCTTTTCAATTTTGTGTTTTGTTTTTCTAAAAACTTTTATGCAAAAAGTCTCTCAAATTTGGTATATGTTTTTCCAAAATGCTAAAGCAAATTTTGGAGGGAAAATTACATTTATTGTTCCCAACTACTCCCATCACTCAACTTTGACACTTGATGGACAAGTGATGTAAGTTGTGATGTGACTTGTGGGCCTCACTTTAATTCAAAATCCGAGTGGGCCCGCAAACACATTTCGGGCTCGGGTTCGTTAATTCCGAATTAACGAATTTTCCGTTGCGACTTAATTAAATCAAATTTAATTAAATAATAATGCCTCGCAAAATTATTATTAAAGTCGCTCGTGAATTAATTCTAAATTAATTCGTTCGCCCGAATTAAAATCCAATTTTAATTCCGTTATGAAATCTAATTTCATATAATATATCGAATATATTATTTAATCGATTAATTCCAAATTAATCGTTCTCTCTCTCTTTTAATTAAATTTACCCCAGATAAAATCTTGCCGTAATTAATCCTAGATTAATTTTCTCTCCCTTCTAATTAATCCCAGATTAATTATGTTCGAGTCATACGTCAACGGTGAATCTTCTGGAAGCGACCCATGAGATCCTGGATATGTTGGCAGTAAATCTGATCGTCGGACTATCCGAACACGTGCGCCATGCCTACCCAATTCTCCAGAAATATTTTTTAAGAAATATATAATCTATAACAGGCGTAGTATACATAGTATTGTGTATTGAGATCCAGTATCAGATGTTAAATGCAAGGCCTGGGGCTGGAATAGTGTCTGCCCCGTACGAAGCATATATCGGATCACAAGCAACTCATCTCTATAATCGGATAATCATGACCTTGTCATATTATCCCGATAGTTGCAACATAATAGAGAACCATTTTTGTATCCCTGCGTGATCATCATCTCCATATGACTGAAGTGATACTTCCGTCTTGACATCACACCCAATACATTACGATTCTCAATAAACCCAGAAGAGGCGTACACAGAACCTGTTAAAGTCCCTGACGACCAAAACCAAAGCGTATTGATTGTCGCAAGTACTAGCGATGCAAGTATCAAGTTAAGACCAAATACACCTACCCTGATACGGATTCTCATAGACACATAGTCATACTACCAATGGGATTCTGCGGGGTCTATCTAGAGCGAAGCTGTTTCCGTACCATCGGCAAACACAACCTCCTATCACACTTGCATAAGTATCCAATACTTAAATATATGAGAACTATGTTGTTACCCTAATGCAACCTCCTATGTTGAATACTTAACATATTCATAGCCCTAATGCAAGGAAATGCTTTCACCTTTTAAAACATGCCAACAATATAAATTTTAAGAAAGTACCATCCATCACCTATGGGTAGGCATGAAAACTGGAACAAATAAGTTTTTAATGAAAACAAAAGTCTATAACGGTCTTGAGTTTTGGAACTACCTAAATGAGATTCTAAAATATGTCTCTTATTAGAAAAAAAAAATATTTTTTTTAACTTATTTTTCTTATATTTGTGGTCTCTAATTTTGGTCTAATTTTGGACCCAGCCGGTCGCTTATTTGGGATGTTACCTGCAAGGCCACCCCGGACAATATAAAGTCTGGTCTAACTAGTCAGATATTGTTCATTTTGGCAACTCAGGGATTGGCTCAACAACTTGGTCTTCTGGCCCCTGACGGTTTTGTTCTTGGTATGGGGTCAAGCACACCCAAAAGGCCTCCAACTAATTGAGCAAATCTCTTACTTGTAAATACATGCTCAAAAACCCTCCCAAGCAATATGGAATACTACAATCCACTTTCTTGAGGCCCAATTTCCTCGTTGGTACATTTCTGATCAAGATCTGGCTCTGATACTATTTGTAAGGTATGACCTAGTTAGTTAGATATTATCCGTTTTGACAATCCAGATATTGGCCCAACAATCTAGCCCCTCACGATTTTGCATTTGGCATGAATTCAAGTCCGCGCTCCAACTAGTTGAAGGAATCCCTTACTTATAAGCACGTGTCCAAAATTCATCCCTAGTAGTGTGGGGTATATAAAGTCCAGCTCATTTCAAAATATGGCAGAAGTAAGGTCATATACCATAAAGAATGCTTCAACTAGAGGTGGCAAAAAAGCTCGAGGCCGAGCAGGGTCCGGTACGGCCTGAATGTATTTTTTTAAGGCCCGAACCTTGCTTAGGCAAAAAAGCTCAAGCAAGGCTCGAGTCCGATTTTTATTAATAATTTTTTTTAATTATTTAAATTAATCTTTAATTATAAATACATTCATTTATAATTAAAATTTTAAGGTTTAATCTAAAAAATATTAAAAACAATGAAAATCTTAAGTTTTTTCATTTTAAGTATTAAAAAAATTAAAAAATAGTTATTTTTTTCAAATATAAAAATAAAATTTCAGTATTAAAAAGTTGTCTCTCCTAATACCATCATTTCTTTAATCCGTTGTCTCTCCTAATACCAGCACTTCTTTAAATTACCACATTTACCATTATTTATGAGAGGAAGAAATAACAATTCACTAAGAGTGGCAAAAAAACCCGGGTTGGACCGGGTTCAACTAAAAAAGCTCAGGCTCGGCCCGACCCGACCTGAGCTTAAAATAAATAAAATATATACATATATAATTATATATATACATATAATTTTTTATATTAAAAAAATCGGGCTCATGTAAAGCCTGCCCTGACCTAAACCTGAGACGGGCCAGCCCGGACCGGACTTTTCTTGAGTCCGGACCTAAATTCAAATAAGTCTGGCCCAAACCCGACCCATTGCCACCCTTACAATTCACAATTGCATAAGCAGAAGCTTTGTGATGAGTGTTAAATCTAATCTTCATTATTCAACAAGGTTTAAATTTCCTACCATCATTATACAAATAGAATATTCAGGATAAGAAGTAACTTGATCATATAGCCAAGTCGTCTTCAACAGTATACATCCTACACTATCAAGAGGCCTAAATATTACTGCCTAAAAATTGAAAAAATAAATAAATAAAATAAACTAATTATTAATGCATTGTTTACAACACCAAACCTTTTGGGCCTCTTTTGAAGCCTTAAGAGATCCTGTGGGCTTTACAGCTTGGACTCACTTTTGCAGAGTCCGTTGGTTGAGATTTCTTTTTTGAAATCGCCATAACACTCGATTCGGTCTTAAGTAAAACGGATAAAATCATCAGCTGCTTAAGACTCTTATAAGAAATACACTCCTAATTCTGAATCCATAATTTGACAATTAAGTCCTAAATCTTTTGCCAACAAGCCACACTCATTGGGGGTGGTAAGGTTGAGATTTGCAATCTCAATTTCGGCTCATTTATGTAATGGTCTTGAATCTCTATAAGATATCAATCAGAACTAAAAATTATTTCGAATTCTGATAGGATTTTGGGAAAGTAATGAGTCGAGACGTATCATAGATTGAGTATGAAAATCATCCTAAATCTCAACTTGATTTGTAATTGGGAAAAAAAAAAATTCAAAAATCCTCCCAATATCTATACCGCATGAAGATCCCAAATCCCAACCAGAATTCAGGATTTTTGCCAACCCTATTAATAGGTTAACATATTTTTTTGAGATAACTAATCCATATTTCATAAAACTCGAGCTTAAGTCTGTGGCTCCGAGTTGTCCTAAATAGGACTTTAGACGAGTTCATAAAATATGCACATAAAGGATTAACATTATATATATATATACTAGTTTTTGCCCGTGCCTACGGCACGGTGTTACAGTATTTAGCCCGTACCTACGGCACGGTGTTACAGAATTAAATTATTTTATTTTTTAATTAAATGATGCCCGTGCCTACGGCACGGCACGGTGTTACAGAATTAAATGATTTTATTTTTTAATTAAATGATGCCCGTGCCTACGGCACGGTGTTACAGTATTTGGCCCGTGCCTACGACACGTTGTTACAAAATTAAATGATTTTATTTTAACTTTCTATTTTTTTATTTGAAAATTTGAAAATTTTGACCATTTCCATCAATCAATTCACTCTATTTCCCCCCAATTACCAATGAAATGATCTGAGCCGTTAATTAAGCCACATAAAGAGAGCCGTTGGATGCACTCTCTTTCCTCCAACACCATTGTGCTTTATAATATAGATATATATATATATATATCTCATTTTAGATCAAACCAGTCCCTGTCCATTTCTACTTCTAATCTCTTGCAGTTAGACACATTAGCTACGACTCTATTTGGAAATTGTGATAAAAAAAAATTGATGAACAAACGTATGATTAGGAAACGGTGATATGTAAAAGTGCGTTAACTAAACTTGAAAATTAAGATACTTTTTTTTAAAAAAATTTTGATGGTGTATAAAAGTCAAAATTTTAAACTTTTACAAAATTTAATTTTTTTAAAAAAATTATTATAATTTATCCAAATTTTTTTATCATTAATTAAATACTTAAAAATTATATTTTTAATTAAAACATAATTTTATCATATTATCAAATGGGCCTACATCAAATTTCATTTTTGTTTACGAATAATTATTAAGCTTAATTCTTTATAAATTAAAGCGCACAGAGTCACTGATCTTTTGCAAACGTGGCGAAAAACCACTGGCTAATGAACAAAATAGAACAGTGAAAAGTAAACGGATGGACTAAAAAGCCCATCAAAGCAAATTAAAAGACTTTGGCTACAGTATATACCATTTCCTTCTAGACAGAATCAATCATTTTCAATCACTTTTCTCAGCAGATTCTCTCTCTCTCTCTCTCTCTCTCTCTCTCTCTCTCTATCTTTCCTAAATAATAAATATAAAATAAATAACAAAATTTACACCTCATCACTCTTAGCTTTCTCACTCATTTTCCCTCACTTTCCCTCGTATTTTCCCTCGAACCAAACGGACCTCTCAAATATTCTTCTTTGGTCACATCACACATTCTAATCATTTATTCTTGTCGTCTTGCTTCCATTCGAAAAACGACTGCCCCGATTATCATAGTTTTCTTCGAATTAATTAATTCTCAAAAAAATTTATAGCGCAAATTAAACTTTTCACGATTCGAGAGCTTCAATTTGTTTTGCTTTTCATTTACAAAGCATGAAGAAGTAAGTAATTATAAATGTGGAATTTCAATTCTATATAAGCGATTGTGGTTGATCTTAGGGTTTTGATGGCTACTACTGGGGCGGCGGCGGCGCCTGGGGAGAGGGACATTGAGCTGGTAAATTATTGTTATTATTATTATTTTTTTTATATTTTTGTTATATTCAGCTTTTACTGTTATTGTTATTTATAATTTTGTTGCTCTGAAGTTAATTTTATAGTTGATCTCTGAGGGGAAAAAGAAAAAGAGAGATAATTGATGTTTTATTGTTTAAGCTTAATTTTTATCTGTGCTATTATAAAAGTTGTTGAATGTACAATGTTGAGAAGTTATTCGTTATTTGAAATGTTAATTTATTTCTTTCTTTATTTGATTTGTTTAATAATGTGGGATGGCAGGTAACTCTTAAGCAAGTAGCATTCAGTATTATTAATTGATTTCTTTTTATTAGATGATATTTTATTCTCGAATAGAATGATGCTCTGAAGCTCAACCCCTTTGATGTGAATATTTAGAGATATTTTAGTATGTTAAAGTAAGACTTGTCTTTACATATTATGCCGTTTATTATTATTATTTTTATATTTGCCTTATTTGCTGCTGTCGCATTTTTTGTGAAGGTTATAGGGTTAAAAGTATACAGCGTGGTATGGTTTAGAAGTGTAAGTCATTGCTGTTGATTGATAATGGAGCTGTATTTGGGTTGATCAACTGATCATGTTTGGTGAAAGTTGGTAGTACTTTTTTTTTTTTTTAAAAAACAAAATGGCAAAAGGACCAAGAATAAATAGGCTTGGGGAGAATATGTTTCGTTTAAAACTTTCCATTATAAGGAGAATAATAGCGTGCGTACGCGTGGCGTGAATTGAGAGATTGATGCTAGAGAAATGTTTTATGGGGAAAAAAACAGAAGTTAGATTTGGAAATAGGAGATTTAGGCTTGAGTCACTGATAACAGGGTTCAATAGAGTGAATATCACACATTTCATATCTCCACTCCAAAGCAGATAACTAAACTGCATAAGTAAAATGGTTAAAAACATACGTGAACGTGATCTTGATATAGCTATATCACCGTATCATTGTTCACCTTGTGCTGTCTCACAGGAGGATCTTATTGAAATAGATGGTATTTTGGAACTTTTTCTTTAATAATATAGCTATATCACCATATCATTGTTCACCTTGTGCTGTCTCACAGGAGGATCATGTTGAAGTGGAACATATTTATCAATCGAATTTTTGCTTTAATAACTCGTTAAAAAAAAGGATTTTAGCCACATTAGTGTTAGCTAGATTTGAATTTAGATAGTTAACAAGAGATATTTTAAATAGACCAACATTTTTATATGACGTGAATATTATTTATGATGTTCTGATTGAAAAAATGCTAATAATCATATCATAACACATTCCCTTACATCGATGTCAAAGGCGCGCCTCAAAAGCATGTAGGCGCGCATCTGGCTCAGGCTCAGGCTCAGGCGCCTCGTGAAGGGTCAAGTCATGCGACCTTCATCAAGCGTGCGCCTAGGCACAAAGACACGCTTTTAAGATACGCCTAGGTGCTCCTAGGCGCGCCTCATAAAAATGTGTGAGAAAGCCTTACTCGAATTGACCCACCTAACCCGAAATCAAGTTGTATAACATTTCTTTAATAAATTAAGATAGATTTTAGGATGAGCTTTAAATTTCGACAAATACATTAATTTAAATTATTAGTATTTGTATTATTGTAATTATTTTTGATATATTTTCAGTGATTTCTCTTTGTTTTAGTCGGTTGGATATTTATGTTTTTCTTTTCGCAATTTGCAATTTGCGGTCCACCTACATTAGGCTCGCGCCTAGGCCGTAGGACCCTTTGTGCTTTAGTGCTCCTTGCGTCTTTAACAACACTGTTCCCTTACCAGTATTGCCCACTCTGCTAGTGTATTATATTTTAAAAAGAGATAGAGGCTTTTAGAGAAAGAAACCCAGAAAAATGCCTTTGTATGTGAACCATTTCTCATTGCATTTCTTTAATCTTTAGCAGACTAGTGCAGATAAGAAATATGTGATATTCCCTCTGTTTTGATATTTTTCTTTCTTATAGTTTCTAGAATCATACTTTCAGAATAAGTTCTTGTCATATATATGACTAGTTGACGTTCCTTTTATTTAAAATTCAGTTTGCTGTGCTCTTAGTTTATGTTAATTCGAATTCTTGGCTCTTTCTTAATCACAGGCTATTACTGCTCTTAAAAAAGGAGCACACTTGCTAAAGTATGGGCGTAGAGGGAAGCCAAAATTTTGTCCTTTCAGACTGGCCAATGTAAGATTGAATATTTTGGATTTCCAGTAATTTTCTTTTAGCTTTTCTTACTTTCTAATAAACTGAAATCATATTATGGATTTTCATCAGATCACGGTATGTGCATCCATCATTTTATGGATTTCCTTTTATTTCTTTCTTATGTAGATCAGCACATAATATCATTTATGTGAATTAATTGGTTGGTGTTGTGTTACTGTATGAAAGGTTATAAATTTAGTAAACTTTACAAAGTTCACGCATGTGGTTAAAAATTTGAATTATGGTCTATGGTAGCATCCAAGCAGGCTTTATTTGACTCCTAGAACTAATGCAGTAACTGCAGTGCTCAACTTGGTCCCTGAGTGATGACTTCTTATTCCAACCATGTGTCATTAACTATGTGAGTCAGCTTTTCTTGTAGGAGAGCATCTCGTTATCCTGTGAGTACTGTTAGAGCTTAAATACTATGTTAGACCCTTACCTAATAGATGAAGTTCTCATGTAGAGGTTACTTAACATGGTATCAAAGCCTTTTTGACCAAGTGGTCTTGTGATTGAGTTCCCCTATTGTTAATTAATCAAACGATGATAAGATTGTTAATTAATCAAATGATGATAAGCTGTGCATGTGTTTGCTGTTTAGCTTGTGGTGTGTTCTGTGGTTCAGGTGCAGTGTTAGAGCTTAAATATTGGAAGTTACATAATATATTAAAGTTATGGATCTAGCAGTAACTTGTAGAATAGTTAGTAAACATCGCCAAGAAGGCAGTGCTAAACAACTTTGTGACAGAAAATTATATTTAATATCTAACACACCACTGACATTTACTCATAGATCAAACACAACAAAAACTATAGACATAACTCCAATCATGACACAAATTATAATCAATCAAATAAAGGGGGGAAATTGAACAAAAGACCACTTGGTCGAGCTGGCTCTAATACTATATTATTAAGTTACAACTTACTCCAAAGCTTAAGCTATAGGAAGGAACTTATTTTGCTCTTACAAGTGTATAAGGATTAAGGTTATGGGAAGGACAATGGCTTCTTGACCAGACAGTTATCTCTATAAAAAGAACTTTATATATTTTATTAATGTCAGATGGAAGTACCTTGGTTGATATAAGGCCGTATTGGAGTTCAAGAAACCTTACTAGGATTTTTTGGTCAGCAGTTTGGTTTCATTATGTCCCTACAGCTAATTATTTTGTTGTCCTATAGGCTATATAAAGTTTGACTGTGATGTTGGACATCCCTTCTTGCAGGTAATATGTGAGGCAAAAAATATGTACAAAGTTCCTTTGATACTTTTTTAAATACATTTCCTTACACAAATATAACTGAAGATTAAATACAACAACGAAAAAGAAATGAACAGATCATAGTTTTGTGGCAAGGTTTCTTGTGATTTGTCTTGTAAGTTCTTCCAATGTACTATTTGCTACCTATCCTGTTACATATCTCTTTCCTTAATGAAAGAAAAGAGAGAACCTTCAGTTGTAGTATCAAATGATCATTAATGAAAGAAAAGAGAGAACCTTCAGTTGTAGTATCAAATGACCATCTTGAATAGTTCATGTGTGAGCTTGTGCGTATGAGTTCACCGCAGACACAATGTTACTTCGAATCTACTTGTTACAAGTCCTCTAAGTACTTTCAGTATAAGTTTTTCTAAACTTTAAATTCCCTCCCTTTCTTTAATTCATTCAAGGCATCTGGCACTTTTATGTCCAGAATCATGTAACATATAGGTGTGCACATGCTTTTGATGTTTTCTGCAAATGAAACCTCCTCTAATTTGACTATACTAAAGCAATGTATGTTGTATACCATCTTTATGCTTTGTTCAGGATGAAACAATTCTGATATGGATATCAGGAAAAGAAGAGAAACACCTTAAACTAAGCCATGTCTCCCGAATTATACCTGGTCAGCGTACGGTAAGTTCATACATGTTGAGATCTCCTTCACTTCTTGCAATGTGCATAATGTGGTAATTATATATCATGGGGAAAAACAATGCATCTGTCAAATTTGGTGTACATAAAATTTACAGCTGCCATTTAGTTTTTGCTCAACTGCATAAAATTTTGTGTGGATTTCAGATGTGAAGTTTTATGTTTTTAACATATTATAATTCGTTATCACTTTGCACTTTTGAATATAAAATTGAAAGAAAAGATTTATGGGGGTGTATGTGTGTGAACATGTAATAAATATTTCTATTGTTGCCTAGTGGCTATTGAATATATTTTTTTCGCATATTGTTTTATCAACTATTACTGCATTATATTGTGATTCTTTTTCTTGAAATAGTATCCCTTTTCTCTCTTTTTGTTTTGGGATCAACTATCAAGAGTCTAATTTAAAAAGAGCAATCCTGAGGCTTAATGGTATTTTACGTGTCAGCTTCATATTATATAATTCATGATTAAATTCTTGAATGATTTGATAACTTTGTGGCTGGCTATCTACATTAAAACTGAAAACTACAATCGCGTGATGGGCAGCGTCATAAATTTCTGTTCTTTTATCTTCTACTCCATGATTTATCTTCGTTTGCATTATGGATGACTGAAAATGAGGAGATACTTATATCTTTTTCTCATTTTTGCATCCTTTTATTTATAAAGGATTCAAATGCTGCTCATCTTCTCTAGTGTAATTTTAAGTTCTCTAGCATTATGATGTATTTAATGGTCATTCTTGTTTTTGTTATTGCAGCCAATATTTCAGAGGTATCCTCGGCCTGAGAAAGAATATCAGTCTTTTTCTCTTATCTATAATGACAGGTCTTTAGATTTGGTAAGCAAATTCATTTTTGGTAGCCATAAATTCAGTAACTTTCCTCAGTAAACTCATGTGGTGTTATTTTTTGAGTCTGCTCCCGGCAATTGTTAGATGATTTTTCCTTTTATGTTATTTAATAGATTTGCAAGGATAAAGATGAAGCTGAAGTCTGGTTTACCGGTCTAAAATCAGTAATATCCCGTAGCCATTATCGGAAAGGGAGAGTGGGGTCAAGAAGTGATGAAGTCTCATCTGGAGCAACTAGTCCTAGAGCGCACACACAAAGGAGTTCTCCTTTGAGCTCTCCATTTGGTAGTGGTGGTAGCTCGCAGAAGGTTTTTTTCTTTTGCCTCTTCCCTTTGTGCTATGCTGCAGTTTTTGTATGTTTCTTTAAAAAAAGAGGAGAAAAAATTGAAACATGGAAAAAAAAAAAAAGAATACTGCATTTTTTTGTGCATTTAGTGAGATAACTTTCTTGTTGCTGATATAGGATGGATTGGATCCCCTTCATCTTCATACTTCTTACGGAAGTCCTCCTAAAAATGTTTTGGACAATGCATTATCTGATGTAGGATTATATGCTGTGCCTCCCAAGGTTTTACTTCCTTCCGAATCAGCTTGTGGATCAGTTAATTCTCTGTCATCTGGATGTTCAGATGGAAGAGCTGGGCACTTAAAGGGCTTGAGTGGGGATACTTTTAGAGTGAGTTTATCAAGTGCTGTTAGTTCATCAAGTCAAGGATCTGGTCATGATGATGGTGATTCGTTGGGAGATGTTTTCATTTGGGGGGAGGGCACTGGTGAGGGCATTTTGGGTGGGGGTATACATCGGTCTGGAAGTTATGCAGACCTTAAGATGGATTCTCTTGTTCCTAAGGCTGTGGAATCTACAGTTGTATTGGATGTTCAGAATATAGCTTGTGGTGGACGACATGCTGCTTTGGTAACTAAGAAAGGAGAGGTTTTCTCTTGGGGAGAAGAGTTAGGCGGCAGACTTGGACATGGTGTAGACTCAGATGTCTTGCATCCAAAGCTCATAGATTCTCTTAAAAATATCAATATTGAACTTGTAGCATGTGGAGAGCACCATTCTTGTGCTGTTACACTATCTGGGGATTTGTACACATGGGGTGGTAGCAACTGCAACTTCGGGCTTCTTGGACATGGGAATGACATGGGTGTATGGCTTCCCAAAAAATTAAATGGACCTCTGGAGGGAATTCATGTTTCATCTGTTACTTGTGGACCATGGCACACGGCTGTTGTAACATCTGCAGGGCAATTGTTTACTTTTGGTGATGGCACATTTGGTGTTTTAGGACACGGGGATCGTAGAAGTGTGTCAACACCAAGGGAAGTGGAGTCCCTTAAGGGCCTCCGCACTGTGCGAGCAGCTTGTGGTGTTTGGCACACTGCTGCTGTTGTTGAAGTAATGGTTGGTTCTTCAAGTTCTAGCAACTGTTCTTCGGGAAAGCTTTTTACATGGGGAGATGGAGATAGAGGTCGTCTTGGCCATGGTGACAAAGATGCTAGACTGGTTCCCACTTGTGTTGCCACTCTTGTAGAACCCAACTTTTGTCAAGTTGCCTGTGGACACAGCCTCACTGTTGCGCTCACGACTGCGGGCCATGTATACACAATGGGAAGCCCTGTTTATGGTCAGCTAGGGGATCCTAAAGCCGATGGGAAGCTCCCTACTCTTGTGGAAGGGAAGCTTACTAAGAATTTTGTTGAAGAAATAGCTTGTGGTGCTTATCATGTAGCAGTTTTAACTTCAAGAACTGAAGTTTACACCTGGGGAAAGGGTGCGAATGGTCGCTTGGGTCACGGTGACACTGATGATAGAAATTCCCCATCATTGGTTGAAGCTTTGAAAGATAAACAAGTCAAAAGTATTGTTTGCGGCACTAGTTTTACTGCAGCAATATGTCTTCATAAATGGGTTTCTGGTGTTGATCAATCAATGTGTTCCGGATGCCGCCTTCCATTTAATTTCAAAAGGAAACGTCACAATTGTTATAATTGTGGACTTGTATATTGTCATACATGTAGCAGTAAAAAGTCTGTCAAGGCCTCCATGGCACCAAACCCCAACAAACCTTATCGTGTCTGTGACAATTGTTTTGGCAAACTGACAAAAGCAACTGAAACCAACTCTTCATCCCATTCAGCTGTGAGTAGAAGAGGAAGTATGAATCAGGGACTAAATGAGGCTGTTGAACATAGTGAAAATTTTGTTTCAAGATCACGCGTCCAACTTGGAAGAAATTCCTCTATGGAATCATTGAAAAAAATTGAGAGCGTATCTTCCAAAAGAAACAAGAAACCAGAATTTAACCGTACTTGTGTTATGCCTCTTCCGAATGGAGTTTCACAGAGCAATGCTCTTAATAACTCTAAATCTTCAAATCCATTATTTGGGTCTACCAAGAAGTTTTTTTCAGCTTCTCTTCCTGGATCAAGAATTATGTCTCGTGCAACATCACCTACATCTAGAAGATCAAGTCCACCTCGTGCCACGACACCAACCCCAACTCTTTCAGGACTTGCGTCACCAAAATTTGTTGCAGATGATGCTAAGAGGACAAGCGAAGGTCTAAGCGAAGAAGTTATTAAATTAAGGGCCCAAGTATGTGGCTTATCCTTTATAATCTCAATCATCTATGTTTGGAAATTTTCTTGATTGTATGATTCTTGTGTTGTTTTCTTCAGAAGTCATGCACTTTTCAATTAAAGGAACTTGCCATTTTTAGCCAAGAATTGATGCATAAGTTTGACCTCAAGATATGCATTAATATACAAGCGTTTAAAATGTGTAAGTGTGATTTATTGACAACAGCTGAGCATGTTTTTCTCCTAAGGAAATATTGGAAGTCCGTTGTTTCAATAGACTTGGACAGTAAAACTTAACACTGTTCATGGTATTTTTGGTACAAACAAATTATGCTTCATGATTAATTTTTAGTTCCTCCGATTTTTTCATTTCCTAGGAACTTTCTTTATATATTTTGTTAACTTAATACTGGAGAGATTATTTTGCAATTGTCATCATCTAACAGGACCAAGTGTTGGACTTTACAAATCCTAACTTGGATTATTTTTAATGACAATTTATTATAGATTTATAGTAATATCGAAAATAGCAGTTTTACTTTTGATTATATATTTGCATTTCTAGAGTATCATTTGTCAGTGAAGGCTTATCTTATTCTCTTCATATCTCATGTTAAAGAGGACCAAAACTAAGAACCTTCTACCTGTATGGCTCTGCTGCCTATTATGGTTTTAGCTCATTTCTGGATAGCGCTCTGTATGGGGTGCTAGATTGGCTATGCTAATTCCCAATGTTATGTAGGTTGAAGAACTTACTCGTAAAGCTCAACTTCAAGAAATTGAGCTCGAAAGAACAACCAAACAGCTGAAGGAGGCTATTGCAGTAGCTGGGGAAGAGACTGCTAAGTGCAGAGCAGCAAAAGATGTGATTAAATCTCTTACTGCCCAAGTAAGTTCGATATTTCTGTTTCTATATCTATACAAGCTACCTGCAATTCTTTTCAGTTCAAGTGAAGAAGTGTTCCTCTGAAGAAGACAGCGCATTCTCCCAAATTAAGATTACTGAAGTTCATCTTAGAAATAGGTGCAGTGACGTGACTGACTTCAAATTTAGCAAACTTAAAATGTAGGATGAGTACAATTAAACTGGAGTGATTGTTTAGATTAAACTGTCTTATGAATTGCATTATATATGTACTGTTGAGAACTTGATGCGTTATTTTGGAAAGTAGGCCATTCTGAATGTGAGATCCAGTACGGAAAGCTTCAAAGCTTTTGAAATATTGTCCAAAAGTGTCAGGAATGTCTAGGTTGACATGGATTTTGTAAAATAGTGTTTAGGCAACACAGATGGTCATCCATATTATGGGGTAAAAAGAAAAAGAAAAATCTGATTTTATTGTCTTGAATGTAATATTTAAGATCCTATCAGTGATTGATATGTTGCGTTTGATTGTTTGCCAAATGATTCCTTTTTTTTCAAATATAAAGGATATTAATTTTATGAAAATGCGTTTAGTTATAAAAAATTTCTGTGTTCAAAGGATCATCTCTAAGTTGTATCCAAACTCAAACAGATAAAATGCTTTTTAATTTGAACGTGTTCTCTCTTGTTTATTTTGCCTTTCTTTCATTTCTTTCACAACTTCTTTGAGTTTAGCAAGCCCTGATCTACCCTCTGATTTCTCGTCCCTGTATTGGCTGCTGTCTACTTCTCCACTACTGACCTAACCTTCATCTCCTTGTTGAGTAATTGCCCGTTTGGTATGATTTATCTTTACACAAAAAGCCTTTATTGCCAGAAGCTCTTTTCTTTTTCTTTTCTTTTTCTTTTCCATTGGTTTCAACTACAGAAGAGCTTATGGGGGTTAGAAAAGCTGTTTTATGTCTACTGTGAGAAGCTCAATTTTCGAGCTTTTTAAAAAGGCTAAATTGTCTTAAATACCTTTATTTTAATTCAAAAATTCTGTCATCTCTCCCGACATAACCTTGCAAAACTTTCTTATTAAGGTAGTGCAACAAATTTTTTTTTTCTTTTTTGGATTCCTACTCATGAAAGCACGATTAGTATAAGATCTACTTGAAGAAGTTATGACAAATTGGCCCCAACTCTGATCTTCTTTTGTCTTATCCCTCTCAAGTTATATCTAAAGCTCTTTTATCTAGGTTACATTTTGTTTGTTTCAATGGACTAGCAGAAGTTTTTTTATATAGATGAATGCATCATCAGATCCTTGAGAGAGACGGGACATGTTTCACATATTGTTGATATTCCTCAAAACATAATTTTATTTTTCATGGTTTTTACCCTTGCTTACAAAAACAATGAGTGAGGGGTAGAGGACATTCTGTTTTATGTTTGAATTTGGCGAGTTAATGCTCATCGGTGCCTTTCAGGCATTAGGAACCTGACTGGTGTGTGAAGAATCCCATTCTATTATTTTTTGCTTACTACAGCTGAAACTGTGTGGAGAGGGACACGTTCTATATCTTTGACTTTTAGCTAGTTTATAATAGCTATTTTGCTAACCGTATCTGATGTCAACCTCTTAGAAAAGAAAGTTTTCACAGCATCCATCTGTGCTGGGGATTAAATTATGAAACTGGGCCAGAGCACGGCGTAGCCTGGTGCCAGTAGCTCTTGGTTTGGCTGGCATGGCACAGCGTAGCCTGGTGACCAGTGGCTCTTAGTTTGGCTGTGATCTGCCAAATTCTAGATTTGCAGATGGGCAGTGCTGGACAGTGGTTTCTGGGCTCGATGCTGGTGTGGCATGCCATCTTGCCTGGGTAAAACCAAGATATCGTTTAGTTGAAAATAAAAAAATTGAAAAGTATGAAAAAATGAGGCCAGAAGCTTATACTTCTTTAATCAAAAGAAAGACTTGTGGGTGTATTTATATCACGCTCGGGAAGTTTCTTGAAGCCAGTCTGACTGACATATAGTGAGAGCTGCTCCATTAATCATGGCCCTTCATTTGTTTTAGTACTGAGTTACTCGCTTATAATCCAGATAGTATTGTTATTTAAAACATTTTGTAACTAAGAGAATTTCTTGATTGGATTTATTCAACTCCTCTGAATTCACGGGTTGATGATTGATTTTTGGTAGTTGAAGGACATGGCTGAAATGTTACCTGTTGGAGCAGTGAGAAACACCAGTTCAACTTCCTTTTTTCATTCTAGCCCAACTCCTGTTTGGGATGTTTCTTCTGCAGCAACTGAGCAACCTAGCAGTCCTTTGTCTCTCCAGGGTGCAATTCCAAATGGATCAAACAGCTTGATAATTTCTAATGGATCAGACTTGGGTGACAATCGCACATCAAGTCAAACTGAAGTGTCGCATTGTGAAGCTACAACAAGAAACAAAAATAAAACATTGAAAGCTGAACCTGAACAGGGTGATGAATGGGTTGAACAAGATGAGACCGGTGTGTATATTACCCTAGTTGCTTTGCCTGGAGGCGTCAAAGATCTTAAGCGTGTCCGCTTCAGGTATTTCATAATCAACTTCAAATCTGGATTTTAGTTTGACACAAGTCTGCACTTTTGTGGTTTGTAGAGTTTCCCATGCACATTTGCTTGTTCTTTTATCATAGATCGTCACTAACCTCTTTTTGTAGTCGTTTATTTTTGCTTCTTGCTCTGATTATGAAATTTTTCGATATTCTAACCGTTTCATCGTTATTTACTTGTAAGATATTCTTACTACTAAATCAGATATATCTTTCAAGTAATCGATCCTTCTTGTCTATAATCACACATGCAGTCGAAAGAAATTCAGCGAGAAACAAGCCAAACAGTGGTGGGCAGCAAACAGAGCTCGAGTATATCAGCAATACAATGTTTCCATGGTTGACAAGTCTAGCATAAGCATAGGGAGAGAAGGGTTAGCTCATTGATCTGCCACTTTCAAGGTCTGCTTTAAGGAAAAAAAATCAGAAGCTGGTGTTTTAGATTTTAGCTTCTAAGATTGAAGGATGCATCGATCTGGTACTCCCGATTTTGCTTAGAGTGGGAGTGTGGTAATTTCTTCCCTCAGTCCCAGTTTCTCTTTTCAACTTCCTGTAA
Organism: Zanthoxylum bungeanum; assembly: GCA_019454045.1. NCBI lineage: Eukaryota > Viridiplantae > Streptophyta > Magnoliopsida > Sapindales > Rutaceae > Zanthoxylum > Zanthoxylum bungeanum. Next base: position 129,682 of record SKCR01024872.1, on the reverse strand, counting down.
ATGTATCCATTTTTTCCCCGGATTTTGCTTAGAGTAGGTACGACTTGTGGAAATTCTCTGTAAGTAGGCTCCTGGCAAATGCAAAACAGTTTATTGTAAATTCCCAAGGACTAGACTATAACTAAGACTTGGACACCACGTTATCGCTGAAGTGAATTTTCCTTCCTTTCCATGTTGACTTTAATTCCGAAATTTGCTTATTTGGCTTTTGTTATGTGCAGCAGCATTGCTGTTCTATTGTTGTTAAATTGTCATTTACAGATACTTGAGCCAAGCTTATAAAGCCGAGACCCCAAAAAAAAAAAAAAAAAAAAAAAAAAAAGAGCCAAAAACAGGATTACAAATCCTAGTCTAATTAGAATTATAAATCATTATCAGTGTTCTAAAATGTGTTAGGCGCTAGTCGGGCAGCTATCCAGCATATAGTGCCTAGGCGGGGTGTAGGTGGGGCTTAGGCAATTAATCGGAAAACAGTTAAAACCTAATATTTTCTATCATAAATAATCCAAATCATATAAATTCAATTAAATTGTAATAAAATATAAAATCAAATTCAATCAACCATATTAAACATCAAAATCTCTGGTCAATCCATGAAACATCTTTTAATTAAGTCCAAAATTAGAGTTAGAGTTGAAGTTGAAGTTCCTATCCTTTAACAAAGTTAAAGTTAAAGTTACTAAATCTTTTCTAATCATCCTCTAATTCTTCTTCATCCAGTTCAAATTCATTATCCTTAGGTTATTCAGTAGAATCAAAATCTTCTTCATCAAGTTCTCTATATTCAGCATTCCTAGCGTTTTTCTGAGGTTGTAACTTTTCATCTGCCCCAGATACTTCTCCAATCATCCTCCAAGTAAGCCTCGAACCAGGCTCTACTTATTCATCATCACCAAATTCACCACCTTCAACTAGGCGTGGCAATTTGGGTCATGATTCGTTTATTCATTCGATTCCATTCGATTCACTTTATAGCGAATATGGGTTAGAAAAAATGGATTCGTTTAATCAATGAGTCAATTCGATTCGATTCGTTTATTAAATGAATCGAATACGAATTTAAGCTCATTGACTCGTTTATTCGTTTAGAATTCGTTTTATTATTTTCTTTTACTAGTTATTGTTATTTTCCAATTAAGATTCGAGAAATTATGATTAATTACCATTAAAAAAAATAATATTATCGATATTAGGTGATGTGTTTTTAGTAAATATATTAATTACATATTTCATATGTATATAGTTATGAAGAATTAATGTAAATCAATTATGGTAAATTATGTTTTTAAATAATATCATGACTAAATGAATATTCGTATTCGATTCGTTTAATAAACGAATCAAAAATGAATCATGATATTAAGATTCGTTTAATAAACGAATCGAATACGAATCCATCACATTTTGATTTGATTCGTTTAGGATTCGATACAAATTCGATTCTTTGATTCGTTTTGCCACCCATTGTTAGTCTTTAAGACATGCTTCCAAGATCCTAAACATGATTTGAGTGTAAATGAATCAAGTAAAAGTCGCGGAATGACTTACATTGATTTGGAGAGAATTTCAAATTTTTCCTTTGTATGGATGAAGCTCCAAGCTTTTGATTTGTTGTATCTACCTTGGGTGAGTTTCCCTAACACCTCATAAGACTCTACAAGTGATAGCTTTTAGAAATTTTTGAAGCAAAAATTTCTCTACCAAGAGAGGAAGAAGCTCACGGCAATTTGGAGAAGAAAGAGAAAAATGAGTTGTTTCAATTTTCTAAAAATTGGTTGGTGTGTGTGTTAAATGAATCCAATTAATAATGCCAACCACTTCCATCAAAATGTGACAATTGATGTAAGTCATGAGTCCCACCATATTTAAATTCAAAATTCAAGTTGGCTTCTCCAACACACAACTAGTCTTGGGCCCGGGTTCGTTTAATTCCGAATTAAACGAATTTGTCATTGCGACTTAATTAAATCCAATTTAATTAAATAATTATGCCTCGCAAAATTATTACGATAGTCGCTTACGAATTAATTCCAAATTAATTCATTCGCCCGAATTAAAATCCAATTTTAATTTCGTATTGAAATCAGATTTCAATTAATATATCAGATATATTATTTTAGCCCCAAATAAATAAATTAAATAGAAAAATCCAATTTAACTATTAAATTTATTTTATCGATTAATTCTAAATTAATCGCGTTCTCTCTTCTTCTATACGAATTTAATCCCATTAGTTCTTGTCGTAATTAATCCCAGATTAATTTTCTCTCTCATAATTAATCCCAGATTAATTCTATTCGAGTCAAATGTCATTGGTGAATCTTTGGAAGCGACCCGAGAGATTCCTGGATATGTTGGCAGTAAATTCGGTTGTCGGACTATCCGAACACGTGCGTACCCCGTACCACGTTCTCACCGATTTACAAGACATGGTTGGCTTCTAGCAAAGCACCGTGCCTACCCAATTCTCCAGAAATTCGCCGAGGAATATAATTTGTATCAGGCGTAGTAATACTATATAATGCGTAATACGATCCAGTATCGGATGTCACATACTAGGCCTAGGGCTGGCTCTGTGTCTGCCCCGTACGAAGCATATATCGGATCCCTAGTAACTAGTCTCTATAATCGGAAAGTCATGACCTGGTCATACTTTCCCGATAGTTGCAGCAGCTTTTAAGAGTACTAGTTCGTATTCTGTGTGACCATCATCTCCATATGACTGAAGTATACTCTCATCTTGACATCACATCCAATACACTACGATTCTCAGTAAACTCAATACAGGCGTACACATAACCTGTTAAAGCTCCAGACGACCAATACCAAAGTAAACTGATTGTCGCAAGTAATAGCGACGTAAGTCTTAGGTTAAAGATCACATACACCTACCCTGATTCGGATTCCCATAGACACATAGTCATACTACCAAAGTGATTCCGAGTGGGTCTATCCAGAGCGAACTGTTCCCGGTCTAACGGCTAACAGAACCTCTTATTACACTTGCATAAGTATCCAATACCTAAATATAAAAGAACTATGCCATTAAGCTTCCATAACGCACACAAGTGTAATACTAGTCTATTCTACATTATCAATGTCCAGTCTCGATAATACAACGACTATGGATATTTAATGATTAAATTGTTCGTGGATTAATACTGTCTCATATCTTATTAATCTGATTTAACTATATGGACTTTTATCATTAATATATATCCAAATAATCCAATTACAATAATGATAAAATAACAATTTCCTTTTGTCACATAGTTAATTTGTACAAAAACACAATGTTCTTTACGAATAGTGATGCTATGGGTTATAATTGTCCAACACCCCTACCTTCAACAATCCATCATTGTGCATTATTAGCATCTTTTACGAGTAATACATCCAATTTCATATCCTTCTCCATTTTGTGTTTGTTCTGCAACTTGGCATTAAAGGAAACAAAGACTAGATTGTTTAATCGATTCATATCTAGTCTATTCATTTTCTTTGTGTGAATCTACATAAATAATTTAAATAAATTAATTAATATTAATAATTAAAAAATAAAATAATCAAAAATTTAACTAATGTTAAATATTTACCCCTTCAAAATTGCTCCAATTTCGTTCGCACCCGGATGAACTTGTTGTTAATGAAAGTATCATTTTTATCATTTTTAGCAAGTTGTATGGTGTCCATATGTACGCCATCATGAAACTACAAATTAACATAAATAGTTTAAATGAAATATACTAAATTTATATAATATGCAAAATAATTCAAATGAATACTTTTTTTACCTAAATTAAAAACATCAATAGATACCCGACATGTTTTTGTCGCCACTTCTCTATCAAAAGCTTCATTTTTTCTCTTATACGAAGCCAACTTCTCATTTATCACCTTACTTTGCATGTCAATGTCCTTGGGACAAAAAGCCTCCACAACCGTGAATACCTCATCCACTACATTCACATCGTATTCAATGTTTGTATCGTTATAATAGTAGTAAGAATTTAATAGATAAGCGACGCAATGCAATGAAGTATCAAGCCGACCTTCGATTTTCCTATCAATAATCTCTAAGATTGGCCGATAATTATTCTCAATATTGTTCAATGCCTCTTTTATCTCTTCTTTTGTATTCTTTAGCTCTCCATATAGAAAACCCATGGATGGTTTTCTATCCCCATCAACTAGTCGAAGCATCCTCACCAAAGGTGCGTTGAGTCACGCATTTCCAAAAAGAAACACCCATCGCCATGGAAAATTTCACTTTCCATTTAGCTTGCTTCAACCATATGCACTCATTGTTAGGGTTGGTGCTCGGAGTGCTAATCCATATCGTATTTATGTCTGATTTATGAGTACGAGCAATGCTTTTTCTTTTTTCCATAATATTACTAATTTAAGTGGTAGCACCCTTGTCTTTTATACACTTATTCGATCTAATTACGATTAGATATATGATTATGATTAGATCGAAACTAAATCCGGTTTAGTGATACGTGTATGTTAGACAAAGACCCTATGATTTACAATGTAGTGCGCAGTTACAACGTAGTTTGTAATTGACATTGGGAAGTGTACTATAAGATGTATATCCTTAAATAAAGTTCCTGGTCAAGATTTACTAACACGGGTCGGTTAGTAAAATCCAATGAGACCAGTACATGTTGTATATCGTGAGTTGGTCCGATGGTTTATCCCAGTGAACCATGAGTCTCGGAAGACTCGTATAGACATGTAGGTGTTTATTGGATAAGACACTGAACGACTCACTGAAGATTTCCTAATAGATGGTACACCAACGTCAATAGGAATCTTCACGAGTTGAGCGAGCATAGTGGTCCTCCGACTTGAGATACCACAGTGTGATATATGAGTTATCCTCCACACTTTGATGGCAGTCATGTCAACGATCTATTCATGATCAGACCTCTGCCTGTTCGTTGGGTGTGGACTGATGCTCATGATATCCAGTGCGTATCAAGACAGGATCCGCCAGTCTTGTATACATGGCATATGCATCCTCACGTGTTTACGATCTAGTAAATCCATGGATGTGGTATAACTTCGGAAATCAGTTTTGAGTATTATTTAGAGATCGTAAATTAAAAGTCGACTATATTATACCGAATGGATTTGACGTTCTCATCTATATTCCAGGTATAATATGGATAGCCTGTGACGGAGGGATTATACGTATGCAATGACCTCGACTTGCATAGTTTAGCGAGATTATCTGTGGTCGTCATAATCCATGAATAATACGGATTATTCATAATATTCACCGTTGAGCACTTAGGGAGTCCCATAATATGAAATGTACTCATTGAGCACTTGGGCAACTCGATATGAATAATACGGATTATTCATAATACTTCACCAGATTAAATGAGTTAATTCGGATCGTTTAATTGGTTAAACAATAACACATGCATTAGGGGATTTTGTCCGATAAAAATTATTGTGTATTTGTATTTGATACATAATACGATTAGATACACATTAATTATTCGTCAAATGAGATTTTAACACATGCCATAAATATATGTATTTGTTATTTATTGTAAATAAAAATACATATATAATAATAATTATACTAATTGATTATTTGAATATTTAATTGTTAAATATTTAAATGATTAATTAATAAACTTTTTTCATAATTGTTATGAAATTTGTCCAATTATTATTGGTTTATATGGCATGAATTTATTAAGCTAAATTTGTCCAAATTTGATTTGCCAAGATTAAAGCTTATCTTGATTTAAATCACTTAAATGGACAAAAATGCCCATAGAGTCGGTCATCCTCTCTTTAAATTAAAAAAAAAATTATTTCATTTCCTTCTTGATCTATCAATGGCCGAACACTCTACATACAAAAGCCCTAGGATTAGTTTGGTCAAATCCATGAAGAAACAAAGGAAATTCAAGGAAAAAGTTTGGGATTTCAAGGGATTAAAGGTAATATTCTTAACCCTAAGCTTGAAATTTAGTTTCATGTTTTCTTAAAATCTTAGAATGGTTCTAGGGTTCCTTAGTTTCTTAAAATTTGGGGCTTTTGATGTTGGTTGATGGATTTGGAAGTGTTGGCATGTGTGAAGTGTATTTTGGAAGTAATTAGTGTAATTAGTTTCCAATTTGATCAATTGTTGATGAGTTGTTATTCTAGAGTGTTATGACCACTCTTGTGGCACCTAGAATTGTTCTTGGGTTGTTCATATTTGGTGACTTTGGTTGGTGTCTTGATTAATTTGATTAATCTTGAAATTTTGGATTTAAAGCATGAAAAATGGAATTTTTGGCTTCTGGATCAGATCTGTGCAAACTGAAAATTCTGTGATATTTTTGATGTCATATGAATGTAATGGATGTGTTTTGGGAGTTGGAACAATTGCCGGAAAATGTTTCCGAGTTGAAATAAGCGAAAATGGCCAAAAATGGCGTTACCAGGTGGATTTTGAGCCAACCGGGTGACGGCTGTCCAAACAGTGAATCCGTCACTGTTCGGGCAGCCCATGAACTTGTAGGGGTTTTATGGCGAAAATCCAGTAAAGCAGCGGAATCGCGGAAAATCAAAATTTTTCGATTTCAAAATTTTTCTTGCATCAATTAAATAAATTTATTTATTTAATTATCCAATTATTAAATACAAAAAATTACACAAGAGATCAAATTTCTTAGTAATTACCGAATTGCCCCACAACTTTGCAAATTGATCATTTTAGTCCAAAAATTGTCAAATATAATTTTGGATGATTCTAAATCATTTCTAAAATGATTTCCAACAAGTCCAACTCATCAAAATCAGATTGCAACCAAATCCCCAAATTTTGCGTAATTGCCGAGAGCACCCCAAATTTTCAGATAATTGTATTTTGGTTATTTTGTGTTATAAATATGCCAAGATCAAATCCAATCAACCCAAATATTAACATGCATCATATACGTACCATAATACATCACATATATGAAAAGTCCCAAATTTGGAAAGGGTTAAGAGCCCTAATTTTACAATTTCACCAAATTGACCAATATTACCAAATCTTTAAAATCCAACACTTTAATTCATTATTTACAACACCAAACAAGTCTCACCACTTTGAAATAACTCTAGAACAATTCTAGGTCACCAAGGAGTGGCCCAACAACTCTAGAATGACAACATGATTATCAAATAATCAAAAGAAAGCCATTAAAACCATTTCAGGCTCACTTTATAACTATACATGCATACATCTTTCTTTCAAGTTCATAATCAATTAAAACACAAACTATAAGTAAAGAGACAACATCAAAGCAACACAAGTTGAAGCTAAGCATGTTAGAAACATTTTCCATGTTGAAAGCTTTAAAGAAAAACTTAAAAAACTAAGGATTTTCCAAGCTTTCTTCTTTAGCCTTCAAGCTTTTTCTCTCAACTACTTTTGTGTTTATTTTGTGACTTATGAAAACCTAAACCTAATGAAATGAAACAAAACAATATATACTTCAAAAAAATAGTCCTTGTCCGAATTTGGAAGCAATATTAATAGCTAGATATTATTTTGGTTTCATTTAAAGTTTACTTTATCAACTTGTTAACATGATCATTACAACTTAATGAATTATTCAACAAGTCAACAAAAGCAACTAAAGCATTTCCATAAATATTACAACTTTAAGATATTTATATTTTTAATTAATTTAATTATTTAACAATTAAATAATTATTTAAATATAAATATTTTAAATATATGTATTATATTTACATTTAATATCCAAATACATATATATATTTATGATATTAGTCAAATATCTCAATTTGACAATTAATTAATGTGTATTTGATAAAATCTATCATTAATGCAAATACACAAAAATTAGGAAATGATTATTAGGTCCATTCGCATGTATTTTTCGTTTAACCTTTAAACGACTTATAAATAATCAGTATTATTCATAAATGTTGCCATAGTGCTCTACGAGTATATTTCACTAGTGAGACTCTCTTGATTTAGGCATATTCGTCACAAAATCTAATTTCGTGTCCATAATTTACCCACCCGTAAATTATGACGACCACGAATAAACTCGTTAAATCTTACAGGTCGAGCTCATGACATATGTATAATTCCTCCGTCACAGGTATCCGGATATATCCCAGAGATATAGATGTAAATGTTAAATCTCTATAAGGACAATCCCGTCGACGTCTCTACTAGCAATCTCTAAAAGAACACTTAGAACTGACTTCTAAAGTGTACCACAAGCCCATGGTTTTTATCTGATTGCTAATCATATATGGACTACCTATGCTCTGTACACAGAACTGACGGATCCTATCTCGACACACACAGGACACCCTGAGGATCTGTCCACACCCAACAAACAGGCGGAGGTCTGATCTAAATAGATCGGTGACGTGACTGCCATCTAAGTGTGGAAGATGTCTCATGTGCCCACAGTGGTATCTCAAGTCGAAGAATCATAAATGCTACTCAACCCGAGAAGATTCTTATTGACGTTGGTGTACCATCCATTAAGAATCTTCGGTGAGTCGTTCAGTGTTTATCCGTTATAAACACCTACACGTCTATACGAGTCCCCAAGACTCATGGTTCATTGAGAAACCATTGGAATCATATATTCCAGTATACGACATGCACCGGTCTCAACAGGTTTACTTTACTGACCAAGTAGTGTAAACCTTGACCAGGAACTGTCTGAGAATGACAACGTCATGATACAACTCAATGTCAGTTGCGACGCTTTTGCAACAGTATCATGACTAATCATCCTAAGATCTATTACGTCTTTACCATATAAGAAGATATATTATATTATAGAAACTGCTCATTTTATTCATAATAAAACGTTTTACAATAGTATTTTCTAGGAAATACAACCGGGATTGGCGCTCTGAGCACCAACCCCAACAAAATCTCCCACTTGCTCTAGTGCTAATATCGATTGTATCTAATACCCATCAACTCCACATTTTTATCAAATAACTTCGGAGGTATGGCCTTCGTAAGCGGGTCTGCTACATTATCTTCACTCGGTACCTTGTACACGATAATATCCCATCGCGACATAATCTCTCGAATGATGTGGTACTTTCGTTCTACATGTTTCGACTTATGATGCGCCCTCGTTTCCTTTCCTTGCGCAATGGCTCCAGTATTATCACAGTATAACAAAATCGCATTCTCGATACGTGGGACAACTCCCAATTCTGTGATAAAGTTCCTAATCCATACAGCTTCCTTTGCAGCTTCAGAAGCTGCAATGTATTCCGCCTCTGTGGTGGAATCTGCTGTTGACCCCTGTTTGGAACTTTTCCAGCAAACTGTACCTCTGTTAAGGGTAAAGACGAATCCAGATGTAGACTTTCTATCATCGGTATCCGATTGGAAGTCGGAATCCGTATACCCGTTAACTTGAAATTTACTTCCTCCATAAATTATCTACTTATCCTTCGTACCTTTAAAAAACTTCAGGATTATGTTTAATGGCCATCCAATGGTCATTTCCTGGATTGGACTGATATCTACTGGTTACGCTAATAGCGAAACTGATATCAGGCCTTGTACATAACATGGCATACATTATGCTACCCAAACACGAAACATAAAGTTCGTTAGATATTCTAACCTTCTCATCTTCTGTTTGTGGACTCATCTTCTTTGAAAGATGAATCTCATATCTGAACGGTATGTTTGCTGTCTTACAGTTACCAAAATTATACCGTTTCAAGATCTTATCTATGTACGTTGATTGGGATAACCCAATCAGCTTCCTTCTCTATCTCTATAGAGTTTTATGCTTAAAACATAGGAAGCTTCTCCCAGGTCATTCAAGGAGAAATTCTTACAGAGGTAAGCTTTGACGCCTTGCATCATCCCTATATCATTCCCAATGATTAGGATGTCGTCCACATAGAGGACTAAAAATATGACCATGCTCCCACTGGCCTTCTGATACACACAGGATTCTTCCGAATTCTTGAGAAAACCAGACGATCTAATAATCTCATCGAATCGAAGATTCCAACTTCATGAAGCTTGTTTAAGTCCATAAATGGACTTCTTAAGCTTACATACAGTACCCGAGTTTTCGTTGGATGCAAAACCTTCCAGCTGTTCCATATAGATTTCTTCATCAAGAAATCTATTTAGAAAAGCCGTTTTGACATCCATTTGCCAAATCTCGTAGTCATGATACACAGCTATAGAAAGCAAAACCGTAATAGACTTAAGGATTGCTACCGGTGAAAAGGTTTCATCGTAGTCGACGCCAGGTCGATGCGTGTAACCTTTTTGCTACCAGTCGGGCCTTATAGGTTTCAACCTTTCTGTCAGGCATGCGCTTCCTCTTGTAAACCCATTTACAACCGATAAGAACAATTCATTCGGGAAGCGGAACCAAGTCCCAAACTTGATTATCATGCATTGAGTCTAACTCGGATTTCATGGCACTTTTCCATTTCACGGAGTCGATGTCCAACATCGATTCTCTATAGGTAAAAGGATCAATCTCTTCAACTAAGAGAACATTAAGACTATTTTTTTGTATCAAATACAAGCGTTCAGGAGGTCTAGATACCCTTTGTGACCTACGGAGTGTGTGTGTTGAAGGTTCTTCATCTACTTGAACTTCAGGTTCCTCCGTTGGTTCGTTGTTTTCAGGTTGGACTTAATCAAGTTCAACCTGTCTATGATTACCACATTCTAACAAAAATTCTACTTCTAGAAATCTTGTGAAGCGAGCTACGAACACATTTCGATGCTCGGTATCATAGAACAGATATCCCTTCGTGTTCGAATGATATCCAACAAACCTAAACTTTTGCCCTCGAGACGAAAGCTTATATGGCTGAGTCATCCTGACATAGGCAGGACAACCCCAAACCTTAATATAACTAAGATTTGGTCTCCTACTGGTCTATATCTAATACGGAGTTGTAGGAACAGCTTTTGAAGGAATCTTATTCAAAAGATGTGCAGCTGTTAAAAGAGAGTAGCCCATAAGAAATAGGGCAAATTTGTAAAACTCAACATTGATCGGACCATATCCAATAAGGTCCGGTTTCTCCTCTCAGACACTCCATTGTGCTGTGGAGTACCTATAAGAGTATATTGAGCGAGAATCTCATTCTCTTTCATATAATCCATGAACTCACTGCTCATATATTCGCCGCCTCGATCGTATTGAAAACATTTAATATATTGACCAGTCTGTTTTTCTACTTCATTTCGAGACTCCTTGAACTTTTCAAAGTTTCCGATTTATGTTGCATCAGATAGACATAACCGTACCGTGACAGATCATCGGTAAAGGTAACGAAGTACGAATAACCAATGTGAGCAGTATGACTTAGTGGACCACATACATCAGAATGTATGAGTTCCAGTAAGTCAGTGGCGCGGTGTCCAACACCAGAAAATGGAGCTTTGGTCATCTTACCCTGAATACACGATTCACAAGTTGGATATGATTCAATGGTGAGATCTGGTATCAAACCATTCCTAACCAATTGGGTAAGATGTTTAACGCCTATATGACCTAGCCGCATATGCCAAAGTTCAGTATTATTAACAACAGGTAAACTACGTTTATTAATCACAGTATTCAAAATATCTTTAGAAGTATGCAATATGTAATGACCATGCTCATTTGGACAACAAATGATCTGAATATTACGTTTATCATATAAATACAAAGAACATTTCTTAATATTAATATGATAACCTTTTGTATCTAATACAAAAAAGGATATAATATTTGCTACACATCCCGATACAACGTAGCAATCATACAACTAAAGTTTCCCATTCGACAAAGGGATCTCATATACTCCCACTGCAACTGCATCCATAGAGTCTCCACTCCCAAAGCGCAATTACATCTCTCCAGGTGTAGGACACATGAGCTGGGCGACGCATGCTGTTCTAGACTCAGGGCCTAGTTGGGAGTACGGTGTAGCCAACGGAGGACTAAACCGGAGAATAAAGGAGTCACCACCCGGTGTGAACCGGGAAAATGATTTAAGGCCGCACTCACCCCTCGCAAGGGAAGACCTCAAACCGTTGGGTTCAGAATGGTCCCTTACTTATGTCATTTGTAATGAATGGATTTATGCAATATTAACCAAGTCAACTCAACATACATGTCGGTCAAAGTAGTCTAAATTCTTATAAAGTCTAAATCTAGGCCTGCATGCTTCAAAAGTAAGTTTTCATGCTTTTCTAAATTACTAATTTACATAACTTAAATTAGATGACATGCCAAATTAATTATTCAAGCTAAACACATTTTCTAAGTCATTATTCATGTAAATAATTCCATACAGCATACTAAACTAATTACTCATGCTAAACACATTTCCTAAGTCATTATTTCATGTGAACAAATTTCACAATAATGCTAAACTAATTATTCATGTTAAACACATTTCCTAAGTCATTATTTCATGTGAATAAATTCAATAATATAAACCCTCAGGTCTAACCTTTTGTGTCGTTCTTCGGAGGTGCGTTATACGGCCGTCGGAAAGGCTAAGACACCGTGATTCCACCTGTTTGCTGGTTCGACATTTTGCTCACTGTTTCACACCGTTTCGTCCGCTGTTTCCACTTCATTTCGCTGCGATTCAGGTCACCGCACTTAGCTCATGGCAGTTTTTCAAGGGGTGAAATGGGCTATCTTGGTCACGGTTTTTGGGCAGTTTGAAGAGGCTTATACAAGGCCGCTAGTTAGGGGGTATTTTAGGTGCTACATGGGCGCAGTTTGAGGGTCGTTTGTGGCCTTTTTTTTCTGTCAAAAGAGGCAGTTTTTGGCTTAGTAATTCACGGCAATTTGAAGGGATTTGTGGGGGATGTGTGCGTGTGAAATGGACAGTTTAGGCGAGGTCAGTGAGGGCTGTGTGTTAGGATCAGTTTGGCATGAAGCGGTGCAGTGATATGGGTTGTTTGGCTTGGGAGTGGAGTTTACGTGAATGAGTGCATGAAGTGTAGGGTTTGTGGGCAGTTTATGAGTTGCCGAGAGTGAGGGGAGGCTTGAGGTGGTCTACTTTGAGGGATATTGTGGCTGATGTGTTGAGGGCTTCTTCACGGCTGTGAGGGTTGAGAGACGAGAGGCAAGAGCTGATGATGGCGTGAGGAATGAGCTGGGTCAGTGACGTGAAATGAGGGGCTGATGATGGCGTGAGGAATGAGCTAGGTCAGTTACGTGAGATGAGGGGCTTCCGCGAGAGTTGGATGTGAATGATTTGTGCGTGAATGTGTGGAGAGGATAGAGGGCTGTTTTGATCTTCTAAAATGCTTAATATTTTCTTGATGTGTATTAGGTATTCCAAGGCAGAAAAATGAGGGTTTAAATAGGCAAATGGAGGGCATTAATGAGATTGGCAAGTGATAATGAAAGGTAATCAATTTGATGACAAGTTTTATTTGGAAATGGAAGGAAGGTAATGTATAATTGTGATCCTTTGTTGAAAATTCATAAAGGTTGAAAGGAAAGGAAATGAAATGACAAGTTTTGTTTGGAAATGGAAGGAAGGTAATGTATAATTGTGATCCTTTGTTGAAAATTCAAAAAAAGGTGATGGAAAATGAAGAAAATGAGAGGGGATGGTGATGGGCGTGGGTGTGATGGCTAAATGATGTGGGGTTGAACTAATAATGCCTTGGAATTTTGGTGTCAAGGTAAAAGGTGAGATTAAAGGTGTAAAGTAAATGGTAAAGAGTAAATCATGTTTGAATAGTGCATGGAGGGGTGAAATCATGTGCATGGGCGTGGGCTTTATGGATGGTGGACTTGGTGTTTGATTTGTCTTGGTTTCATGGGCTTTGGATGTGGGTTTAGGTGGGCTTAGAGTGGTTTGCGGGAATTTCGGGCCAAAGATATACCTCGAAACGAAGATTCAACAAGCGAACTCCGAGCGAACTTAACGAATCAAAACCAATAATATGTCAATTCTTGACTTCTCCTTTCCGACGACCGTTTTCCGCAACTTCCACGACTTAAAGGTAGTGCCTCCTTACGAGACTCCTCTTCGGGTTCGATATGCAAAAATGCAATGCCTACAGTCGCCCCCACTTTGATGGGATTTGTTCAGTTTGTGATAGTGACAATCCTATCAAAGTTCGTGCAATGCATTTTTACTTACCTGGCTCGCCAGCTGCCGCATGGTCTGCCTGCTGTTGTTGAGTTGATGGTGTTGAGGTGCTTCGACCCTTGGTCCATTCCCGAACCGTTTTTGTGCTGTGGTATGATGAAGTCCATTCCCGAACCGTCACCATGTTGTGGTCCATTCCCGAACCGATGATGTGAGGTGATGTGATGAGGTCCATTCCCGAACCGTCACCGTGATGTGGTCCATTCCCGAACCAATGATGTGATGTAATGAAGTCCATTCCCGAACTGTCACCGTGTTGTGGTTCATTCCCGAACCGATCTCCATTCCCGGAGTGTTGTTGTGATGTGATGTGATGAAGTCCATTCCCGAACTGTCACCGTGTTGTGGTCCATTCCCGAACCGATGATGTGAGGTGATGTGATGAGGTCCATTCCCGAACTGTCACCGTGATGTGGTCCATTCCCGAACCGATGATGTGATATGATGAAGTCCATTCCCGAAGTGTCACCGTATTGTGGTCCATTCCCGAACCGATCTCCATTCCCGGAGTGTTGCTGTGATGTGATGTGATGAAGTCCATTCCCGAACTGTCACCGTGTTGTGGTCCATTCCCGAACCGATCTCCATTCCCGGAGTGCCATTCCCGACGTGCTCATTCTCGAGCTGTCCATTCCCGGACTAAATCTCTATTCTCGGAGTGCCATTCCTGGCGTGCCATTCTCGGCGTGCTCATTCTCGAGCTGTCCATTCCCGGACTAAATCTCCATTCTTGGAGTGCCATTCCCAGCAGAAACTGAAACTGATGTAATATGGGCTTCGCCCCCAGAATACCATACCCGGCAATACTGATAGCGACGTGGGCCTCAACCCGCAGAGTGCCATACCCGGCAAATTCTGATAGTGATGTGGGCCTCGCCCCTAGAGTGCCATACCTGGCAAAACTGCTATTGATGCTGATGTGGGCCTCGCCCCCAGAGTGCCATACCCGGAAAAGACTGATAATGATGTGGGCCTCGCCCCTAGAGTGCCATACCCGGCAAGACTGCTATTGATACTGATGTGGGCCTCGCCCCCAGAGTGCCATACCCGGCAAAGACTGATAATGATGTGGGCCTCAACCCGCATAATGATATGGGCCTCTCCCTCGAACTGATGATGTAGGGTCTCGCCCCTAGGCTGATATGGGCCTTGCCCTCGAACTGATAATGATGTGGGGCCTCACCCCAAAGCTGATATGGGCCTTGTTCCCAAGCTGACATGATATTCTGTTTCACATATTGTATTACCTCTCACAAGATAATCTTTGATAGCTAGACATATTTTCGTCCTCAACGAATGCTTCGTGTCAAAACCGATGAATCTTCAAAGTACTCGATATACTCAAGTCCAATCATCTGAATGGGTGATCTGAGCTAGACTCCTCGTGTGTGTGTGCCAGGGATCTTTCGCAGCTTGTTCCTTAAATAGGCTAAATCGGTGATTTTGCTTCGGAGAATCAGACCAGTGGGTCTAACCAACCTGGATGTCTTAATCACAGTTTGTGATTACTTTTGCATACTCAACATGATATGGTTTTCGTTTCTTTTCTTTTGTCCCCTTTTTTTGTTGTTTTTTTTTATTGTTTTTTTGTTTTTTTTTTTTTTTTTTTTCTGACTCACCTACCCTTTAAGGTAGCATTTCTCCTCATAGTGGTCCTAATACTCGCCCATGGGTAGCTTCACGCTTATCGGTTATAGGTGGTCTTTTTTTTTTTTTTTTTTTCAGAGACCTTTTTTCTTTATTTCCAACCATATCATATATCATAGCATCAGTAAACAATTGTGGACACCCAGGCAAATGGTCATTCACCGATCCATCATCTCTTCAACTGGTCACCTGCCAACCACTCAGGCTTCTACTGCTAGGATCCCGTAATCAAGTGCTCATGGGTCTAGCTGAGATCAATCCATTCAGAATATCGGACGAGAGCACGTCTCGCACTTATCGTTTCTAGGGTTTCTCCCTACAGCAAACAATGTCATCACCGGACATATGTCTAACTATCAAATTCTCCTCACTCATTTTTTTTCATTTTTTCATTAATTTTTTTTTAAAAATAACACAAAATAAACAAGATACTAATACAGAAGACTAGAGGTTAAGATCCAGGTTCAGCTTACGCTTTTTACCACGATCGTCCTCGGACCATTTGATCATGGAAAGGATAGGGTCCGTATGCGGTTCAAAGGCCAAGATTTGGTCAATTAAATCCTGGGCAGTTCTGGCTGTGAAAAGGAGTTCGTTAACAGGTTTTGTTACGAACCCATTTCTTCGGTTTTCTTCACAGAAACACATAAAGAAAATCATAAAATCCATCAACGTTAAACAATCCAAGAGGTTTCTGGTGTATGTTCAGGTTCGCCCCAGATAGCACTATAAAAATTTCCTCCAACGTGCCCAAGCCTCCTGGTAGATCAATAAAAGCATCTGCACGGTTAATCATTTCCACCAGTCGCTCTGACATTCCCGGCACGAGCAATTCTTCTCCGTTTGATGGTCCTATCAGATTCACCTCCGCCAAAGGTAATGGGATGATTCCCAGAACTGGACTGCCTCCGTCACGTACAGCCTTTGAAACAATTCCCATCAGTCCAAGATTGCCTCCACCGTATATTAAGTGCATATTCCGTTCAGCAATAACTCGACCCAATTCTTGTGCTGCCTCTATGTATTGCGGTTTAGTACCCACACTGGTATCGCAAAACACACAAATGGTTTCAACTCATCTTCTTGAAGTGGCTTCCATTTTCTCTCTTTTACTCGGATGTATATTTGAATGTGTTGAGGAGAGAAATATTGAGCTGAATTTATAGTACTTAAAAAGGGATGAGTAATAATTGTACTAATACCTTTCACCGAATGGTTGTTAGTTAAACCACAAAAGAATTGGTCAGATGTCAAAAATTTTCGGATCCTGTCTACGACAATAAGAGAAAACAACAAAAGAAATCGTGAGCGGTCAAAAGGTCGTGGATTCTATCCATGAAAATAAAAGAAAATACCAAAAGAAGTCCTAAAAGGTCAAAAAGTTGTGGATCCTGTCCACCACAACAAGTCATGAAAGGTCAAAAAGTATGGGATCTTGTCTACGAAAATAACAGAAAATAACAAAAGAAGGCAAATCAAAGCAATAATTAAAGCAAAGGAATTGTGTACTCAATACGCCTCTTGCTTGGTATAAATTCATTAGGATGCATCTCAGGAATTCTTTCCTTACTCTGCAACCGCTAATGAATTAGCTCCCATTTTTGTGATTACCCAAACACCATTCCTTCTGTCTTAACATGTTTCGTCTTTGCTTTTACCTACAAAAATAACACACAAAATTAAAGACTCTACAACATGTATATACAAAGCATGAAAATAGAAATCACAACAAAGTACATGGGTTGCCTCCCTGTTAACGTTAAATTCATCGTCTTTAGCCAGACATGACCGAAATCCATCTGTCAAGGTGGCTTTAACGTCGATCTTAGTGCTTGTTCCACTTTTTGATTTTGGTCGCTTTCCCTTTTTCTTCTCTAAAACCTGCGAATACAAACAAAACAACAGAATAAAACACGTGCATGTGATGTGTACGTATGCAAGTGTAGAGGTCTTCCCTGTTCATGATGGGTTAGACCATCGTTGTGCTCCTTGGCGTCGTATGTCTCTGGTCGCCCCCTGCTGGTTCTCTTTTTTCTGAAATCTGCAAACACAAAACACAAAACAAGGGATGCAAGTTACGTGTATGGATGGATGAACTTCCTATCCCGTCAGGTTAGGTCTTCTGCCAATTCTCTTGGTGACTGCTCAGTCTTCTCTTCCTCAGGCTAAATACAGCTTCAATCTGTCAACATAGATCGATTCGGTGAACTTGTTCCCTTCCAAGTCTGACAGTTTCACTGCTCCGTTTCCCAATTTCTGAATGGCTATCCCGTCTTTTCTACTTGCTTATTCCGAGCATTCCCCGATGGTCTTTCCATTCTGATTGTACAACTTTCTATTATCGGCTATACCGGGTACGGTCAAACTGGCCACAACATTGATAAAAAATTGCAACTGCTCAGCAATTTCGGTTACTTTAATCTCCAATCGATCCAGGCGGGATCCCTCGTTGGCTGACTTGCTCATGTTGACTGAAGGTCTCTTGATGAGTTTCTCTGCTTTCCTAACCCAACGGGAGTCTATGATGGCTTTTAAGACACAAAAGGGTTAACATGATGCGTGTATGCATGAAATGCGTAAGATGCGTGTGATGCAGAAAATACATATATAAGTTGGCCTATCGTCATTTTAAAGTATTCAATCATAATATCGTTGGGTGCAAACTTGTCCCAGTTGAAAAGGCCCAACAAGTTTATACTTTTGTGATAACATGGCTAAACGACTTCAAATAATAAGAGGCCTAAACACAAAATGTCCCATCGGCATTTTAGAAGCTTTTGGCCTAATTATCAAAGGACATGAACTTGTCCCTGTTTAAATGGCCCAACAAGTTTATGTCTCTTGACAAAAAGTCCAACTGATTCCAAATGACAATGGTCCCAAATACAAGCATAAATAAACAATTTCTAAGGGTCACAAAACTAAGGTTCATGTGTAGATTTAAGGAGTGTAAACAAAGGCTCCTGCTGACGAAGGATTGCCCACAACTAGGACTCCCAACTCAAGGGTTCAAGCGCACCGAAGTGAGCGTACCTTTTTTATACCTTATGGTACGTGCCAACAAGTTATGGTGTGTGACTAACTGTCGAATGGACTTCCCGTTGTAGATTCCCCAGAGGGAGGGTGGAGCGAGGCTCTCTTAAGTACCCAAGCCCCTTAGGCTCTTATCGCTTGGTGACAGGAATAAACAACGAGTCCTCCAAACTAGTATATCACAACAAGCTACGGGTGATGATTATCTAGGTGCCTTCACAGCTTTTCCTTATAGAAAGGTAATGAGTGAAGGAAGACACCAAACCATCACCTAGCTTTAACAATGCCTTTGATCAAACTCCTTAAACCCACAATAGTCATGGTTAATTAAAATATAAATCCAAACATTACAAGACATTATTTCGGGGCCGATTCTCTGTCCCCAGTGGAGTCGCCAGACTGTAGGACACAGGAGCTGGGCGACGCATGCTGTTCTAGACTCAGGGCCTAGTTGGGAGTACGGAGTAGCCAACGGAGGACTAAACCGGAGAATAAAGGAGTCGCCACCCGGTGTGAACCGGGAAAATGATTTAAGGCCCCACTCACCCCTCGCAAGGGAAGACCTCAAACCGTTGGGTTCAGAATGGTCCCTTACTTATGTCGTTGTAATGAATGGATTTGTGCAATATTAACCAAGTCTACTCAACATACATGTCGGTCAAAGTAGTCTAAATTCTTATAAAGTCTAAATCTAGGCCTGAATGCTTCAAAAGTAAGTTTTCATGCTTTTCTAAATTACTAATTTACATAACTTAAATTAGATGACATGTCAAATTAATTATTCAAGCTAAACACATTTTCTAAGTCATTATTTCATGTAAATAAATTCCATACATCATACTAAACTAATTACTCATACTAAACACATTTCCTAAGTCATTATTTCATGTGAACAAATTTCAACAATATGCTAAACTAATTATTCATGTTAAACACATTTCCTAAGTCATTATTTCATGTGAATAAATTCAATAATATAAACCCTCAGGTCTAACCTTTTGTGTCGTTCTTCGGAGGTGCGTTATACGGCCGTCGGAAAGGCTAAGACACCGTGATTCCACCGGTTTGCTGGTTCGACATTTTGCTCACTGTTTCACCGTTTTGTCCGCTGTTTCCACTTCATTTCGCTGCGATTCAGGTCACCGCACTTAGCTCATGGCAGTTTTTCAAGGGGTGAAATGGGCTATCTTGGTCACGATTTTTGGGCAGTTTGAAGAGGCTTATACAAGGCCGCTAGTTAGGGGGTATTTTAGGTGCTACAGGGGCGCAGTTTGAGGGTCGTTTGTGGCCTTTTTTGTCTGTCAAAAGAGGCAGTTTGTGGCTTAGTATTTCACGGAAATTTGAAGGGATTTGTGGGGGCTGTGTGCGTGTGAAATGGACAGTTTAGGCGAGTTCAGTGAGGGCTGTGTGTGTTAGGATCAGTTTGGCGTGAAACGGTGCAGTGATATGGGTTGTTTGGCTTGGGAGTGGAGTTTACGTGAAGGAGTGCATGAAGTGTAGGGTTTGTGGGCAGT
This sequence comes from Zanthoxylum bungeanum, assembly GCA_019454045.1. Lineage (NCBI taxonomy): Eukaryota > Viridiplantae > Streptophyta > Magnoliopsida > Sapindales > Rutaceae > Zanthoxylum > Zanthoxylum bungeanum. The sequence continues at coordinate 109,325 of SKCR01024872.1, read as the reverse complement.
TTATGAGTTGCCGAGAGTGAGGGGAGGCTTGAGGTGGTCTGCTTTGAGGGATATTGTGGCTGATGTGTTGAGGGCTTCTTCACGGCTGTGAGGGTTGAGAGACGAGAGGCAAGAGCTGATGATGGCGTGAGGAATTAGCTGGGTCAGTTACGTGAAATGAGGGGCTGATGATGGCGTGAGGAATGAGCTAGGTCAGTTACGTGAGATGAGGGGCTTCCGCGAGAGTTGGATGTGAATGATTTGTGCGTGAATGTGTGGAGAGGATAGAGGGCTGTTTTGATCTTCAAAAATGCTTAATTTTTCTTGATGTGTATTAGATGTTCCAAGGAAGAAAAATGAGGGTTTAAATAGGCAAATTGAGGGCATTAATGAGATTGGCAAGTGATAATGAAAGGTAATCAATTTGATGACAAGTTTTGTTTGGAAATGGAAGGAAGGTAATGTATAATTGTGATCCTTTGTTGAAAATTCAATAAAGGTTGAAAGGAAAGGAAATGAAATGACAAGTTTTGTTTGGAAATGGAAGGAAGTAATGTATAATTGTGATCCTTTGTTGAAAATTGAAAAAAAGTGATGGAAAATGAAGAAAATGAGAGGGGATGGTGATGGGCGTGGGGTGGTGATGGCTAAATGATGTGGGGTTGATCTAATAATGCCTTGGAATTTTGGTGTCAAGGTAAAAGGTGAGATAAAGGTGTAAAGTAAATGGTAGAAGAGTAAATCATGTTTGAATAGTGCATGGAGGGGTGAAATCATGTGCATGGGTGTGGGCTTTATGGATGGTGGACTTGGTGTTTGATTTGTCTTGGTTTCATGGGCTTTGGATGTGGGTTTAGGTGGGCTTAGAGTGGTTTGCGGGAATTTCGGGCCAAAGATATACCTCGAAACGAAGATTCAACAAGCGAACTCCGAGCGAACTTAGCGAATCAAAACCAATAATATATCAATTCTTGACTTCTCCTTTCCGACGACCGTTTTCCGCAACTTCCACGACTTAAAGGTAGTGCCTCCTTACGAGACTCCTCATCGGGTTCGATATGCAAAAATGCAATGCGTACACCAGGCTTCAGTTTCTTACTTTTCTTCAGCACCAGCAACGAATTGCAAATGTGAACATGACAAACAGAATCTAAAATCCAACTGGATATTACAGCTTCACAAGCCAGTGAGATATCAATAACTAGAAAAATAAATATACCTGATGTAGATGCTCTCTCCCTCCTTATCTGGGCAATTTAGCCAGGACAGTTCCTTTTCCAGTGCCTGACTTTGCTGCAGTGATAGCATTTATCTTCGGAAGCCTTATTGGGCTTTGCTATCTTTCCCTATGGTTGAGAACCGAAACCCTTCTTCTTCTTCGCTTTCGTCTTCTTTCCATTTGACCAGGTCTGGGAAGAAGCAGAAAGTGTAGTAGGTTTCGGAGGGTGAGTCGATACTCCATTCCTTAGGTCATCTTCCGCCGTGATCAGCATCCTATGCAGCTCATGGTAGGTGCAGATAATCCCATTCATGTTAAAGTACATCACGAATTGGCGATAAGAAGCTGGGAGCGAACCAAGAATGACACTCCTACCGAGAATATCATTCAGAGGGATATTATGTTGCCTCAGTTGATCGATCAAATCGATCATGTGAAGAACATGAGATCTCACAGCTTGCCCCACGTCCAGTCGCGCATGGAACAGTTCCATCGCAACCTTGTGAACAACAATTTGTTCTTGGTTCATGAACGATTCTCTTAATCGCATCATCATACCATATGCATCTGTCATGCCATAGTATTGTTTCTTGAGTCTCGGTGCCAGTGAACTTAAGATGTATGATTTAAATTTTAAATCATCATCTTTCCAAGCTTGGAAAACTTGGTGTTCCTCCAGTGTTGCGTCCTCTGACACAGCAAAGGGCAGCGGACCCTCAAGAACATATCCCAACTTCTCGGAATCAAGGACAATTCTTAAATCTAAATCCCAATCAGTGAAGTTCTCAGCGCCTTTACGTTTGTTCGTATCCAACATACGCGCAAACAGATTAGTTGATTGTGCCGCCATCACAAATATATCATATAGATTACGAAAAATAGTTAGCAGATATAAAGCAGTTTCATATATTATCACAAGCATTAACTAGATCATGGATTTTTAATCTAAAAATGCCCCTCCCACTAAATCATGCAATACTGTAATCCTCAAACAGAATACAAAGATTTAATAATTAAATTAAATACAAATAGTGAAAGGTGGATCCCATGAATATATTTCAGCTCACATCTTTGGCACGGTCTCGCCTACGTATATTCATCAGGTAGACAACTCCTTGTCAATCACTCAACAGTGACTCCTGGGTTTTCGGTCCTGGTCGTTTCTCGTTGTGACAGCTTTGGCATGTTCAGAAGGAGACGTACCAAGGTTAAACTCGTCAATGATAAACTCAAGCTACTTGCGTAACCTTGACAGCTTTGGCACGTTCAGGATTCCGCTTCCCTTGAATTTATCTAGTATCTGATATACATTCGGCATAAATAAATTTCTATCGGTTACACCCTCACAGCTTTGGCACGGTCTCAGATGTAGTCAAAGAAAATTATCCATAAACTGTATTGACAAGACGGACCATGTAATATGCATCAATTACATAATTAACATAAAATCTTATTAATTAGGGATTTTCCGCAAAAGATGCTTTTTACTTTATTTAATCAAATTAAATAAACACATGCATGCATCAAGTAAAGATTAAATTAAACATTGAATTTAAAATGCATAATCATATTAGGGTGGCCTGAATCAGACTCGCTTTGATACCATTTTGTAGGGGTTTATGGTGAAAATCTGGTAACGCAAAGATTTTCCGATTTCAAAATTTTCTTGGATCAATTAAATAAACTTATTTATCTAATTATCCAATTATTAAATTCTGAAAAATTACACAAGAGATCAAATTTATTGGTAATTACTGAATTTCCCCATAACTTTGCAAATTGATCATTTTAGTCCAAAAACTGTCAAATACAATTTTGGATGATTCTAAATCATTTCTAAAATGATTTCCAACAAGTCCAACTCATCAAAATCAGATTGCAACCAAATCCCCAAATTTTGCCTAATTGCCGAGAGCACCCAAATTTTTTGGATAATTGCATTTTGGTTCTTTTGTGTTATAAACATGCCAAGATCAAATCCAATCAACCCAAAAATTAACATGCATCATATATAAACCATAATACATCACATATATGAAAAGTCCCAAATTTGGAAAGGGTTAAGAACCCTAATTTTACAATTTCACCAAATTGACCAATATTACCAAATCTTTAAAATCCAACACTTTAATTCATTATTTACAACACCAAACAAGTCTCACCACTTTGAAATAACTCTAGAACAATTCTAGGTCACCAAGGAGTGGCCCAACAACTCTATAATGACAACATGATTATCAAATAATCAAAAGAAAGCCATTAAAACCATTTCACTCTCACTTTATAACTATACATGCATACATCTTTCTTTCAAGTTCATAATCAATTAAAACACAAACTATAAGTAAAGAGACAACATCAAAGCATCACAAGTTGAAGCTAAGCATGTTAGAAACATTTTCCATGTTGAAAGCTTTAAAGAAAAACTTACAAAACCAAGGATTTTCCAAGCTTTCTTCTTTAGCCTTCAAGCTTTTTCTCTCAACTACTTTTGTATTTATTTTGCGACTTATGAAAACCTAAACCTAATGAAATGAAACAAAATAATATATACTTTACAAAAATAGCCCTTGTCCGAATTTGGAAGCAATATTAATATCTAGATATTATTTTGGTTTCATTTAAAGTTTACTTTATCAACTTGTTAAAATGATCATTACAACTTTAATGAATTATTCAACAAGTTAACAAAAGCAACTAAAGCATTTCCATAAATATCACAACTTTAAGATATTTATATTTTTAATTAATTTAATTATTTAACAATTAAATAATTATTTAAATATAAATATTTTAAATATATGTATTATATTTACATTAAATATCCAAATACATATATATATTTATGATATTCGTCAAATATCTCAATTTGACAATTAATTAATGTGTATTTGATAAAATCTATCATTAAATGCAAATACACAAAAATTAGGAAATGATTATTAGGTCCATTCGCTTGTATTTTTCGTTTAACCTTTAAACGACTTATAAATAATCAGTATTATTCATAAATATTGCCCTAGTGCTCTACGAGTATATTTCATTAGTGAGACTCTCTAGATTCAGGCATATCCGTCACGAAATCCAATTTCGTGTCCATAATTTACCCATCCGTAAATTATGATGACCACGGATAAACTCGCTGAATCATACAAGTCGAGGTCATGGCATATTTATAATTCCTCTGTCACAGGTATCCAGATATACCCTAGAGATATAAATGTAAATGTCAAATCTCTATAGGGTCAATCTCGTCGACGTCTCTATTAGCAATCTCTAAAAGAACACTTAGAACTGAATTCTAAAGTGTACCACGGGCCCACAATTTTTATCTGATTGCAAATCATATATGGACTACCTATGCTATGTACATTGAACTGATGGATCCAATCTCGACACACACAGGACACCCTGAGGATCTGTCCACACCCAACGAACAGTCGGAGGTCTGATCTAAATAGATCGGTGACATGACTGCCATCTAAGTGTGGAAGATGTCTCATGTGCCTACAGTGGTATCTCAAGTCAAAGAATCGCAAATGCTACTCAACCCGAGGAGATTCTTATTGACGTTGGTGTACCATCCATTAAGAATCTTCGGTGAGTCATTCAGTTTTTATCCGCTATAAACACACACACGTCTATAAGAGTCCCCAAGACTCATGGTTCATTGAGAAACCATTGGAATCATATATTCCACTATATAACATGTACCGGTCTCAACGGGTTTACTTTATTGACCAAGTAGTGTAAACCTTGACCAGGAACTGTCTGAGAATGACAACGTCATGATATAACTCAATGTCAGTTGCGACGCTTTTGCAACAGTATCATGACTAATCATCTTAAGGTCTATTACGTCTTTACCATATAAGAAGATATATTATATTATAGAATCTGCTCATTTTATTCATAATAAAACGTTTTACAATAGTATTTTCTAGGAAATACAACCGGGAATTGGTGCTCTGAGCACCAACCCCAATAGAACTGCCCTGACACTATTGGGGCTGACCTGGGTAGTCCCCATAAGTGTCGGGTGGTCATTTCGGTCAAAAACATATTTTACATCATTTTGCGGAAAAACGGTTTTCGTAAAAGTTTCGACTTTTGAAGCATTGACTTAAGAAGTTGCAAAGTGACCTCAATGATTAGAAGTGCTGATATTAGTTTTATGCTTGCGATTGTCTCATAGTATTTGGATTTGATCTCTAAATACATAGACAACTTAGTAGCTATAACACAATACTGATATAGCATCTGAGTCATATTGACGTGGAATTTGGATTCTACAAAATATGAATGATGCTAGCTTAGGAAAACGGTTGAGTTTGTTGGACAGACTTGATTTGTTAAAACAAGCTTACTTGTTGTTGCCTACCTCTTGAGTGCTGGTGAGCTCTTGAGGGCCATGAGTTTGCGATACATATTAAGATATGTATAGGATATCATGGATTGACACTAGAGTAAGTGGGAGAAATTGTTAGGGTTGATGCTCGGAGTGCCAATCCGGATCGTATTTATGTCTGATTCATGAATACGAGCAATGATTTTTTTTTCCCATAATATTACTAATTTAAGTGGTAGCACCCTTGTCTTTTATATATATAGTGTTCATCTTTCGTAAAGGATGATTCCTTTGTCGAAAGAAAGATTGATTAGAATGTCTAGTCAATCTTATGCATTATAGGATGATGGCATAGTGAATACTATATTATGTGCGATTTTAGATATCAATTTAATCGTAATTGTTATGAGTTATTCTGATATGTTGTAGGCCATAAGATGGATCATGAAACATGTTCTTTGTGATCTTTGAGATATTAAGAACAAGTTTCTAATTCATGGAGAATTTAGTCTGCAACTATAAGGTAAGATTAGTTTTGATCCTAATTATGACATTAGCTGGTTTATGTCATATAAAGTCAAAAAAGATACAGTTGGATTGTCACCGTTGATTCTACTGAACTAGTGGAATCAGTTGCGACTTTTGAAGTATTGACTTAAGAAGTTCCAAAATGACCTCAATGATTAAAAATTTTGATATTAGTTTTGTGCTTGCGATTGTCTCATAGTAATTGGATTTGATCTCTAAATACATAGACAAGTCAGTAGCTATAGCACAATACTGATATAACATCTGAGTCATATTGACGTGGAATTTGGATTCTATAAAATATAAAGGATGCTAGCTTCGGAAAACGGTTGAGTTTTTTGGACACACTTGATTTGTTAAAGCATGTTTACTTGTTGTTGCCTACCTTTTGAGTGCTGGTGAGCTCTTGAGGGCCATGAGTATGCGATACACATTAAGATATGTATAGGATATCATGGATTGACACTAGAGCAAGTGAGAGAAATTGTTAGGGTTGGTGCTCGGAGTGCCAATCCGGATCATATTTATGTCTGATTCATGAATACGAACAATGTTTTTTTTCCATAATATTACTAATTTAAGTGGTAGCACCCTTGTCTTTTATATATATAGTGTTCATCTTTCGTAATGATGATTCCTTTGTCGAAAGAAAGATTGATTAGAATATCTAGTCAATCTTATGCATCACAGGATGATGGCGTAGTGAATACTATATTATGTGCCATTTTAGATATAAATTTAATTGTAATTGTTATGAGTTATTTTGATATGTTGTAGGCCATAAGATGGATCATGAAACATATTTTTTGTGATCTTTGAGATATTAAGAACAAGTTTATAATTCATGGAGAATTTAGTCTGCAACCATAAGGTCAAATTAGTTCTTATCCTAATTATGACATTAGCTGGTCTAATGTCATATAAAGTCAGAAAAGATGCAGTGGGAGTTTCACCGTTGATTCTACTGAACTAGTGGATCAGTTGCGACTTTTGAAGTATTGACTTAAGAAGTTTCAAAGTGACCTCAATGATTAGAAGTGTTGATATTAGTTTTGTGCTTGCGATTGTCTCAAAGTATTTGGATTTGATCTCTAAATACATACACAAATCAGTAGCTATAGCACAATACTGATATAGCATCTGAGTCATATTGACGTGGAATTTGGATTCTATAAAATATGTATGATGCTAGCTTAGTAAAACGGTTGAGTTTGTTGGACATACTTGATTGTTAAAGCAAGCTTACTTGTTGTTGCATACCTCTTGAGTGCTGGTGAGCTCTTGAGGGCCATGAGTATGCGATACACATTAAGATGTGTATAGGATATCATGGATTGATACTAGAGCAAGTGAGAGAAATTTTTAGGGTTGGTGCTCGGAGTGCCAATCCAGATCATATTTTTGTCCGATTCATTAATACGAGCAATGCTTTTTTCCATAATATTATTAATTTAAGTGGTAGCACCCTTGTCTTTTATACACTTATTCGATCTAATTATGATTAGATATCTGATTATGATTAGATCGAAACTAAATCTGGTTTAGTGATATGTGTATATTAGACAAAGACCTAGGATTTACGATGTAGTGTGCACTTACAACGTAGTTTGTAATTGACATTGGGAAGCGCACTATAAGATGTATATCCTTAAATAAAGTTCCTGGTCAAGATTTACTGACACTGGTCGGTTAGTAAAATCCGATGAGACCAGTACATGTCGTATATCATGACTTGGTCTGATGGTTTATCCCAGTGAACCATGAGTCTCGGGAGACTCGTATAGATATGTAGGTGTTTATTTGATAAGACACTGAACGAAACACTGAAGATTTTCTAATAGATGGTACACCAACGTCAATAGGAATCTTCACGCGTTGAGCGAGCATAGTGGTCCTCCGACTTGAGATACCAAAGTGGGATATATGAGTTATCCTCCACACTTTGATGGCAGTCACGTCAACGATCTATTCATGATCAGACCTCCGCATGTTCGTTGGGTGTGGACTGATGCTCATGATATTTAGTGTGTATCAAGACAAGATCCGTCAGTCCTGTGTACATGGCATAGACATCCTCACGTGTTTACGATCTAGTAAATCCATGGTCGTGGTATAACTTCGGAAATCAGTTCCGAGTGTTATTTAGACATCGTAAATTGAAAGTTGACTATATTATGCCGAACAGATTTGACGTTCTCATCTATATCCCAGGTATAATATGGATAGCCTGTGACAGAGGGATTATACGTATGTAATGACCTCAGCTTGTATAGTTTAGCCAGATTATCCGTGGTCGTCATAATCCATGAGTGGGTGGATTATAGACACGAAATTGGATTTCGTGACGGATAAACCTAAACTTAGGGAGTCCCACAATATGAAGCGTACTCATTGAGCACTTGGGCAACTCGATATGAATCATACAGATTATTCATAATACTTCACCTGATTAAATGAGTTAATTCGGATCGTTTAATTGGTTAAACGATAACACATGCATTATGGGATTTTGTCCGATAATAATTATTGTGTATTTGTATTTGATACATAATACGATTAGATACACATAATTATTCGTCAAATGAGATTTTAACACATGCCATAAATAATGTATTTGTTATTTATTGTAAATAAAATACATATATAATAATAATTATACTAATTAATTATTTGAATATTTAATTGTTAAATATTTAAATGATTAATTAATAAAAAAATTTCATAATTGTTATGAAATTTATCCAATTATTATTGGTTTATATGGCATGAATTTATTAAGCTAAATTGTCCAAATTTGATTTGCCAAGATTAAATCTTATCTTGATTTAATTGATTTAAATCACTTAAATGGACAAAAAACCCCCTAGAGTCTGTCATCCTCTCTTTAAATTAAAAAAAATTGTTTCATTTCCTTTTTGATCTATCAATGGCCGAACACTCTACATAAAAAAGTACTAGGATTAGTTTGGTCAAATCCATGAAGAAACAAATGAAATTCAAGGAAAAAGTTTGGGATTTCAAGGGATTAAAGGTAATTGACCAATTGCGTAATCACACGTGTATAACACAAGCGCACGTATCGTTCAAGTAGTATAAAATTATCGATCTCATGAGGACTTAATACCTAAGCTATTAATTAATGAAGCCAAATTTTTACTAGTATCTAATGAATTGATTGTTTGATTGGGTGGTGACTTTAAACTTAAAACATAAAATTAAATTGTGCAAAAGGAAATTGAGGAAAATTCAATATTATTAAACTATCTAGGGTTGAGAATCTTTCCAATATCTTTTTAAAATATGAAATGGTTATTTTACGTTTGTGTAATATATCGGTTTATTAACCTGGAACACGAAATTATGTAAAAGCCTCTTCCGATAGTCAGATACAAATACCCAATGTAACTTAATTAATCACATTCCTATGTCAACCAAGTTATCTGAATTCATTAAGATTAAGTTCCAATTATGGCTACCCCCGCCCGACAGGTATATTCCGATCCTGTAATGAAATCTATTAAACGGTTATATATCCTCAAGGAAGATCGTGGGCTATTGAGTCTAGGGTTTAAACCTAAAATCCCTTTTCCAAGTTCATTTCAAGTTTACCGAATCAATCTTATTAATGGCCAGTTAACAAGAAGTATTAAGACTAAGGCTCAATAAATAAACCTTTATATTACCCAAACCATAAAATAACCCCTTATTAACCGGTGATATTGGAATTCATCACAACCCCAGATGACTGACTTAGTTACGACATATATTTACAGGCAGTAAAAGCTTAAATAAAATAAAAGACATAAAGTAAATTGCTGGAAATTAAATACTGAAAAGTAAATGACGGAAAGTAAATGCTGAAAATTAAATACTGAAATTTAAATGCTGAAAAGTAAATGCTGAAAGTAAATTGCTGAATAGTAAATGCTGAAAGTAAATTGCTGAAAAGTAATAAAGTAAAAGTACAATAAAAGAAAATACTGAGGTAAAATGATCCACTTTTATTACTTCTATTTTAGATATCCCCCTTAATATAATATATTAACTTTGCATGATAATTACCAACCGGCCATATAGGCAGTATCCAGATTAAGTCCAATTAATAATTAATTACCAACCGACCAATCAGGCGTTATCTAGTTTAGTCAGGTTAAAACCAATTTCAATATTTACCAACCGACCATAAGGCGGTATCCTCATTAAGTCACGTTTTAACTAGTTTATATATTATATTTAAGAGAGATTAATCTAAATATTAGTAATAAAAGTTTTACTTTTTACCCCAGCAAGGGGGAGTTACCTCCTCATTACTTGAAAAGTAAAAACTGAAAAAGTAAAGAAAGGAAAGTACTGTGCGTAAAAGTAAATTGCGGAAAGTAAAAACTGAAAAGTAAAGAAAAGAAAGTGTGAAAGTGGAAATTGATTACTGAAAGCTGTAAATAAACAAACAAGATACAATCTTCTTAGTTTTTCTTAAGGAATTTGAAAGAAGAAAGCATTCATTTACAAATGAAATGGCTTGGTATTTATAGGCAAAATTTTGCCTCCATCAAATCATCCACCAAATCCATTATTAATTGCTCCACTAATTACTCTACTAATTGCTCCACCAAATCCATTATTAATTGTTATCATGTTTGGTGGGAGTTTGACTATTTTTATTATTTATTTATTTTTTTGCTTTGAAAATGACTTTAATAATTACGCATAACACACTTCTGGATGTTTTATCAATTTCGGTCATGCAATCTTCAAATTCGAAATTATTTTGTTCTTCAAAGTTGTAGATCTTTGAGTTTTCTTTAATTGGAAACTTGAATCAGCTCAATCCGATATCGGAGTAAGACGTTATGCCCAAAATATGACAGTTGCACAAAATTAGAATTCCCGAAACTGCACTTCATTAGAACGCCCTTTCAAGTTTCCAATCTCCAAAATTAATATGTCAAGTCCAATTTTTGCCCTTATTTGACTCACATTTCATCCTAAATAATTCCATTGAGTCCCAATATTATTTTATCTGCAAAATAAACTAAAACACATCAAAATGTTCATCAAACCCGAGAAACTAAACAAAATATTAAGTAAAAAGGGCGGTAAATATTGATATATTTCCCGCTCATCACACCCCCAAACCTAAAATTTTACTAGTCCTCGAGGAAAACAATAAAATAAAATACAAGAAACAATTAAAATTAAACTAAGCCACTTTCGTAGGGATCACGGTTGCATTTAGCGTATGCAACAAGCCTTTAAACCCCTAGGTGTCCCTAGTGGACGAGTTGAAGTCTCGTGAGGGCTTACAGCAACGATACCCACAAACGTGTTACAAAAGTAAAAAGATAATAAAACTAATGCACACAAAAGCAAAAAGAGAAGAGAAAATAGAATAAAGAAGTTAGTGACTAAACATATGAAACTTCTAATCCAAGTCAATAGTTGTTTTGTTTCTTTTTAAAATACCGAATAAGTAAATTCTCCGATTATTTTTATCATTCTCCATATACACAGTCAACAAAATATTAATCAACTCATTTGGCCCACAATAGTCATGTGTGTAGTTGAGAAGAGAGTAATATTTTTGTCCTAAAGTTTTATCAGAATTCACACATTTTTTAAGCAATGGAATAAAAAAAAATTTTGATTTTTTTTTTAATTTATATACAATATCTTCCATCCATGTAACGAGTTTTGGGCCAGTGACTCCCAAACCAGTTGGTTTTAGGGCACTAGGTGTTAAGACACCCCTACGGACTTAATTACTCATACTTCAGATATATATATATTTTTTTGCAACATCTTTGATCCATATAGCAAGTTTTGGGCCAGTGGCTCTCAAACCAGTTGGTTTTAGGGCACTAGGTGTTAAAACACCCCTACAGATTTAATAACTCGGATCTCATACGTTTTTTTTTATCCCATTGTTTTTTTAGATGCTTCTTCCAATTAAACTAGAGTACTGAATATTACAAACTCGTCAATTACAGCTCATGTCTGTATGTTACCATGTATGTTGATAATACATGTCAACTGAGCATATGAAAATTCATTTTAGTTAGTATTATGGAGAATTCACAAATTAAATAATTTAAAAGGAAATAAACAAAAATTAACTTGTTATGAAATAGGTTGAGATACGTCTCAGAAATGGAAATTCCTTACACAGCTATCTCACACCAATTTCACCTGATTAATCAAATAAAAACACAAAATTCAAAATATTTTTTTTGGTTTTTGTAAAATTTTTCAATTTTTTTGGCTTTTTCGAAAACTTTTGACTAAAAATAAAACAATAAAAACAAGATACAATTTAACTATTCTCCTCCCCCAAACCTAAATGAGAGATTGTCCACAATGTCTTAAACAATAGAAGAAGAGTTTAGAAAACCGTACATGGTTAGCTGAAATTCTACATCTAAATGAAAAGTTAAAGGTTAAGATTCAGATTTATTCGACGCCTCTTACCATGATCATTATCGGACCAGTTTATCTTGGAAAGAATGGGGTCAATTTGAGGTTCAAAGGCTAACATTTGGTCAATTAAATCTGGGGCAGTTCTGGCAGTAAAGAGGAGTTCTTTTACAGGCTTTGACACGAACCCATTTCTCCGGACATCATCAAGAAACACACAAAGAAAATCATAAAATCCATCAACATTGTACAGTCGAGGCGGTTTCTGGTGTATGTTCAAGTTTGCCCAAGATAGTACTGTAAATATTTCCTCCATCATGCCCAAGCCTCTTTGCAAAGCAATAAAAGCATCAGCACGGTTAATCATCTATACCAGTCGTTCAGAAATACCGGCACGATTAGTTCCTCGCCGTTTTATGATCCAATAAGATTCACCTCCGCCAAAGGTTTTGGGATGATTCCCAATATTTGACTGCCTCCATCCTGTACAGCATTTGAAACAATCCCCATTAATCCAAGATTGCCACCGCCATATACTAAGTGCATATTCCTTGCAACAATAACTCGACCCAATTCCTGTGTCGCTGTTACGTATTCTAGTTTAACACCAACACTGGTACCGCAAAACACAAAGATGTTTTCAACCCGTCTTCTTGAAGTAGCTTCCATTTTTATCTGGATGTCTTCAAAGGTACAATGATGAGTTGAATTTATAGAACCTGAAAAGGGAGAGTAATGATAGCACAAGTATCTTCCAAAGGACTATTAGTAGCAAAATAGTAAATCGTGAAAGGTCAAAAAGTAGCATGGATCCTGTCGGAGAAAATAACAAAACAAATCACAATTATTAGGAAAAGACAAAGAGATGTAATATTTACAATAATTTACAGCTTGATTGACGTCTATGCGTCAGGGGCAAGCTTCCCATCCAATTTTCTTATAAATTGGCAAACAGGGTCTTTTTGAGTCAGATTCTCGAGACTTAACTGTTCTCTTTCTTTTTGGAATTATGTATGTAATTTGTGATGGCTATATGAACATATCCACTGGGATGCGTCTCAAGAGTCGAAGATATATCATCTAAAGACTCCTTACTCAAGCCATCCCTAATGAATTTAATTTTATCTTTGCGATTATCAGACACCATTCCTAAAGAACGACAACGATTATTGCAATTCCAGTCTGCACATTTGTAACAAATACCCATTTGCTTAGCTCTACGTTTCTTTGCATAGGTGCTTCTTCCAAAACCAGGCAAATAAGAATTATAAGAATCAGAATACTCACCTGCTAATCGGACCCGTGCTTCGATTACCCAACGAATGTCATTAGGAATACCTTTGATCATCAGAAGTCTCATCCGCTCCAAGCGAGTTTTGTAGACTTTCATCAAAGAATTTTGAGGGAGAGAAAGAAATTGCTTGTGAAATTTGCGAGAGCTTCTTCCATGTTGAAATGACTTCACCTGCAAAAACTAACACATAAAATAAAACACACCAAATCACAATATATACACAAATTGCATTGGTTGCCTCCCAACTAGCGCTAAGTTTAACGTCGTCAGCTTGACGTGACTTCCCGAACGTTAGGCTGGATCTGAAAGTGTGACACTTTCTTTTTATCGCTCAATTGATTCTCCCCAGTAGTGCTTGACACGCTGGCTGTTAACTTTGAATGTGTTGCTCGACTTGGGATTGCATATCTCAACAACTCTGTAGGGTAACACCTGAGTAATCACAAATGGACCTGACCATTTTGATTTCAGCTTTCCAGGAAAAATTTTCAACCGTGAATCGTACAACAACACTTGCTGCCCTGGTTCCAATTGTATGCGCACTATATTTCGGTCATGCCATTTCTTGGTCTTCTCTTTGTATAGTTTGGCATTCTCATAAGCTTGTAGGTGAAATTCCTCCAACTCATTGAGTTCGTGAAGTCTTTTCTCTCATGCAGCTTGTGGATCAAGATTCAACTTCTTCAGTGCCCAGTACGCATTGTGTTCAAGCTCAACTGGCAGATGGCATGCTTTCCCAAACACCATTCGATATGGGGACATACCAATGGGTGTCTTGTAAGTTATCCGGTAGGCCCATAGTGCATCATCCAGTTTCTCAGACTAATCCTTCCTTGTTGATCCAACGGTTCTCTCCAAGATTATTTTGATCTCCCTGTTTGAAACTTCAACTTGCCCATTTGACTGTGGATGGTAAGCTGTGGCAACTTTATGAGTAACTCCGTATTTGGATAGGAGTGCATCGAAGTATCTGTTGCAGAAATGTGTTCCACCATCACTGATAATCGCCCGAGGTGTTCCGAAGCGAGTGAAAATATTATTTTTAAGGAATTTGATCACCACTTTTGAACCATTGGATGGCAGTGCTATCGCTTCAACCCATTTGGAGATGTAATCTACGGCAACCAGTATGTACAGGTTTTCCGAATGATGGACCAAAGGGTCCCATAAAATCAATCCCCCATACATCAAATATCTATACTTCGAGAATGTTTTGCAACGATCCTTCAATTCTCCTGGAAATATTTCCCGTTCTCTGGCACCTATCACATTGAAGAGCGAATAGATAAGCATCTTTAAAAAGAGTGGGCCAGAACAAACCTGATTGTTGGACTTTGGCAGCAGTTTTGTTTCCACTGAAGTGTCCGCCATATGGTGATGAATGACAGTGTTGCAAGACACTATTGACCTCCTCCTGTGGAATACACCGTCTCAGTAATTGATCAACACAGCGTTTGAACAGGTACGGCTCATCCCAGACATAGTGCTTGACTTCTTTGAAGAAATTCTTTCGTTGCTGAGTTGTCTATTCCAACGGCCATTTTCCTGATACTATGTAGTTGACATAGTCAGCATACCAAGGGACTTCCTGTTGTTTAATGGCAAACATCTGTTCATCTGGAAATGTTTCTTTGATTTTCAGTTCTTTGCCAGCTATTTCTTCATTCTCGAGCCTCGATAAATGATCTGCCACTTGATTTTCTGTCTCTTTCGTATCTCTAATCTCCACGTCAAATTCTTGCAGAAGAAATATCCAACGGATCAATCTGAGTTTGGCATCTTTCTTCACGATCAGGTATTTGATTACTGAATGATCTGTGTAGACCACCACTTTGAGACCCAACAGATAGGAGCAGAATTTATCAAAAGCGAACACAACTGCGACCAACTCCTTTCCAGTGGTTGTGTAGTTGAGTTGAGCTTCGTTCAGAGTTCTGCTTGAGTAGTAAATGGTGTGGAAAACTTTTGCTTTGTGTTGTCCCAAAACTGCACCTACAGTAAAATCACTAGCATCACATATCACCTCAAATGGAAGGGTCCAGTCCGGTGCTACAATGATAGGAGCAGAAACAAGCTTCTGTTTCAGGATCTCAAAAGCTTCCTAACATTCTTTGGTGAAGTTGAAAGGCACATCTTTCTCCAGAAGATTGCACAGAGGTTTAGCAATCTTGGAAAAGTCTTTGATAAATCTCCTGTAAAAACCTGCATGTCCAAGAAAGCTCCAAATCCCTTTTACAGATGTTGGTGGAGGTAATTTTTCAATTGGCTCGATCTTTGCTTTGTCTACCATGATTCCCTTTTGTGAGATCCGA
Source organism: Zanthoxylum bungeanum (assembly GCA_019454045.1). NCBI lineage: Eukaryota > Viridiplantae > Streptophyta > Magnoliopsida > Sapindales > Rutaceae > Zanthoxylum > Zanthoxylum bungeanum. The sequence goes on along the minus strand of SKCR01024872.1, from coordinate 93,234 downwards.
TGTCCAAGAACAATGCCTTCCTGCACCATGAAGTGGCATTTCTCCCAATTGAGTATCAGGTTGGTATCTTCACACCTTTGTAACACTTGTTCCAGATTTTGCAAGCAGTGGTCAAAAGAGTGTCCAAACACAGAGAAGTCATCCATGAACACCTCCATACTTTTTTCCAGCATGTCTGAGAAGATGGCCATCATGCAACGTTGGAATGTGGCATGAGCATTACATAGTCCAAATGGCATTATGTGGAAAGCAAAAGTACCATACGGACATGTAAATGTGGTTTTCTCCTGATCTTCTGGGGCGATGGCAATCTGATTGTACCCCGAGTATCAATCTAGAAAGCAATAGAACTCATGTCCCGCCAGTCTGTCTAGCATCTGATCAATGAATGGCATGTTGAGAAGCGGCCGCGAGTGCGCAGCGGAAAATGAAAATTATTATGCCGTTTTCCCTTTGCCCAAGACCCATTTATTTTGATTATTCTACAAGCCTAGGCATGTTCCTATATATTCTAAGCATAAAACTCATAAAACATGCAAAGAACATAAACCTAAACATGCTAACTATCATAAGAAATCTAATTAAAATAAAGAAAGAAAAAGACTTACTTGAACCGAAGACTCCTCCAGTCCTCCCTCCAATCTACAAGCTTTTCTCAAACTCAGCAAGCTCTTCCACATTCCAAAGAGCCACCCAAGTGTGTGGCCTCCAAAGATGCACACACCAAAGCCAAAACTCAAAGGCAAGACTACGCCTTGAGTGCACGGGTATTTTTCCCTTGGTGCTAGCCTAGGCAAATACCTCAAAACTTTTAACTCGAGATTCCTCTAGTCAATTAGACTTAAGGATCCTCAAAATCAGTGGTTTACTCTTAAACTTTAGAGTTTCTCACTTATATAAACCCAAAATATGAAAGGTTTTGGGGTAGCAAATTTGTAAAGAATTCTTTGGGTTTATATAGTGCTCCAAAGATAACAAAATTAATTAAGAATCTGATGTGGGATAAAAGCTAATTTAATCTTAGCCATTGGATCTTAATTTAGTGGTTTAATGAGATTATAAAACCTTAATAAGAGTTTGGGCCGAATTGGAATTCAAAACAAATAATTTTTTTACTATTCACGTTACTATTCAAATGAATAGTAATTTTTTTTTTAAATTCCAATTCCCAAAGTGCCCCTATCATCATTCACCAATCCCTAAACCAATATGGAACCTCATAAATGATCTGTTCAATAATTAAACACATTGAACCATATAAGAACAATTCCTACAGCAATCATATATGTTGTTATATTTGTACTGTGCACTGTTAACCATTGATTTCGACTTTGTTGTGTGTGACCTTTTGGGTTCCCCTCAAGTTGGACATGAAATGAATCGTGATAATTTAATCGAACATAAATTATCCTCTGATCAGATGGTCGTTCGATTTCAATGACCAAGGTTGACATCTAGCAACATGCCAAGGCCCCCAAATGAGAAAGAAAGATATATATACCCATTATGTATGTGATTTACATATGATACGGTCCCTCGCCTCATTGTATCCCCACCTATTGACCTAGGGTACGGAAAGTGTCTACCCATATGGTCAAATGTATGATGTTGATAGTGTCATGAATTGTGCTAACCAAGAATCTCACATGATTCTTCCATTGTGGCCACAGTCTCAAGCACTGATCACACATATCAACCCGCGAACTGGAATACTACTTTTATAAGAAAGTATTATCTGAGAGAGTGGCGATTCTCTGTTGTATCTTTACAAACTTCATGTGTTTCAACAAATGACCCAATCATACCATTATGACTGGATCTTTTGAACCGGGGAAGGAGAATGTCAAAGTTATTTGATCCACACATAAGATTGTAAAGACCTCAAGTCTAAGGATTAGTCATATAATCGATACATGAAAGTTCTCACGGACACATGGGATAAACACTCCATATGAAAACTTTTGGCGGTCAGTTCGATGGACACGAGCAATTCATGCATCCATATGATACACCAAGTAGACGGATCTCCGCTAGTAGCCTATGAGATCGGCTACCCCACTTAAGGGCGGATCATATCATCATGCTAGTCTCTCCGCTTTGTGAACGCCCAGATTATTCACAAAACTATGACTAGGAATATTTAAAGTAATGATTCTCATAAGGAGTGGAAGCCATCGTCTTATTACTCCAAGGGCTTTGTTACAATGTTGATGATTCATTTAAGTTATGTCAGACACGTATAATAAAGATTTCCAATTTATTAATTTATGAAAATATTACAAATACATGTAATATAGCCCATCCACAAGTTGGGTATAGGGCATATCCCTAACATGGCAGCGGAAAATAGTCTTTCCTCGTTGCTTTGTTCAGTTTCCGGTAGTCCATACATACTCTCCATCTAGTAACCGTTCTTGTTGGAATCAGCTCGTTCTTCTCATTTGTGACAACAGTATTTCCTCATTTCTTTGGTACACACTGCATAGGACTCACCCAAGTGTTGTCAGAGATGGGGTAAATAATGCCAGCATCCAACCATTTGATGATTTCTTTCTTCACGACCTCCTTCATGATTGGATTTAATCTCCGTTGATGCTCCACTGTGGATTTGTACTCGTCATTCATCAAAATCATGTGCATGCAAAATGATGGACTAATGCCTCGGATGTCTGCTATAGTCTAGCCAATGGCTCTTTTCTGTTCTCGTAACACTCTCTGCAACTTTTCTTCCTACTCCAATGTTAGCGAAGAAGAAATAATCACAGGTAATTTAGAAGAGTTTCCAAGAAATACATACCTGAGATGACTCGGCAATAGCTTCAGCTCCAGCTGCGGTGGTTCTTCAATTGAGGGCTTGATTCGATCTTTCTTCGGAAGTTCCAGACTTTCCACTGGTGGTGTCGATTTGAATCGGAATGTGTTGGACAATTATGACCCATAACATCACTATTTGTAAAAGACATGGCGTTCTTTGTACAAATTAACTATGTTACAAAGGAAATTGTTCTTTTATCATTTGTAATTGGATTACCTAGATATATAAATGATAAAAGTCCATATGATTAGTACCGGATTAATAAGATATGAGACAATATTATTCCACGTAAGGTTTAATCATTAATATCCCAAGTCGTAGTATTATCGAGAATAGACATCGATAATGAGGAATAGGCTAGTATTGCACTTGTGCGCGTTATGGAAGCGTAACTGCATAGTTCTCATATATTTGGGTATTGGATACTCATGCAAGTGCAATAGGAGGTTCTGTTTACCCATGGTACGGAAACAGCTTCGCTCTGGATAGACCCCTCGGAATCCCATTGGTAGTGTGACTATATGTCTATGGGAATCCGAATCAGGGTAGGTGTATTTGGTCTTAACCTGAGACTTGCATCGCTAATACTTGCGACAATCAATATACTTTGGTTTTGGTCGTCCGGGGCTTTAACAGGTTCTGTGTACGCCTCTTCTGGGTAGATTGAGAATTGTAGTGTATTGGGTGTGATGTCAAGATGGAAGTATCACTTCAGTCATATGAAGATGATGATCACGCAGGGATACAGAACTGGTACTCTAAGTGTTATAGCCATCGGGGAAGTATGACTAGGTCATGACTTTCCGATCATAAAGAGACTAGTTGCTAGTGATCCGATATATGCTTCGTACGGGGCAGACACAACTCCAGCCCCAAGCCTAGCATGTGACATCCGATACTGGATCGTAATGCGTAATACTATGTATACTACGCCTGACAAAGATCTTATATTCCGTAGAAGAATATTTCTGGAGAATTGGGTAGGCACAGTGTTTTGCTAGAAGCCAACCATGTCTTGTAAATCGGTAAGTACGTGGTACTAGGTACGCACGTGTTCGGATAGTCTGATGACCGTATTTACTGCCAACATATCCAGGGATCTCTTGGGTCGCATCCCAAAGATTCACCGATGATATTTGACTCGAACAATATTAATCTGGGATTAATTTAGAGAGAGAAAATTAATCTGAGATTAATTATGGCAAGAATTAATCTGGGATTAATTATCAGAGAAATAACTAATCTGGGATTAATTGCATCGAGAATTTATCTGGGATTAAATTCGTCGAGAGGAGAGAACGCGATTAATTTGGAGTTAATCGGTAAAATAAATTTAATAGTTAAATTAGATTTTAATATTTAATTTATTTAATTGAGCTCAAATAATATATTAGATATATTAAATGAAATCAGATTTCAACGCGGAATTAAATTGGATTTTAATTCTAGCGAACGAATTAATTTGGAATTAATTCGTTAGAGAATTTAATAAAAATTTTGCTAGGCATTATTACTTAATTAAATCGGATTTAATTAAGTCGCGATGGAAAATTCGTTTAATCGGATTAAACAAACCCAAGCCCAGAAGTTTTTTGTGTAAGTAATTTGAATTTTGAATTCAATGAGGTGGGACCCATTTACATACATCATCTAGTCATTTATTGATGGAAGTTGTTGGGACAATTTAAATTGGATTTACTAACCCATCACACCTACCAACAAAATATATATAATTTATAAATTTTATATTATTCATTTATTATCTCTATTTTCCATTTTGGCGTGTGGCCATTTTGATCGCTCTCTGATATTGGACGAAAGCATTTTATTGCTTTGCTTTTGAAGTGTGGCCATTAAATTCTTTTGAATTGGCCGAAAGCAAAAAGTTTTGCTTTTCTTTTAGAAACAAAAGGCAAAATGCCTCTGCAATTTGAAAATGCCGAAAAGAAAAGCAATCTGTTTTCTTCTTTCATTAAGGCCAAATGGCCTCTGATTTGTGAAAAAAAGGCAAAAAGCAGATTGGCCGAATGACCTTATCTCTCCAGGCCGATTGCTTCCTCTCTCCAGGCGAATTGTTGCTTCTCTTGGAGGGCAAAATTCGACCATTTTTGTTCTTGCTAGCACATAAGGGAGTCAAATGAAGGTGATATGAATACTCACCCATGGGCTTGGAAGCTTCAACATCCATGGAATTTTTGAAATCCTAAATCCGATCAATGTAAGTATTCCGCAACTTTCTTGATTAATTCACACAATAATCACGCTTAGAGATCATGTGGCATGTCTAGGACACTAACAATGGTATCATAGTGAGATCTAAGCTTGATTTAATTTCTATGGTTCATGACTTTAAATTTGGGTATTTTTGCTTGGAGCATGAAAATGCAAAATTGATTGTTTGGTTGAGCTTGTATGATGTTTAATTGGATTTTTGCATCATTGATTTTGTGATAAATTGATTAAATCAAAAATCCCCAAAATCCATGCTTGGCCGATTACTACCCTAGGAGGACTCATGGTGATTTTTTGAAAATTAGCAATTGGATATGTTAAATAGCATGATAGAAATATTGAATGTTGATTTAATTGGATAGAAATCAAATTGAATGATTTTTTATTGCTATTGCCGTGAGTTATGCATGTTATTGGAAGATTGATTTTGCTTTAATTTGTGTTGGAGATGAATTGGAAATGTTGAGTATGATTAATTGAATTAATTAGTATTTTGGAAATATTAGATTAATTGATTAATTGTACTAATTGCACTTTAATTATATTAATATGTAATTTGGAATGATATTAATTTAATTTGTTGTAATTGGGCTTAATGGGCTTGGTTGGGCTAAGTTTGGTTTAGGACAATTGGTTGGATCCAATTGGGCCTAAAATCATTTCCATAAAGTCCAAATATAACATTTGGACCTTTAATAATTTAATTGGGCCTAAATTGATTTTATGGCATAGGATGATTCCTAAATGGGCCAAGGCTTTTGGGTTTGATCCATAAAGGCCAAAGCCCACGTCTAAAGAATTAATTGAATGCCCATTAGACTTTAATTGAAAAGTATTGGATACTAATTGGGCTTTTGAGACCCATTAAGATTGGATTTGGAATCCAAGTTTTAAAGGCACATAAATAAGTGTAATTATTTAATTTGGAATTAAATATGATTTAGTATTGGATACAATTTAAAATTGGATTTAAAATTGTAGTTCGATATAAAATTGAGTATTTATTCTTAAACGAGTTGGACTCGCGCAAATTAAATCGTTGTTTGAACATTGGATGGTCATTAATCAAAGATTAATTAATTGGATTAGATTGATTGATAACATGCTTTGTGTGAATACTTGGATGTATTATATGAATAATGTATATCAGATGGATATTATAAGGGTGAGGGCAATTTTGGAAATTGTTGTAATAAATTAGAATTTATTAAATTGGACCTGCGTGTTCAGCCTATTACCTCTTTTCTCATTGTATTTCTCTTCTCACCAATTCCCCTCAATGTAAATGAGGTTTCTTTAGAAGTATTATGTAATTGGGTAGAAGTAAGAATAATGTTAGCGGAAGAGAGGAAATTGAGATATTTGTTCTAGGAACAATTTGTTATATATCCATCCGCATATCATTATTAATTTATTTCACGCCTTATTATGCTTTTAGAATGCATGCTTGAGGGTGTATGATGAGACCTAATTAAAGATAATAATTTAGTTGCCAAATCGCGACAAAAACCCTCATTTTATATTAAGCGTTTTTCCTTCCATTGAGTGATTCTATCTCAAGATCCAAGATTGGCATTGGTTTGTTGGCCAAAGTCAACACATTTGTCCATCGCGGATGTGTTTGAATCATGAAAGCTTTGTTCCATATCGTACGTCTTGGGCAAGTTGTGATTTGTTGGCCAAAATCAAGGTCACTTCTTGTTCATCGACCTCGATTACGAAGCTTTCCCACTGTCAATGGGTCACGCTTAACTGGTTTCATTAAGCTTGTTGAGCCAAAGCCAAGGCTTAGTTGATTCAGAGGAAAAAGTTAGGAAATATATTGGATATATGTTTCGGACTTGGAGGTCCACCTACAAGATCTAGGAATTAGATGGGATCCAATTGATCTTAGAGGTCTACCTAGTTAAATTTTATACAACTTGTTGACCAAAGTCAAGGTTGTATATCTTTTAACGGGATCCTAGCCCACTAGGAAACTAGGTTTCCCGAGTACTCCACAGAGGGTTAGAGGCTCGCCGAAAAATAGTGGGAGGCAAGTATTACATTTGCAATTTCATTTAAATACTTGCCAATACGCGTTCATTTTATTTTTCGTCATTAATTATTTATATATATATATTAGTTGGACTAATATTCAATTGTTGTTTTAATTGAATAGTTGGACTGTATTCAAACTACTTCATTTGTGGTTGGTTATATAGTTGGACTATAGTAATCAATACATTTGAATGTAACCGATCAATTGTAGTTGATTATATAGTTAGACTATAGTAATCATTACATTTAATTGTACCCGAAATCGTTGATTAGATAGTTTGACTATAGCAATCAAGATGACTGAAAGATTAGCGTTTAGAACATAATCCTAGGTGAAAATGTATTTAAACGGCTCTAATTTTCAGATTGGGAATAGAACTTTAGGATAGTCCTAGGAGCTGAGAAGTTATTTTATTTGATAGAGAAACCTTTCGGTCATGAGCCCGGAGTTGAGCGAATAGTAAGAACATGAGCTTAGGAAGACTCAATGTGATGATAACGTTAGTGCTCAATCCGTTATGCACAGCCAGAGCTTCTTAAAAGGATATATCCCAAGTTTTCTGCCTAAACTGTGGTAAACGGGGTCACTAGAAGTGTGATTGTCATATGGACAAGGCAGACATGAAGGAAGTGAAGGCGGGACAAGGTTCCGGCTTCAAGAATGTTTGTTATAAACATGTTCACTACCGGTTTTAAAATTAGATTTTTTATACTAGATGTGGTACATGAATATATGTACTGATGTGCGAGATCTGCTGATAAGCAGGAGACTGGCTTCAGATGAGATCGACCTACAAGTCGGAAATATGACGAGAGTCGTTGTTTTGGCCGTAGAAACCTAAGTCTTGGAACTGCCCTTTGGGCATGTACTTAAATTAGGAAACTGTTATAATGTACCTATTTTGACTTGAAACATTATCTTTATATCTAGTTCAACCCGTTGCGGGTATACCTTTATATTCCAGAACACTAAGTGTTTTGTTTATAAAGATGATATTGAGATAAACACATTAGATATGAATAACAATATTTATATTTAGAATATAAATGAATCTCAAACATATAATATGACAAACAAAAGCTCAAACTGAATAAAGCTATTGAGACTTAAAAGTGGCATTGTTGTATGAGACACATAAAAAAGACTCGTATATCCACACTTTCGAAGAGTGGATACGAGGAAAAATTTGATTCTAATTCAAATAATGTCTGCGAATCTTGTTTATTAGGCAAAATGCCTAAAACACATTTTAATGGTAAAGGTGTAATTGCCACCGATCTGTCAGCCTTCGTTCATAGTGACGTAAGTGGGCCCATGTCTAGCTAGGCTAGAGGTGGATATGAATACTTCGTAACCTTTACGGATGTGGCATCGCGTTACGGTTATGTGTATCTTATGAAACACAAGTCAGAAACTTTTGAGTAATTCAAAGAGTTTCGACACGAAGTAAGAAAATAGACCGGTAAAAGTATTAAAAACATTACAGTCGGACCATAGTGTAAAATACTTAAAAATATGAGTTTCAAGATTACTTGAAAGAGTATGGTATTCTTTCACAGTGGACTTCTCCCGGGACACCTCAATTTGACGGTGTGTCCGAACAGAGAAACCAAAATTTATTGGACATGGTAAGGTTAATGATGAGTTACTCTGAGCTACCGATTTCCTTCTGAGGATACACATTAAACAATGTAATACTTATTTTGAATAAGGTTCCATGAAAATCTGTTAGACAGACTTCATATTAGATATGAACATGAAAGAAACTGGGTTTCTCATTCCTAAAGATTTGGGGATGCTGGGCACGTTAAACGTTTGGATGGTACCAAACTAGAACCCAAATCGGATAAGTGTCTATTTGTAGGTTGCCCTAGGGAAACCAAAGTATAGTATTTATACAACTCACAAGAGAACAATGTAATTGTTGCTCTCCATGTGGTTTTCCTAAAAGGAACTCCAATATCAAGTGGTAAATGGGAGGAAAGTAAAACTCGATGAAAATCAGAGTAATACTATTCCTGGCACCGACTCCTTTATGGAACACGAACAGTTCATCAGGAATGAAATATTACCACAATCTTTGAATACACAAGAACCGCGTAAGTCGAAGAAAGTCAGAAAACAACCTGGGAGGTATGGGTTCTGATCTCACCTCATGTAGATATCAATCTTATTGAGGAAGATGAACCAGCTACGTATGAGGAAGTGATACAAGGTATCGACTCCTTTTATGGCAAAATGTCATGAAGTCCGAAATGGATTCCATGTATACCAACTAAGTTTGGACACTAGTTGATGTACCAGAAGGCATTGTGCCTATTGGTACTAAATGTGTCTTCAAGGAAGACATACATGGATGGCAACATACAAATGTACACAACTAGGCTTGTACAGAAAAAGTATCGTCAACGGCATAGTATCGACTACGAAGAAACTTTTTCACATGTTGCCATGATTAAATCCATTCAGATATTGCTTGCTAATGCTGCATATTTTGTTTATGAAAAATGACAGCTGGACGCCAAAACCGCTTTCCTTAACGGAAACCTTTTGGAGGATGTTTGTATGCAACATCCTAACGGTTTTGTCGTGCCAAAACATGCAAACATGGTTTGCAAGTTAAACCGATCCATTCATGGATTGAAGCAAGCATTGTGTTCTTGGAATCAGCATTTTGATGTAATAATAATGGTATATGATTTAATTCAAAACAAAGATGATTCTTATGTATATAAGAAAGTTAGTGGGAGCGCTGTTGGGTTTCTAGGTTTATTCCCAATATCAAATAAGCATAAAATGATGAATGAATAACAAAGAAGTGAGGCGGAAACACATTTACATTGAGCGGCTAATGGATACGTTGATCAACAAAACTTTCCTCCAAGATGACTTGTTGAATTCGGCCAAGGGACACCAAAAAACTCCAAGCTTTATTTTGAGTTTCCAAGCTCTCAAGTAGGTTTCCCTAACACCTTGATATGATCATTGATGAGTGCTAGCCCTTTGATAAATTTTGCAACAAAATCTTATCTATTTCTTCCTTCAAATTCGGTCAAGTGAAGAAGAAAATTTGGGAGAGAAAACTTAGCAAGTTTCGGTCAAGAATGAAAAGAGTGAAGCATTGTGTATTTGTTTCAAAAACAAATTAAATTGATATACCAAAAGTTAGATTGGTAAAAAGGTCACTCATGCTTTCATTTAGAGTGTTTTACAAGCCATCCACCAACTCCACCTAAACACAACAACCTAAAGAAACTAAAGGTGACATGTGAAGTGATGGTTGATGTGACATATGGGCCCCACTCGATTCCAAATGCGAGTGGGCCCGCAAACACTCCCGGGCTCGGGTTCGCTAATTCCGAATTAACGAACTTCCGTTGCGACGTAATTAAATCGAATTTAATTAAATAATTATGCCTAGTAAAATTACTATTCACGTCGCTAACGAATTAATTCTAAATTAACTCGTTTGCCCGAATTAAAATCTAATTTTAATTCCGCTTCGAAATCTAATTTTGTTTAATATATCAAATATATTATTTTAATGATTAATTCCAAATAAATCTTTCTCTCTCTTTAAATAGTATTTTATCCCAGATAAAATCTCTCCGTAATTAATCCCAGATTAATTTAGCTCGAATCATATGTCATCGGTGAATCTTCGGGAAGCGACCCAAGAGATCCCTGGATATGTTGGCAGTAAATCCGGTCGTCGGACTATCCAAACACGTACGTACCTAGTACTACGGTTTTACCGATTTACGAGACAAGGTTGGCTTCTAGCAAAACGCCATGCCTACCCAATTCTCCAGAAATATTCTTAATGGAATATTCGATCTTTAATAGGCGTAGTATATGTAGTATTACGTATTGCGATCCAGTATCAGATGTCACATGCAAGGCCTGGGGCTGGTACAGTTCCTGCCCCGTACGAAACATATATCGGATCACAAGCAACTAGTCTCTTTATTATCGGATAATCATGACCAAGTCATATTATCCCGATGGTTGTAACCCTTAGAGAACCAGTTATGTATCCCTGTATGACCATCATCTCCATATGACTGAAGTGATACTTCCGTCTTGACATCACACCCAATACACTACGATTCTCAATAAACCCAGAAGAGGCGTACACATAACCTGTTAAAGTCCTAGACGACCAAAACCAAAGTGTATCGATTGTCGCAAGTACTAGCGATGCAACTCTCAGGTTAAGACAAATACACCTACCCTGAAGCGGACTCCCATAGACACATAGTCATACTACCAATGGGATTCCGCGGGGTCTATCCAGAGCGAAGCTGTTTTCCGTACCATCGGTAAAACACAACCTCCTACCACACTTGCATAAGTATCCAATACTTAAATATATGAGAACTATGATGTTACAATTCCATAACACGCACAAGTGTGATACTAGTCTATTCCGCATTATCGATGTCCAGTCTCGATTATACTACGACTAGGGATATTTAATGATTAAAACGTCGTGGATTGATACTGTCTCATATCATCTCAATCCGTACTAATCATAAGGACTTTCATCATTCACACATTTAAGTCATCTAATTACGAAATGATAAAAGACAATTTCATTGCTACATAATTAATTTGTACAAAAACACAATGTCTTTTACAAATAGTGACGTTATGGGTCATAACTGTCCAACAATCTCCCACTTGGCCTATAGGCAGTCACTCAAGCATCTAATACCTGAACTATGTACATGTCGCTCAAACTTCGGCTGAGGAATGGCTTTCGTCAGCGGATCTGCAATGTTGTCCTCTGATGCGACCTTCTCGATCTTCACATCGCCACGATGTATGATCTCACGAATCAGATGGAACTGTCGAAGAACATGGTTGGATCGTTGATGAGACTGCGGTTCCTTAGCCTGTGTTATAGCCCCGTTATTGTCACAATATAATGGAACGGGCTCAGCTGCTAACGGAACTACTCCTAATCCAATTAGGAATTTTCGGATCCAAACTGCCTCCTTTGCTGCTTCAGCTGCAGCGATATACTCCGCTTCTGTTATTGAATCGGTAACAGTCTCTTACTTGGAAGATTTCCAGCTTACTGCTCTGTTATTCAAACAAATTATGTACCCGGATTGCGACTTACAATCGTCTTTGTCAGTTTGGAAACTTGCATCGGTATACCCAGTTACCTCAAGTTCTCCATCTCCATAGATTAAGAAAGCATCCTTAGTTCGTCTAAGATACTTAAGGATATTCTTAACCGCCATCCAGTGACCTTCACCTGGATCGGCCTGATAGCGACTACACATGCTCAAAGCATAGGAGACATCAGGTCATGTACATATCATGGCATACATGATCGATTCGACTACCGAGGCGAATGGTATCCGACTCATGCTGTCTCTCTCATCTTGAGTTTTAGGACACATGTCCTTAGATAGAGTGACGCCATGTGACAGTGGCAACAGTCCCCTCTTGGACTGATCTATGTTGAATCTCTTCAACACTTTGTCAATGTACGTACTCTGGGAGAGTCCAAGCAGCTTTCTAGATCTATCCCGGTAGATCTTTATTCTCAAAATAAAGGCTGATTCTCCCAGTTCTTTCATGGAGAATTTCAATGAAAGTCAAGCTTTCACCGACGTTAACATGGAATGTCATTGCCAATAAGCAATACATCATCAACGTAAAGGACAATGAATGTCAGTGCTCTCCCACTAACCTTCTTATATACACAATGATCATCTTCGCTTTGGACGAAATCATATTCTTTTATGATCTCATCAAAGCGTTGGTTCCAAGAACGCGATGCTTGCTTCAATCCATAAATGGATCGATTTAACTTACAAACCTTGTTTGCAAGTCTTGGTACGAAAAACCATCAGGCTATTGCATATAAACATCCATAGACACATAGCCATACTACCAATGGGATTCTGCGGGGCCTATCCAGAGCGAAACTATTTTCCGTACAATCGGTAAAACACAACCTCCTATCACACTTGCATAAGTATCCAATACTTAAATATATGAGAACTATGCTGTTACACTTCCATAACACGCACAGCTGCGATACTAGTCTATTCCGCATTATCGATGTCCAATCTCGATAATACTACGACTAGGGATATTTAATGATTAAACCGTCGTGGATTGATACTGTCTCATATCATCTCAATCCGGAACTAATCATAAGGACTTTCATCATTCACACATTTAAGTAATCTAATTACGAAATGATAAAAGGCAATTTCATTGTTACATAATTAATTTGTACAAAAACACAATGTCTTTTACAAATAGTGACGCTATGGGTCATAACTGTCCAACAAGCGCACTGACATTGATTGTCCTATACATTGATGATGTATTGCTTCTTAGCAATAACATTCCCATAATATAATCGGTGAAAGCTTGGCTTTCATTAAAATTCTCCCTGGAATACCTGGGAGAAGCAGGCTTTATTCTAGGAATAAAGATCTATTGGGATAGATCTAGAAAGCTGCTGACAACCCTCCCAGAGCTCATACGTTTTTGAAATGTATGTGACCTGATGTCTCATATAATTTGAGCATATATAGACGCTATAAGACCAATCCAGGTGATGGTCACTGGATTGATGTAAAGAACATCCTTATGTATCTTGGACGAACTAAGGATGCATTCTTAAAATATGGGGAAATGAGAACTTGAGGTAACTAGGTTCATCGCTGTAAGTTTCCAAACCCACAAAGATGACTTTAAGTCACAATAAGTGTACATATTTAGTATGAATAACGGAACATTGAGCTGGAAATCTTCCAAGTAAGATACTGTTGCCGAATAAATAACAAAAGCGGAACATTGATGTAGCTAAGGCAGCAAAAGAAGCATTTTGGATATATAAATTCCTAATTGGATTATGAGTAGTTCTGTTAGCAGCTGAGCTAGGCTACAGTGCAGGCTAAAGAACCGCGGTCTCATCAACAATCCAAGTATGTACTTCGATTGTTTTATCTGATTCGTTAGATTATACATCGTGGTGATAAGATGATCAAATAAATCGCATCAGATGATAACCTTGCAAATCCGCTGACAAAAGTTATTTATTAGCATATGTTTGAGCGACCCATACATAGTTCAGGTGTTAGACACTTGAGTGATTGGTTATAGGCCAAGTGAGAGATTGTTGGACAATTATGACCCATAGCATCACTATTTGTAAAAGATATGGTGTTCTTTGTACAAATTAACTATGTGACAAAGGAAATTGCTCTTTTATCATTTGTAATTAGATTACCTGGATATATAAATGATAGAAGTCCATATGATTAGTACTGGATTAATAAGATATGAGACAATATTAATCCACGTAAGGTTTAATCATTAAATATTCATAGTCGTAGTATTATCGAGACTGGACATCGATAATGCGGAATAGGCTAGTATTGCACTTGTGCGCGTTATGGAAGCATAACGGCATAATTCTCATATATTTGGGTATTGGATACTCATGCAAGTGCAATATGATGTTCTGTTTACCGATGGTACGGAAACAGCTTCGCTCTGGATAGACCTCTCGGAATCTCATTGGTAGTATGACTATGTGTCTATGGGAATCCGAATCAGGGTAGGTGTATTTGGTCTTAACTTGAGACTTGCATCGCTAATACTTGCGACAATCAATATACTTTGGTTTTGGTCGTCCGGGGCTTTAACAGGTTCTGTGTACGCCTCTTCTGGGTATACTGAGAAACGTAGTGTATTGGGTGTGATGTCAAGATGAAAGTATCACTTCAGTCATATGTAGATGATGATCACGCAGGGATACAGAACTGGTACTCTAAGTGCTATAGCCATCAGGGAAGTATGACTAGGTCATGACTATCCGAGCATAAAGAGACTAGTTGCTAGTGATCCGATATATGTTTCGTACAGGGCGGACACAGCTCCAGCCCCAGGCCTAGCATGTGACATCCGATACTAGATTGTAATGCGCAATACTATGTATATTATGCCTAACAAAGATCTTATATTCCATTGAAGAATATTTCTGGAGAATTGGGTAGGCACGGTGTTTTGCTAGAAGCCAACCATGTCTTGTAAATCGGTAAGTACGTGGTACCGGATACGCACGTGTTCGGATAGTCCGATGACCGTATTTACTGCCAACATATCCAGGGATCTCTTGGGTCGCATCCCAAAGATTCACCGATGATATTTGACTCGAACAATATTAATCTGGGATTAATTTAGAGAGAGAAAATTAATCTGGGATTAATTATGGCAAGAATTAATCTGAGATTAATTATCAGAGAATGAATTAATCTAGGATTAATTATCAGAGAAAGAATTAATCTGAGATTAATTATCAGAGAAAGAATTAATCTGGGATTAATTACGTCAAGAATTTATCTGGGATTAAATTCGTCGAGAGGAGAGAACGCGATTAATTTGGAATTAATCGGTAAAATAAATTTAATAGTTAATTTAGATTTAACTATTTAATTTATTTAATTGGGCTAAAATAATATATTAGATATATTAAATGAAATCAGATTTCAACGCGGAATTAAATTGGATTTTAATTCTAGCAAGACTTTAATAATAATTTTGCTAGGAATTATTATTTAATTAAATCAGATTTAATTAAGTCGCGACGGAAAATTCGTTTAATCAGATTATACGAACCTGAGCCCAGAAGTTTGTTGTGTAAGTAATTTGAATTTTGAATTCAATGAGGTGGGACCCACTTATATACATCATCTAGTCATTTATTGATGGAAGTTGTTGGGACAATTTAAATTGGATTTACTAACCCATCACACCTACCAACAAAATATATATAATTAATGAATTTTATATTATTCATTTATTATCTCTATTTTCCATTTTGGCGTGTGGCCATTTTGATTGCTCTCTGATATTGACCGAAAGCATTTTATTGCTTTGCTTTTGAAGTGTGGCCATTAAATTCTTTTGAATTTGCAGAAAGCAAAAAGTTTTACTTTTCTTTTAGAAACAAAAGGCAAAAGTTTTACTTATCTCTCCAGGCCGATTGCTTCTTCTCTCCAGGCGAATTGTTGCTTTTCTTGGAGGGCAAAATTCAGCCACTTTTGCTCTTGCTAGCACATAAGGGAGTCAAATGAAGGTGATAGGGATGCTCACCCATGAGCTTGGAAGCTTCAACATCCACAAAATTTTTGAAATCCTAATTCCGATCAATGTAAGTATTTTACAACTTTCTTGATTAATTCGCACAATAATCACGCTTAGAGATCCCGTGGCATGTCTAGGACACTAACAGAATGGCTTGTCAAGATAGTTAATACATTCCAGAATTTCAGCATCTAGCTCGTTGTCAATCATGTTGGTGATGCAAGCTTCAAGTTTATCAATGGGAATTGTATCAGTATCCTGAATGATAATATCAACAACATCAATTCTGAAACATTCATCTTCCTTTTCATCACTAGTGAATTTCATGGCTTTGAAAACATTAAAGGTAACTTCTTGGTCCTCCATTTCATGGTCAATTCTCCTTTTTGTACATCAATTACAGTTCGACATGTAGCCAAGAATGGTCTCCCAAGGATGATAGGAACATCTTTGTCTTCTTCCATGTCAATTGATGAGTGGTAAATGTATCACTATTTCCCACTCATTTAACTTAATATTTTGTATAGTTTCTTGCGTTTTGTGAATATTTTGATGTGTTTTGTGTTATTTTGTAGATAAATAAAGTTTCAGGACATTCTCTGGAGGTGATTTGGAGCAAAACTGAAAATTGGCAAAAAGGGCAAAATGGTAATTTTGGCGCGTCGCGACGTCCAAACCCTTGGCGTCGCGACGCCTAATGTGCGCCGAGTCATTGCTAACATGCATCAGGTCAACAAGTCAAAGTTTGATAAGTTTGACTTTGCTAACGTGAGCCGTGCCACGTGTCATCATCACAAGCAATCCGCTAACGTGCGCCGCATGCCACGCGTCAAAAATTCAACGAGCCGACATCAGCCAGCCGCTTGCCACGTGTCACCTTATCGCTTCAGCCGCCTTGCCACATGTCAGATAAGATGCCGAGCAACCAATCAAGGGTTGCCACGTCCCACGTCGCGACGCGCAAAGCTTGCATGGCGGGACACGAGGGTCTTACTCGGGCCTATAAATTCGGCTCGAATTTTCAGTTTCAAATGTACATTTTTCTTGAAATCCTCTGATGTAAATAGGGAGTTTTCTTCTTAATTTCTTTTAATTTCAGTTTTGTAATTAGTTTTAATTACATTCTGAAATAGTAATAATAATTCTATTTTTTTGAATAGTAATTTATTTTTACTTTTTACCGTTTTACTATGAGGAGGTAACTTTTCCCTGCTAAGGTAAAAAGGTAATTCTTTTACTATTGCTATTTAGATTAATCTCCCTTAAATATAATATATAAACTATTTAAAACCTGACTTAATAAGGATACCGCCACACTGGTCGGTTGGTAATTAAATTTTCTATCCGCCTTTATGGCTGGTTTATTTTTGTTCCGCCTTTATGGCTGGTTTATTAAAAAATATTACCACCTTAATGGCTGGTTGAACTTAATTTGACTTAATCAGGTTACCGACTATATGGCTGGTTGGTAAAATTATCACAAGTATATATATTATATTATGAGAGATATCTAAATAGTAAATAGTAGAAGTTAATTCATTTTACCTTAGCATTTTATTTATTTTTCTGCATTTACTTTTTAATTATTTTTATGTCTTTTTACTAGTCATAACTATGTGTTGTAACTAAAGTTAGTTTTCTAGGGTTGTGATAAAATCTAATATCACCGGTTTAGAAGAGGTTATTTTATAATTTGGATATTTAAAGGTTTACTTATTAAGTCTTAAGCTTAATTCTTCTTGTTGTCTGATCACCAATAAGATTGATGTAGTAAATCTAAAATGAACTAGACATAGGGATTTTAGGTTTCAGCCTTAGACTTAATAGCCCACGATCTTCTTTGAGGATAGATAACCCTTTAATAGATTTCCTTACAGGATAGACATATACCTGTAGGGCGGGGGTAGCCATAATTGGAACTTAAACTTAATGAATCCAGATAATTTGGTTGACATAGACATATGGTTCAATTGGGTTAAACTGGGTATTAGCGTCTGACCATCGACAAAGGCTTTTGCATAATTTCGTGTTCCAGGTTAGTAAACTGATTTATTACACAAACATAAAATAATCACTTCATCTTTTTAAAGATATTAGAAAGATTCACAACCCTAGATCTTTGAGTCTTTTATTTTCCTTAGTATTTTCTTTTGTCTTTTTATTTATTTATTTAGCAAATCTACAAACCAAATCAATCAAGCAATCATTCTCTTCTCCCTCAATTAGATATCTGTAAATAATTAGATTCGATAATTAATAATAACAGTAGGAATTAAGTCCTCGTGGGATCGATATTTTTATACTACTTGAACGATACGTGCGTTTGCGTTATACGTGTGTGTTTACGCCGGTCAAGTTTTTGGCGCCGTTGCCGGGGACTTATTTTTCTTGAGTTATTAATTTTGAAGCTATCTAATTTACTTGTATCTAATTTTCTTTATTTTTATCTGTAATTTTTATTTCTTCCTTTTGTTTTCAGGTGATTAAAAAATGGAACATTTTGAAAAATTACGAGCTTTACTAGAAAAAGATACACCCCACATCTGAGAGCAATAGTCTAGTTTTCTGAGGCCTGTTGTCCAGCCCAACAATTATCACTGGATGCCAGAACCAAGCACTACTACATTTGCTCATCAGAATGAAATGGGGAGATGTGTAATTTGTGATGGTAACCACCCGAGCGATCAATGTATTTACCTTTCAGAGTGGCAGAATTATTGGAATCATTCAAGGTATGAAGAATCATCACATTTCCATCTTATCCACCATCCATCTACGATCTTCATCAAGAACCAGATCCATCAGAGAAAGATCAGTTGAATGACATGCTAAAAGATTGGCTCGAGAAACGAGAAGCTCAATTTGATGTACAAATTCAGAGTCAAGCAGCGTCTATACAGAGGATGACATATCAAGTTAGACAATTAACAGATAACCTGAATCACATATCTCACGGAGCAAATTCAAATAATACTGAAGAAGCCTTTCAATATCCTGAGATTCATCATGACATCATAACAGAGGACGCGGCTGAGCAGTATCAAGAATCTGAGGTATCAGTTCAGGAGCCTGCACCAACAAAGTCCCAATTTGATTTTTATTATTCTGACTCTGACGAGGACAAAGAAGCTGAGTTGTTTGTACCAATTGCACCAACAAAGGAGGATCAAACTTTCAATCCTCAAAATGAAGATCTTGGAGCATGCTTTGCAACGATGTTTGAATAAGATCTTCCTGAACCATCCATTCCAGTCATATCAGAGGATGAAGACCTAAAATTTGAAATTTCTTTTCAACCTTAGGTTGACAATTTTGAAGCATGTATTTCACAGATGACAGATGAAAAGCTGAATACAGAAATCCTAAAATTCATCTGTGAAGAAAATGTGGAGCAAGAAGCAGAGCAAGTGGATGAGCAAATGTCTGACCAAATTAAAAATCCAGAGCATTCAGACGAAATATCACTGTTTTGGGGAATACAATTTAGAGATATTACTCAGAAGCTTGACAGAATAGAAATCCCATTCCAAGTCAAGCATCATACGAGACCTCCTGATTTTTTTTCTTTCTTTTCAGGAACCAATGGAGCAACAAAGATTAAAAAGGTGGCACAAACACTAAAAGGGTCAAAATTCTTTTTGCACATTACCTTTGGAAGAGACCATTCAAAAGCAACGCACATGGGAATGTCTTTAATAGGACATCCAAAACGACGCTGAAACCTCCTTGACAGATGGATTTCAGTCACGTCTGGCTGAAGATGAAAAATTTAGCGCTAGCAGGGAGGCAACCCAAGCAATTTGTTGTAATTTTTGTTTTCATATTTTGTGTATACATGTTGTAGAGTTTTTAATTTTGTGTGTTGTTTTGTAGGGAAAAGCACAAATGGAGCATTTTAAGATAGAAATAATGGTGTTTGGAAATCATAAAGATGAGAACCAATTCATTAGCAATGGCTGAGTAAGGAATGAAATCTTGAGACACATTCTAATGGATTTATATACCAAACAACTGGCGTATTGCATACACATTCCGTTGCCTTAATTATTTCTTTGATTTTCTTTTCTGTTGTAATTATCTTTATTTTCGTAGACAGGATCCAGACTTTTTGACCTTTCACGATTTCTTTTGTTGTTTAGCAAACAAGCTTCCTTTGGAAGATACTAGTGCTATTATTACTCACCCTTTTTCAGATACTATAAATTCAGCCCGTCATTGCACTTTTGAAGGCATCCAGAGTTGAGAAAGAAATACATAAAAAATGGAAGCCATTTCAAGAAGACGAGTTCAAACCATTTGTGTGTTTTGCGGTAGTAGTGTTGGTGTTAAGCCACAATACGTAGAAGCAGCACAAGAATTGGGTCGAGTCTTAGCTGCAAGGAATATCCACTTAATATATGGCGGAGGCAATCTTGGACTAATGGGGATCGTTTCAAAGGCCGTATAGGAAGGAGGCAGTCATGTTTTAGGAATCATCCCAAAACCCTTGGCAGAGGCAAATCTTATTGAACCATCAAATGGAGAGGAACTAATCGTGCCAGGTATGTCCGAATGACTAGTGGAAATGATTATCCATTCTGATGCTTTTATTGCTTTGCCAGGTGGCTTGGGCACATTGGAGGAAATGTTTTATAGTTCTATCTTGGGCGAACTTGAACATACACCAGAAACCAATTGGGCTGTTTAACGTTGATGGATTTTATGATTTTCTTTATGTGTTTCTTGATGATGCCCGGAGAAATGGGTTCGTGTCAAAACCTATGAAAGAACTTCTTTTTACTGTCAGAACTGCTCCAGATCTAATTGACCAACTCTTAGCCTATGAACCACAAGTTAACCCTATCCTTTCAAAGATAAATTGGTCCGAGGACGATCGTGGTAAGAGGCGACGTGTTAATCTGGATCTTAACCTTTAATTTCTTGTAGAATTTCAGCTAACCAGGTATTATCTTCTAAACTCTTTTTCTACTGTTTAGGGAGTAGGTGATGGTTTGGTGTCTTCCTTCACTCACTACCTTTCTATAAGGAAAAGCTGTGAAGGCACCTAGATAATCATTCACCCGTAGCTCATTGTGATAGACTAATTTGGAGGACTCGTTGTTTATTCCTGACACCAAGCGATAAGAGCCTAAGAGGCTTGAGTACTTAAGAGAGCCTCGCTCCACCCTCCCTCTGGGGAATCTACAACTGGAAATCTACCTTGTTTTTAGTTTGTGTGTTATTTTTATTTTTAGTGCAAAAATTTTCGAAAAATACAAAAAAAAATTGAAAAATTTTCTAAAAATTACAAAAATATTTTGTGTTTTTGTTTTTATTTGACTAATCATGGTAAAATTGGTAAGAAATAGCTGTGTAAGGAATTCTCACTCCTGAGACGTATTTCAAACCTATTTCGAAATAAGTTAATTTTTGTTTATTTCCTTTTGAATTATTTAATTTGTGAATTCTCCATAATACAAACTGAAATGGATCCTCATATGCTCAGTTGGCAAGTATTATCAACATACATAGTAACATACGGACATGAGCTAAAATTGAAAAGTTTGTAATATCCAGTACTTTAGACCATTTGGAGGAAACATCTCAAAAAAAGTGATGGAATAAAAAAAAAATCTGAGATCCGAGTTATTAAGTCTGTAAGGGTATTTTAACACCTAGTGCCCTAAAACCAACTGGTTTGGGAGTCACTGGCCCAAAGCTCGCTACATGGATCAAAGATGCTGCAAAAATATATATATATATGAAGTCTGAGTAATTAAGTCCGTAGGGGTGTTTTAACACCTGGTGCCCTAAAGCCAACTGGTTTGGGAGCCACCGACCCAAAGCTCGTTACATAGATGGAAGATATTGTATATAAATAAAAAATAGAGAAAAAAATCAAAGAAAAAAATCAGAAAAAATCAAAAAATTTATTCCATTACTACAAAAAAGGTGTGAAATCTGATAGAACTTTAGGACAAAAATATTACTCTCTTATCAACTGCACTTATGACTGTTGTGGGCAAAAATGAGTTGATTAATATTTTGTTGGCTGTGTATATGGAGAATGGTAAATATAATCGGAGAATTTACTTATTCAGTAATTTAGAATGAAAAAAAACAACTAGTAAACTTGGAGTAGAAGTTTCACCTAATTAGTCACTAACTTCTTTATTCTCTTTCCTCTTGTCTTTTTGCTTTTGTGTGCATTAGTATTACTTTCTTTTTACTTTTATAAAATGTTTATGGGTATCATTGTTGTAAACCCTTACGAGACTACAACTCGTACACTAGGGACGCCTAGGGGTTTAAAGGCTTGTTGCATATGCTAAATAAAACTGTGATCCCTACGAAAGTGGCTTAGTTAAATTTTATTATGTTATTTTATTTTGCTCGAGGACTAGCAAAATGTTAGGTTTGGGGGTGTGATGAGTGGTAAATCTATCACTATTTCCCACACATTTAACTTAATATTTTGTATAGTTTCTTGAGTTTTGTGAATATTTTGATGTGTTTTGTGTTATTTTGTAGATAAATAAAGTTTCGGGACATTCTGGAGGTGATTTGGAGCAAAACAGTGAAAATTGGCAAAAATGGCAAAATGGTAATTTTGGGCGCGTCGCGACGCCTAACGTGCGCCGAGTCCTTGCTAACATGCATCAGGTCAACAAGTCAAAGTTTGATAAGTTTGACTTTGCTAACGTGAGCCATGCCACGTGTCATCATCACAAGCAATCCGCTAACGTGCGCCGCATGCCACGCGTCAAAAATTCAACGAGCCGACATCAGCCAGCCGCCTTGCCACGTGTCACCTTATCGCTTCAGCCGCCTTGCCACATGTCAGATAAGATGCCGAGCAACCAATCAAGGGCTGCCACGTCAGCACGTCGCGACGCGCAAAGCTTGCATGGCGGGACACGAGGGTCTTACTCGGGCCTATAAATTCGGCTCGAATTTTCAGTTTCAAATGTACATTTTTCTTGAAATCCTCTGATGTAAATAGGGAGTTTTCTTCTTAGTTTCTTTTAATTTCAGTTTTGTAATTAGTTTTAATTACATTCTGAAATAGTAATAATAATTCTATTTTTTGAATAGTAATTTATTTTTATTTTTTACCGTTTTACTATGAGGAGGTAACTTTTCCCTGCTAAGGTAAAAAGGTAATTCTTTTACTATTGCTATTTAGATAATATCCCTTAAATATAATATATAAACTATTTAAAACCTGACTTAATAAGGATACCGCCACACTGGTCGGTTGGTAATTAAATTTTCTATCCGCCTTTATGGCTGGTTTATTTTTGTTCCGCCTTTATGGCGTTTTATTAAAAAATATTACCACCTTAATGGCTGTTGAACTTAATTTGACTTAATCAGGTTACCGCCTATATGGCTGGTTGGTAAAATTATCACAAGTATATATATTATATTATGAGAGATATCTAAATAGTAAATAGTAGAAGTTAATTCCTTTTACCTTAGCATTTTATTTATTTTTCTGCATTTACTTTTAAGTAATTTTTATGTCTTTTTACTAGTCATAACTATGTGTTGTAACTAAAGTTAGTTTTCTAGGGTTGTGATAAAATCTAATATCACCGGTTTATAAAAGGTTATTTTATAATTTGGATAATTTCAAGGTTTACATATAAAGTCTTAAGTTTAATGCTTCTTGTTATCTGATCACCAATAAGATTGATGTGGTAAATCTAAAATGAACTAGACATAGGGATTTTAGGTTTCAGCCTTAGACTTAATAGCCCACGATCTTCTTTGAAGATAGATAACCCTTTAATAGATTTCCTTACAGGATAGACATATACCTGTCGGGCGGGGGTAGCCATAATTGGAACTTAAACTTAATGAATCCAGATAATTTGGTTGACATAGACATATGGTTCAATTGGGTTAAACTGGGTATTTGCGTCTGACCATCGACATAGGCTTTTGCATAATTTCGTGTTCCAGGTTAGTAAACTGATTTATTACACAAACATAAAATAATCACTTCATCTTTTTAAAGATATTAGAAAGATTCACAACCCTAGATCTTTGAGTCTTTTATTTTCCTTAGTATTTTCTTTTGTCTTTTTATTTATTTATTTAGAAAATCTACAAACCAAATCAATCAAGCAATCATTCTCTTCTCCCTCAATTAGATATCAGTAAATAATTAGATTCTATAATTAATAACAACAGTAGGAATTAAGTCCTCGTGGGATCGATATTTTTATACTACTTGAACGATACGTGCGCTTGCGTTATACGTGTGTGTTTACGCTGGTCATCAATGATAATGAAATCTACTGGGAGAATGAGTTTGTCAACTTTGACCAGAACATCTTCAACTACACCTCTCAGAAATACAAGCGTTCGATCAGCAAGTTACAGAGAGACTGAGGTAGGCATTGCTTCTCCAATTTGCAGTTTCATGTAAATAGAAAAATGCATCAAATTAACACTTGCACCTAAATCACATAAAGCCTTATCGATATAATGTTCTCCAATGGTGCAAGGAACTGTGAAACTGCCAGGATCTTTCAACTTCGGGGGAAGTTTCATCTGAATGATGGCGCTGCATTCCTCCGTCAATTTACTGTCTCGTAATCTCCCCATCTCCATTTTCGTGAAAGAATGTCTTTCATGAATTTGACATAGCTGGGCATTTCTTCCAAGGCTTATGAAAATGGAATGTTGATATGCAGTTTTTTGAACACCTCCAAGAATCGAGCAGCAACTGTTTATCCAATTTGTTTTTCTGGAGTCGTTGAGGAAAAAGTGGAGGTAAAAAATGATTCTTTCTTGATCTTTTTCCTTTGATCTTTTTCCTCCATCTGTGGAACTGCATCTTTGGAACTTCTTTAATGGTTGCCTTGATTCCAACATCTTTGTTGATTTCAGTACCATTTTTCAAGGTAATGGCTTGACATTGCTCCTTCCCTCGGTTTCTTGGATTTGGTTCTGTGTTACTGGGAAGATTTCCTGGTGGTCTGTAACTCTGAATATTGGTCAGTTGTCCAATTTGATTCTCCAATGCTTTGATAGAAGCAGATTGGCTCTGAATCATAGCATCGTATTTTTTAACTGAGCCAGCACTTCTGCAATTCCTGGTTCTTTTTCATGCTCCTGGCCTTTTGTTATGTTGTTGTTGGAATCCGGGTGTGGATAGTTCCTTGGCCCTGAATTGTTCATCCATGAAAAATTTGGATGATTCTTCCACCCTGGGTTGTAGGTCTTGGAATATGTATTGTTCCCCTGTCTGTTGAAATTGTTGACATAATTCACCGTTTCTTCAAGTTGGTTTGTCTCTGGTGCTCCTCCATATGGTGAACTTGTGGATCTAGTGTTACCTTGTATGCTGAGAGTTTCCATGAATTTTCATATCTGATCTAGCTTGGCATTCACTGCAGTGTTGGCTCCAACTTTATAAATTCCAGCAATTCGTTGAATCAAGCTCCTTTCTATTGGCCACAATGAGTTATTGTTAGCCATTTCTTCAATTAAGTCCCAGGCTTGATCTTCTCCTTTTCCCATTAAAGCTCCCCAGCAGCAGCATTAATTGTGGTTCTCATTATTCCAGAAAGTCCATTGTATAAGGTTTTGACTTGTAGCCATTTTGCAATCTCATGGTGAGGACATTTCCGGAGTAAATCTTTGAATCTTTCCCAAGCTTCGCAGAGGATTATAAATCTTGTTACACGGAGGATGTAATGTCATTCCTCAACTTTGCAGTTATGACTGGTGGAAAGTACTTTGCAAGGAATTTTATGGCTAGAGTGTTCCAAGTTGTGATGGAACCTGCTGGTAGTGAATATAGCCAAGCTTTTACTCTGTATTTCAAAGAATATGGAAAAGCTCACAGTCTCATTGCTTCTTCAACTGCTTGGTTGTAGTTGGAAGTGCCGCAAACTTCCAGGAAGTTTCTGATGTGGGCATTATGATCTTTAGTTGCATTCCACTCAAACTGTACTGACTGTTGAATCATCTGAATGCATGTTTTGATGTCACACGCATTTGCTGGTAAGGGAGGAAGTGCAATACAGGAAATGAGGCCGTCCACCACTGGAATGGTTCTGTCTCGAATGGGAATTGGTGGTGCAACTTCTAAAGGTTCAGGTTCTATGTTAACGATTGATTCTTGGCCTTCTCGTCTTTCCCTTCTCAACTGTCTGATAGTTCTTTCAATCTCTGGGTCAAGCGGTCGGAGTTCAAAGCTTCTGGTTCATCTCATGTAGTGTCTGAGAACCTTGAAACAAGTGAAAACAAAAACAATAAGTAAAAAGAAAATTAGATACAAGTAACGTATCCAACCCCAAAACTAATAGTGAAAGACAAATAAGTCCCCGGCAACGGCGCCAAAAACTTGACCAGTGCGTAATCACACGTGTATAACGCAAGCGCACGTATCGTTCAAGTAGTATAAAAAGTATCGATCCCACGAGGACTTAATACCTAAGCTATAATTAATGAAGTCAAATTTTTACTAGTATCTAATGGATTGATTGTTTGATTGGGTGGTGACTTTAAACTTAAAACAGAAAATAAAATTATGCTAAAGGAAATTGAGGAAAATTCAATATTATTAAACTATCCAAGGTTGTGAATCTTTCCAATATCTTTTTAAAAGATGAAGTGGTTATTTTACGTTTGTGTAATATATCGGTTTATTATCCTGGAACACGAAATTATGCAAAAGCCTCTTCCAATGGTCAGATACAAATACCCAGTGTAACTTGAATAATCACATTCCTATGTCAACCAAGTTATCTGAATTCATTAAGATTAAGTTCCACTTATGGCTACCCCCGCCCGACAGGTATATTCCTATCCTTTAAGGAAATCTATTAAAGGGTTATCTATCCTCAAGGAAGATCGTGGGCTATTGTGTCTAGGGTTTAAACCTAAAATCCATTTTCCAAGTTCATTTCAAGTTACCGAATCAATTTTATTAATGGCCAGTTAACAAGAAGCATTAAGATTAAGGCTCAATAAATAAACTTTTATATTACCCAAACCATAAAATAACCCCTTATTAACCGGTGATATTGGAATTCATCACAACCCCAGATGACTGACTTAGTTACGACACATATTTACGGGCAGTAAAAGCTTAAATAAATAAAAGACATAAAGTAAATTGCTGGAAATTAAATACTGAAAAGTAAATGACGGAAAGTAAATGCTGAAAATTAAATACTGAAATTTAAATGCTGAAAGTAAATGCTGAAAGTAAATTGCTTGAAAAGTAAATGCTGAAAGTAAATTGCTGAAAAGTAAATAAGTAAAAGTACAATAAAAGAAAATATTGAGGTAAAAGGATCCACTTTTATTACTTCTATTTTAGATATCTCCATTAATATAATATATTAACTTTGCATGATAATTACCAACCAGCCATATAGGCGGTATCCAGATTAAGTCAAATTAATAATTATTTACCAACCGACGAATCAGGCGTATCCAGTTTAGTTAGGTTAAAACCAATTTCAATATTTACCAACCGACCATAAGGCGGTATCCTCATTAAGTCACGTTTTAACTAGTTTATATTATATTTAAGGGAGATTAATCTAAATATTAGTAATAAAAGTTTTAACTTTTACCCCAGCAAGGGGGAGTTACCTCCCCATTGCTTGAAAAGTAAAAATTGAAAAAGTAAAGAAAGGAAAGTATTGTGCGTAAAAATAAATTACGGAAGGTAAGAACTGAGAAGTAAAGAAAAGAAAGTGCGAAAGTGGAAATTAATTACTGAAATCTGTAAATAAACAAACAAGATACAATCTTCTTAGTTATTCTTAAGGAATTTCAAAGAAGAAAGTATGCATTTACAAATGAAATGACTTGGTATTTATAGGCAAAATCTTGCCTCCATCAAATCATCCACCAAATCTATTATTAATTGCTCCACCAAATCCATTATTAATTGTTATCATGTTTGGTGGGAGTTTGATTATTTTTATTATTTATTTATTTATTTGCTTTGAAAATGACTTTAATAATTACGCATAACACACTTCTGAATGTTTTATCAATTTCGGTCATGAAATATT
Organism: Zanthoxylum bungeanum; assembly: GCA_019454045.1. Taxonomy (NCBI): domain Eukaryota; kingdom Viridiplantae; phylum Streptophyta; class Magnoliopsida; order Sapindales; family Rutaceae; genus Zanthoxylum; species Zanthoxylum bungeanum. The sequence continues at coordinate 64,994 of SKCR01024872.1, read as the reverse complement.
CAGCATTCAAAATTATTTTGTTCTTCACTGTTGTAGATCTTTGAGTCTTCTTTAATTTAGTTTCATATCTTCTTAAAATCTTAGAATGGTTATAGGGTTCCTTAGTTTCTTAAAATTTGGGGTTTTTGATGTTGGTTGATGGATTTGGAAGTGTTGGCATGTGTGAAGTGTATTTTGAAAGTAATTAGTGTAATTAGTTTCCAATTTGATCAATTATTGATGAGTTTCTATTCTAGAGTGTTATGACCACTCTTTTGGCACCTATATTTTCTTGGGTTGTTCATATTTGGTGACTTTGGTTGGTGTCTTGATTAATTTGATTAATCATGAAATTTTGGATTTAAAGCATGAAAATTGGAATTTTTGGCTTCTGGATCAGATATGTGCAAACCAGAAATTCTGTGATATTTTTGATGTCATATGAATGTAATGGATGTGTTTTGGGAGTTGGAACAATTTCCGGAAAGTGTTTCCGAGTTGAAATAAGCGAAAACGGAAAAAAACGGTGTTATCGGGTGGATTTTGAGCCAACCGGGTGACGGCTGTCCAAACAGTGAATTCGTCACTGTTCGGGCAGCCCATGAACTTCCCTGACACTATTGGGGCTGACCTGGGTAGTCCCCATGATGAGTGGTAATTATATCACTATTTTCCACTCATTTAACCTAATATTTTGTATAGTTTCTTGAGTTTTGTGAATATTTTGATGTGTTTTGTGTTATTTTGTAGATAAATAAAGTTTCAGGACTTTCTGAAGGTGATTTGGGGCCAAAATAGTGAAAACGGACGAAAAGGACATTTTGGTAATTTTTCGCATCGCGACGCCTAACGTGAGCCGAACAGTGCTAACGTGCGTCGGGTCCACAAGTCAGAATCTGAGAAAATTTGACTTTGCTAACGTGCGTCGTGCCACGTGTCAACATCACAATCGATCTGCTAACGTGCGTCGTGCCACGTGTCATCATCCTACGATGCCGACAGTCGCCATCGCCACGTGTCGCCACGTTTCACTCCACGTCATTGCCACGTCATCATCCACATCACTTGTTGACCAAGTCAAAGTGCCACGTGGCTGCCACATCATCATCAACCAATCATAGCGTGCCACGTGTCGCAATTCTATGGTGCCGACAGTCACTTTGCCACGTGTCGCCACGTCAGCATCAATCATTGACTCACTTATCTATATCTGACACGTAGCGGATTAGAATTTTAATCAGCCAATCAGAAGCCGCCACGTGTCACAATAATTGAGCTCCAGCCACCTTGCCACGTGTCGCCTTATCACATTATCCAGAATCTGAAGCCGACGAACCAGAAGCTGCTACGTCGACCAAACGGGCATCGCGACGCGAGCTGGGCGTCGCGACGCGCGACCCTTACTGACGCCTATAAATAGAGCTCGAAATTTCAGTTTCAGATGTACCATTCTCTCTGAATTTTCTCATATAAATAGGGAGTTTTCTATCTAGTTTCTTTTAAATTTTAATTACTTTCTGTAATAATAGTGATTTACTTTCTTTACTTTTTACAGTTTTTACTATTCATTATGAGGAGGTAACTTCCCCTGCTATGGTGAAAGGTAATTCTTTTACTATTGCTATTTAGATTAATCTCCCTTAAATATAATATATTCACTATTTAAAATATTGACTTAAAAATGATACCGCCAGATTGGTCGGTTGGTAATTCATTTTAATCTGGTTTAAACATGACTAATCAAGGATACCGCCAGATTGGTCGGTTGGTAATTAAATTTTCTTACTGTCTATATGGCAGGTTTATTTTGGTTCCACCTTTATGGCTGGTTGGACTTAATTTGACTTAATCAGGTTACCGCATATATGGCTGGTTGGTAAAATAATCATAAGTTAATATATTATATTAAGGGAGATATCTAAATTAGTAATAGTAAAAGTTGATCATTTTACCTTAGTATTTTATTTTACTGTAATTTACTTTTCAGCTTTTACTTACCGCAATCACTTTTCAGCATTTTTACTTTATGTCCTAGTTATGTGTTATAACTAAATTAGTTATCTGGGGTTGTGATGACTTTTAATATCACCGGTTTATAAGGGGTTATTTTATAGTTTGGGTAATTTAAAGGTTTACTTATTAAGTCTTAAGCCTAATGCGTCTTGTTAATTGGCCACTAATAAGATTGATCTGGTAAATCTAAAATGAACTAGACATAGGGATTTTAGGTTTCAGCCTTAGACTTAATAGCCCACGATCTTCCTTGAGGATAGATAACCCTTTAATAGATTTCCTTACAGGATAGACATATACTTGTCGGGCGGGGGTAGCCATAATTGGAACTTAAACTTAATGAATCCAGATAATTTGGTTGACATAGACATATGGTTCAATTGGGTTAAACTGGGTATTTGTGTCTGACCATTGACAGAGGCTTTCGCATAATTTAGTGTTCCAGGTTAGTAAATCGATTTATTACACCAACATAAAATAACCACTTCATCTTTAAAATGATATTGGAAGAAATCAAACCCTAAATAGTTTTTAATATTGAATTTTCTTAAACCTACTTTCGAACAATTTTATTTACTTGTTTTTAAATTTAGAATCGTCACATTTTCAAATCAATCAAACAACCTGTTAGATACTAGTAATCATTTGACCTCATAAAATTAATAGCTTAGGTATTAAGTCTTCGTGGGATCGATACTTTTTATACTACGCTTCCGTTATACGCATGTGTAAGCACCTGTCAAGTTTTTGGCGCCGTTGCCGGGGACTTATTTATCTTTCACTATTAGTTTTAAGGTTAGATACCTTTACTTGTATCTAATTTTATTTTTACTTATTGTTTTTGTTTTCTTGTGTTTCAGGTTCTCAGAAACTTCATGAGACGAACCAGAAGCTTTGAACTCCGACCGCTTGACCCGGAAATTGAAAGAACCATCAAACAGTTGATAAGGGAAAGGCGAGAAGGCCAAGAAGCTTTAGTCAACATGGAACCTGAACCTTTGGAGGTTGCACCACCAATTCCCATTCGAGACAAAAAAACCATTCCGGTGGTTGACAGACTCATTTCATGTATTGTACTTCCTCTCTTACCAGCAAATGCGGGTGACATCAAAACATTCATTCAGATGATTCAGCAGTCAGTTCAGTTTGGGGGGAATGCAACTGAAGATCCCAATGCCCACATCAGCAACTTCCTGGAAGTTTGCGGCACTTTCAATTACAACCGAGAAGCTGAAGAAGCAATGAGACTGCGTGTTTTCCCATACTCCTTGAAGGACAGAGCTAAAGCTTGGCTACATTCACTACCAGCGGGTTCTATCACAACTTGGAACATTTTAGCCACCAAATTTCTTCCAAAGTACTTTCCACCAGCTAGAACTGGAAAACTAAGGAATGACATCACATCCTTTGTACAACAAGACTCAGAAACTCTCTACGAAGCTTGGGAAAGGTACAAAGATTTGCTCCGGAAATGTCCTCACCAAGAGATTCCAAAATGGCTTCAAGTCCAAACATTCTATAATGGACTTTCTGGAATAATGAGAACCATAATCGATGCTGCTGCTGGAGGAGCTTTAATGGCAAAAAGAGAAGATCAAGCCTGGGACCTAATCGAAGAAATGGCCAAAAACAATTCCTTGAGGCCAACAGAAAGGAGCATGATCCAAAGAATTGCAGGAATTTATGAAAGTGGAGCCAATACAGCAGTCAACGCCAAGCTGGATCAGATATGCAAATTCATGGAGACTCTCAGCACTGGATCCACAAGTTCACCATATGGAGGAGCACCAGAACCAAACAAACTTAAAGAGACGGTGAATTATGTCAACAATTTCAACAGACATGGGAACAATCCATATTCCAACACCTACAACCCAGGGTGGAGGAATCATCTCAATTTTTCATGGAGCAACAATTCAGGACAACAGCAGAACTATCCACCACCAGGATTTCAACAACAGAACAAAGGCCAGGAGTATGAAAAAGAACCAGAAATGAAAGAATAGATTCCAGAGATGTTCAAAAAGCAGGAAGCAGCATATGATGCTATCTTTCAGAGCCAATCTACTTCCATCAAAGCACTGGAGAATCAAGTTACAGACCACCAGGTAATCTTCCCAGCAACACAGAACCCAATCCAAGGAACCAAGGGAATGAACAATGTCATGCCATCATGTTAAAAGTCGGTACTGAAATCAACAAAGATGTTGGAACCAAAACAACTGCTGAGGAAGTTCCAAAAGAAACAAAGCAACATATGGAGGAAAAAGAAGCAAATGAAAATGAACAGATCACTCCACCTCCACCTTTTCCTCAGCGTCTTCAGAAAAACAAACTGGACAAGCAGTTTGCTCGTTTCCTGGAGGTGTTCAAAAAGCTGCACATCAACATTCTATTTGCAGAAGCCTTGGAACAAATGCCCAGCTATGTTAAATTCTTGAAGGATATTCTTTCACGAAAATGGAGATTCGGAGACTAAGAGACAGTAGCATTGACGGAAGAATGCAGCGCCATCATTCAGAGGAGCTTCCCCCAAAGTTGAAAGATCCTGGCAGTTTCACATTCCTTGCATCATAGGAGAACATAACTTTGGTAAGGCTTTATGTGATTTAGGTGCAAGTGTTAACTTGATGCCTTTTTCTATTTTCAGGAAACTGCAGATTGGAGAAACAATGCCAACTTCAGTCTCTCTACAACTTGCTGATAGAACGCTCGTATTTCCAAGAGGCGTAGTTGAGGATGTGCTGGTCAAGGTTGACAAATTCATTTCCCAGCAGATTTTATTATCCTTGATATGGAGGAAGACGCAGACGTGCCAATCATCCTCGGGAGACCATTCTTGGCTACAGGTCGAACCATTATTGATGTACAAAAGGAGAATTAACCATGAGGGTACATGACCAAGAGGTAACATTCAATGTTTTCAAGGCCATGAATTCCCAGATGATGAAAAGAATGAGGAATGTTTCAGACTTGATGTGATACACAGTACCATTCAGAACTCCAATGCAATGCAAAGTTCTACTAACAAACTTAAAACATGTTAATTTTCTGTGGAGCCTGAAGATAAAGTGTCTTTTGCACTGAAAAAGCCAATTCTTGCACTACAAACAACAGAAGAGAAAAAGTTCCACCAGCTCAACAAATTGGAGGAATTTCACAATCAGCCTTTTAAGGATGTCAAATTAAACAAAGAAAAGGCCAAGAAGAGACATGATGAGAAGTTAGTGTGCATACAACTGGAACCAGGGCAGAAGGTACTGTTAAACAAATCAATGGTGAAATTCTTCCCATGGAAGCCAAAACCACGGTGGTTAGGTCCATTTGTGATCACTAAAGTTTTACCAGATAGAGCCGTTGAGATACATGATCCTGAATCCAACAAAACTTTCAAGGTTAAAAACAAGCATGTTAAGCACTACTGGGGAGAATCATTTGAGCGATAAAAAGAAAGTGTCACACTTTCAGATCCAGCCTAACGTTCAAGAAGTCACGTCTAACTGTCGACGTTAAACTTAGCGCTCGCAGGGAGGCAACCCATGCAATTTGTGTATATATTGTGATCTGGTGTGTTTTATTTTTGTGTGTTTAATTTTTGCAGGTAAAGTCAATTCACGATGGAATAAGTTCTCGCAAAACTTCACAAGCAATTTCCTTCTCTCCCTCAAAACTCTCTGATGAAAGTCTACAAAGCTCGCTTAGAACGGATGAGACTACTAATGATCCATGGTGTTCCTAATGATATTCGTTGGGTAATTGAAGCACGGGTCCGATTGGCAGGTGAGTCTTCTGAATCTTTTATTTCATATCTACCTGGTTTTGGAAGAAGCACCTATGCAAAGAAACGTAGAGCTAAGCAAATGGATGTTTGTTACAAATGTGCACGCTGGAATTGCAATACTCGTTGTCATTCTTTAGGAATAGTGTCTGATAATCGCGAAGATAAAATTAAATTCATTAGGGATGGCTTGAGTAAGGAGTCTTTAGATGTATATCTTCGACTCTTGAGACACATCCCAGTGGATATGTTCACATAGCCATTCGCAAATTACATACACAATTTTAAAAAGAAAGACAACTGTTAAGTCTTGGGAATATGAATCAAAAAGATCCAGTTTGCCAATTTATAAGAAAATTGGATGGGAAGCTTGTCCCTGACTCATAAACTTCAATCAAGTTGTAAATTCTTGTACATATTATATCTTTTTGTTTTTTTTCCTAATAATTGTGATTTGTTTTGTTGTTTTCTTTTATTTTCTCCGACAGGATCCAGACCTTTTTGACTATCACGATTATTTTACTGTTAAGCTAATAATTGTCATTTGGCAGGAACTAGTTTACTCACCCTTTTCAGGTATTATAAATTCAACTCATCATTGTACTTTTGAAGACATCCAGAGTAAAACATGGAAGCCACTTCAAGAAGACGAGTTGAAAACATACGTGTGTTTTGCGGTAGAAGTGTTGGTACTAAACCACAATACGTAGAAGCAGCACAAGAATTGGGTCGAGTCTTAGCTGCGAGGAATATGCACTTAGTATATGGCGGAGGCAATCTTGGACTAATGGGGATCGTTTCAAAGGCCGTACAGGAAGGAGGCAGTCATGTTTTGGGAATCATTCCAAAACCCTTGGCAGAGGAAATCTTATTGAATCATCAAACGGAGATGAATTGATCGTGCCAGGTATATCTGAACGACTGGTAGAAATGATTAACCGTGCTGATGCTTTTATTTCTTTACCAAGTGGCTTGGGCACATTGGAGTAATTTTTTTTAGTGTTATCTTGGGCGAACCTGAACATACACCAGAAACCGCTTGGGCTATTTAACGTTGATGGATTTTATGATTTTCTTTGTGTGTTTCTTGATGATACTCGGAGAAATGGGTTCGTGTCAAAACCTATGAAAGAACTCCTCTTTACTCCCAGAACTACTTCAGATCTAATAGACCAACTCTTAGCCTATGAACCACAAGTTGACCCTATCATTTCAAAGATAAATTGGTCCGAGGACGATCGTGGTAAGAGGCGTCGGATTAATCTGGATCTTAACCTTTAATTTCCTGTAGAATTTCAGCTAACCAGGTATTATCTTCTAACTCTTCTTCTACTGTTTAAGACATTGGGGACAATGTCTCATTTAGGTTTGGGGGAGGGAATTAGTTGATTAGTATCTTGTTTTTAGTTGTGTGTTGTTTTTATTTTTAGTCCAAAATTTTTTCGAAAAAAAAATTGAAAATTTTTCAAAAATTACAAAAATATTTTGCGTTTTTGTTTTTATTTTGACTAAAAAGGTGAAATTGGTAAGAGATAGCTGAGTAAGGAGTTTCCACTCCTGAGACGTATCTCAAACCTAATTCGGAACAAGTTAATTTTTGTTTATTTCCTTTTGAATTATTTAATTTGTGAATTCTTCATAATATTGACTAAAATGGATCTTCATATGCTCAGTTAGTAAGTATTATCAACACGCATAGTAACATAGGGACATGAGCTATAATTGAAAAGTTTGTAATATGCAGTGCTCTAGTTCAATTGGAGGAAGTATCTTAAAAAGTGATGGAGTAAAAAAAAATAATAAAAAAAAATCTGATATCCGAGTTATTAAGTCTGTAATGGTGTTTTAACATCTAGTGCTCTAAAACCAACTGGTTTGGGAGTCACTAGCCCAAAGCTCGCTACATGGATCAAGATGCTGCAAAAATATATATATCTGAAGTCTGAGTAATTAAGTTCTTAGGGGTGTCTTAACACCTGGTGCCCTAAAGCCAACTGGTTTGGGAGTCACCGACCCAACACTCGCTACATAGATGGAAGATATTGTATATAAAAAAAAATCAAAAATCAAAGAAAAAATCAGAAAAATTATTCCATTGCTACAAAAAGGTGTGAATTCTAATAAAACTTTAGGACAAAAATATTACTCTCTTATCAACTACACTTATGACTGTTGTGGGCAAAAATGAGTTGTTTAATATTTTGTTGGCTGTGTATATGGAGAATGGTAAAAATGATCGGAGAATTTACTTATTCAGTAATTTAGAAAGAAACAAAACAACTAGTAACTTGGAGTAGAAGTTTCACCTGATTAGTCACTAACTTCTTTATTCTTTTTTTCTCTTGTCTTTTTTGCTTTTGTGTGCATTAGTTTCACTACCTTTTTACTTTTGTAAAAGTTTTGTGGGTATTCATTGCTGTAAACCCTCACGAGACTACAACTCGTCCACTAGGGACACCTAGGGGTTTAAAGGCTTGTTGCATACGCTAAATGCAACCGTGATCCCTACGAAAGTGGCTTAGTTAAATTTTATTTTAAATATATTTATGTTATTTTTTTTTTGTTTTTTGCTCGAGGACTAGCAAAATGTTAGGTTTGTGGGTGTGATGAGTGGTAATTATATCACTATTTCCCACTCATTTAACCTAATATTTTGTATAGTTTCTTGAGTTTTGTGAATATTCTGATGTCTTTTGTGTTATTTTTGAGATAAATAAAGTTTCAGGACTTTCTGGAGGTGATTTGGGGCCAAAACAGTGAAAACGGATGAAAAGGGCATTTTGGTAATTTTTCGCGTCGTGACGCGCAAGCCCTTGGCGTCGCGACGCCTAACGTGCGCCGAACAGTACTAACGTGCGCCGGGTCCATAAGTCAGAATCTGAGAAAATTTGACTTTGCTAACGTGCGCCGTGCCACGTGTCATCATCCTACGGTGCCGACAATCGCCATCGCCACGTGTCGCCACGTGTCACTCCACGTCATCATCCACATCACATGTTGAACAAGTCAAAGTGCCACGTGGCTGCCACGTCATCATCAACCAATCACATCGTGCCACGTGTCGCAATTCTGTGGTGCCGATAGTCACTTTGCCATGTGTCGCCACGTCAGCGCCACGTTAGCATCAATCATTGACTCACTTATCCATATCTTACACGTGGTGGATAAGAATTTTAATCAGCCAATCAGAAGCCGCCACGTGTCACAATAATTGAGCTCCAACCACCTTGCCATGTGTCGCCTTATCACATTATCCAGAATCTGAAGCCGACGAACCAGAAGCGGCCACGTCGACCAAACGGGCATCGCGATGCGAGTTGGGCGTCGCGACGCGCGACCCTTTTTTACGCCTATAAATAGAGCTCGAAATTTCAGTTTCAGATGTACCATTCTCTTTGAATTTTCTCATATAAATATGGAGTTTTCTATCTAGTTTCTTTTAAATTTTAGTTTTGTAATTAATTTTAATTACTTTCTGTAATAATAGTGATTTACTTTCTTTACTTTTTATAGTTCTTACTATTCACTATGAGGAGGTAACTTCCCCCTGCTAGGGTGAAAGGTAATTCTTTTACTATTGCTATTTAGATTAATCTCCCTTAAATATAATATATTCATTATTTAAAATATTGACTTAAAAATGATACCGCTAGATTGGTTGGTTGGTAATTTATTTTAATCTGGTTTAAACCTGACTAATCAAGGATACCGCCAGATTGGTCGGTTGGTAATTAAATTTTCTTACCGCCTATATGGCAGGTTTATTTTGGTTCCGCCTTTATGGCTGGTTGGACTTTTTTGACTTAATCAGGTTATCCATTGTAGCTGGTTGGTAAAATAATCATAAGTTAATATATTATATTAAGGGAGATATCTAAATTAGTAAATAGTAAAAGTTGATCCTTTTACCTTAGCATTTTATTTTATTGTAATTTATTTTTCACTTTTACTTACTACCACAATCACTTTTCAGCATTTTTACTTTATGTCTTTTACTTTCAAGTTTTTACTAGCCCTAGTTATGTTTTGTAAATAATTAGTTTATGTGGGTTGTGATGACTTTTAACATCACACCGGTTTATAAGGGGTTATTTTATAGTTTGGGTAATTTAAAGGTTTACTTATTAAGTCTTAAGCCTTATGCGTCTTGTTAATTGGCCACTAATAAGATTGATCTGGTAAATCTAAAATGAACTAGACATAGAGATTTTAGGTTTCAGCCTTAGACTTAATAGCCCACGATCTTCCTTGAGGATAGATAACCCTTTAATAGATTTCCTTACAGGATAGACATATACCTGTCGGGCGGGGGTAGCCATAATAGGAGCTTAAACTTAATGAATCCAGATAATTTGGTTGACATAGACATATGGTTCAATTGGGTTAAACTGGGTATTTGTGTCTGACCATTGACAGAGGCTTTCGCATAATTTAGTGTTCCAGGTTAGTAAACCGATTTATTACACCAACATAAAATAAACACTTCATCTTTAAAATGATATTAGAAGAAATCACAACCCTAGATAGTTTTTAATATTGAATTTTCTTAAACCTACTTTCGAACAATTTTATTTACTTGTTTTTAAATTTAGAATCGTCACATTTTCAAATCAATCAAACAACCTGTTAGATACTAGTAATCATTTGACCTCATAAAATTAATAGCTTAGGTATTAAGTCCTCGTGAGATCGATACTTTTTATACTACTTGAACGATACGTACGTTTGCGTTATACGCGTGTGTAAGCACTGGTCACCCCATAAGTGTCGGGTGGTCGGTTCGGTCAAAAATGTGTTTTGCGTCATTTTGCGAAAAAATGATTTTCGTAAACGTTTCGCGACATTTCAAAATTTATGTTGATATCTGATATTGAATAAATAAGTTTAGGTGAAATATAAATAAATTATTCATATTAGATATTGAATAATTTATTCGGTAATTTGAAAAAGTTTTAAAATACGATTTCGCCCGAACCGCGCTTCCGCCGCGCCCATCGCCCAAAACCCCAACACTCATCACATTTTGTACTATCAAACATAGCTCGCAGACTTTCTTTTTTCTCCATCAAACTTTGTAAGGTTAAAAAACCGGAGGCAAACCTAATTACTCTCGGTCTCACTATGTCCCTCTGTTTTGTAAACGACCTTATCATGGATAAAGTCTTGTGCCTTGGCACTATATATGATTTTTTTGTACCTCGGTGATTTCCCAATACTTTCAAGCATGAGGTTTATGGTGTGAGTCGTACAAGAACTCTAAAAAATACTTGGCATCTTCGCCTTCAACAATTTTGACGCGGCCATATTATTTGAGGCATTATCGATTACCACTTGAACCATATTTTTCGCCCCCACTCTTTCAATACCCGTCATAACATAATCAAAAATGTGCTCAGCAGTATGCGCCACATCAGAAATTTCCTTGGAAGAAAGGAAAGTGGTACCTATTTTGCAATTAACACATAAATTCATTATTCTTCTCATTTTCCTATCACTTCAAGCATCTGTCATGATCGAACACTCGTTCTCCTTCCACTCCTTATCATGTTGTTGTATAAAAACTTTAACGCTTTCAACTTCCTCTTTTAATAATGGCTCTCTCAATTCATATTGGCTAGGACCTCTGAAACCCAGTCTAAATTGACCAACTGCCTCCATCATTGCTATCCAGCTATCAATGTCAATGGCATTGAAAGGAATACCGGATTCATAAACCCACTTAGCAACAAATCGCTTCACATTATGTGTCTTTTCTTTTGAAAAGTACTTCATTAATATTTTGTTGCCGCATTGTTTAACCATCACTAACTGAAGAATCAAGAGGGGTTACCATTGTCCACCTATCCCAAAAGGCCACGATGCCGAAGGGGTTACCATAAACCCACTTAGCAACAAATCGCTTCACATTATGTGTCTTTTCTTTTGAAAAGTACTTCATTAATATTTTGTTGCCGCATTGTTTAACCATCACTAACAGAAGAATCAGGAGGGGTTACCATTGTCCATTCATTAATCTAACCCTTATTTTATTTCACGAATTTCATCTTCTTCATCGCCCCCAATATTAACTCATTGTCTTATCTCACTCACATGCTTATCTTTTTTTTTTTATTATTTCGTGCCTCTAAAATGGCTTGTCTACACTTCTCTTGATCCTCTTTACTGGACTTTGGAAATTTTACAACATTCCCCGATACATGCCCAACATGTTCTTTCATTATGTAAACTCCTCCGGAAAAAGTTTTTGAACATAACTTATATTTAAATTTATCCAAGTTATTCGGATCCACTAAAGCTACATACTCTCATCCAACATCATTTGAATTTCGTTTAAGAACATGACTATACTCTGAATTTGAGGCCGCGGAAGAAGAATCTATGTCCTACTAAGAATGAATCAATTAATTTAATTAGTAATCAACCTAAAATTTATTTACTTTTATCTTTTCTTTATAATTTATTAACTAATTTAATTAGTAATTACTACTAAATACTAATAGCTAATTAGTTATTAACTAACAAAAAAAACACTCAAAACGAAAATTAAAGTGAGTAGTTATATTTAGGGTAATAAGATTTTAGGTCAAATTAATAAAATTAACAAAATAGAGAAAGTAGTTAATTAGTTATACTTATAACAAAAATAATGTCAGCATGAACCAATTTATTTATGTTGGAATTAAAAAAAAAAAAAAAAAAAAAAAAAAAAAAAAAAAAAAGCCTTACAGTGCGTGAAGGCGTGAAGAGGAGAGAGAAAGCAGAGAGGAGAGATTTTTTCATTTATATAAATCCAGCCCCAAGTGCAAAAATAAAACCAAATAGTAGTGCAATTAATTAGGTGAACAAATTTATAAATATCGCGCTTGTATTTAAAGGTAACAACATAAGCTCTTTTAGCTCTCTTCTTTATTTCTTTGATACGTACGAACCTTTCAAAATTTGTATGAATACATTACTTAATTTCCTCTTAGATTTGTTACCATATATTCTGAGATTAACATGATGGACACTCAGTATCAAACATTTATGGTACAATATTTGAGGATAAATACTCTGAAGCAGTGGTGACTGCTCGAGCTTTATATGTTGATTATTGGATTGGTCAAACAATCCGTATTGACACATAAAACTTCTGGTCAAGATATATTGACACATGTCAGTTAGTAAAATTTGTTAGACCAGTACATGTCGTATATCGAGACTTGATCCGATGGTTTATCTCAATGAACCATGAGTCTAGGGAGACTCATATAGACATATATGTGTTCATTTGATGAGTAATGAACGACTCACCGGAGAATTCCTAATAGATGACACACTAAAGTCAATAGGATATTCCCGAGTCGAGCTGCATATCAAATCCTTTGACTTGAGATACCACTGTGGATGTATGAGTGATCCTCCACACTTTGACAACAGTCACATCACCGGTCTTTCAAAACCAGACATCCGTTCGTTTGTTGGATGTGGACCGATGCTCAGGATATCATGTGATGTATCCAGAGAGAATCTGTCAGTACTGTATGTGGGATTCAGGTATCCATTTTGTGATCCTTTAAATCATTGGCTCAGGTGTACTGTGAAAATTAGTTTCGAGTATTTATTTAGAGAATCAAGAGTATGTTGCGACATACTTATATGAACTGTACATAGTGGAGATTTGAAATTTTCATCTATGTATTTGGTACAGTTCAGATACCTATGACGGAAGGACTGTACGATATGCGTCGACTTGTACGATTCAACACAATTATATGTGGTCGTCATAATTTGTGAATGGACAAATTATGGACAGAGTGTGTTCTGTGATAGATAGGCCTGAACCTAGAGAGTCACACTAATAAAATATACTCGTAGAGCACTCAGACAATTTATTATGAATAATTTGATTATTCGTAACGCTACATATGCTGGGGTATTTTTATTACTAATATTTATTTGTATTTGATACCTAATTTGATTAGATACACATTTAGTCCAATTGTATTTTGAGACTTGTCGAATAAATAATTATTTAATTAATAAATATTAATTAATTTAATAATTATTTATTAATTAAATATTGTGGAATATTCTTGGAATATTCCAAACTTCATTTGGAAACTTTATTCTTGGCAATTTTATGGCCACACATGTGTGAGTTATGACATATGTTGGAATAATTATGACCAAGTAATTAAAGTGTCAAATTTATCAAAAATCATCAAAATACCCCTCCCATATTTAAGGCTTCATTCACGCCACTTTCCATTCATTTAAGGGTTTTGAAAATTTGTTTCAAAACGTGAAGAAGGTTTTAAGAGGAAAAAAATTAGGGTTTTTAATTTGGTTTGATCCTGCATCAAATTGGAAGTATATAAGCATTATTTAGGAGCAGAAATAAAGATTTATAAAGAGATTAAGGTAATTACTTTTATCCTTTCTCTTGTAAATTATTTACAATTAATTCCTAATTAGATAACTGATATCCATGTTTGTTTGATAAGATTAGGATGATAAAAACAAAATTAGGAAGCTTAGATTTGCATGTATGAAGCTAATTAGGCTAATTAATGTAATTAGATCTAATTAGATGTTAGACACTAAAATTGTCATTCTAAAGTTACTTGAGCCACTCCTAGGTGACCTAAAATTATTATTGAGTTGTTTTATGATGGTTGATTCTCTATTGGAGGTGAAAGATTTGGATTTGCATGGATTTTGGATTAATTTGGGCATTGATGTGATTAATTGTGAAATTAATTCAAAAATATTGATTTGGTAAAATTGATGGATTGTGGATGAAATTGGAGGTTTGAAATACGTAAGAAAAAATCCCGGAATTTTCGGAATTATTCCGGATACGTTTTGAGAATTTTTCGATTTTGGACACATTAGGGGCCAAATCATAATTTTGCAAAATTATGAGTTTTTGGCCATTGCTACAATACTCATAGTACTTTAGCATCATATACAGTGTGTAAGAATATCTTGAAATTTTCGGAATCGTTCCACTAGTGTTTTGAAAATTTTCTGCACCATGGGGTAAAATGGCAATTTGTTAAAATTACTATATTTAGCTAGCAATGGGTTGATCCAATATCGCGGCTGACTCGGTTGTTCGGTCAGTAGGTTCAGTGATCTAGTAAGTGATTATTGTGTAAACGCATGAAAATATTTTCGAAAATTTTGCCTCAAGTTTTTATGCGTAATCACACTCTAATATTAGATATTAATGTATGATATGGGTGAAATATGGATAAATTAGACGTATTTGATACCGACTAATTTATCCAGCTTAAAAATACTACAAAAGTCGATTTCACCCCAATTTTTGCCCCAACAAAATTGGTATCAGAGTGGGTCTGATCATGTATCCACAATAAATATAATGCAATAATATATGATATTAGAATCCAAATTAGTGTTTACACATATATTTAATTTAGCTATTTCTTGAATTTTTGGTTATGCGTTAATAGGAAACATAACAGAGCTTTAATGGTTAAGTTGAGTTATGTTTTCCTATGTAGAACCAATTTATAAAGAAATTGATTTGAATTAAATATCTACATTTGATGTAGATTCCGAACGCATAACTTCATTTCATTTATTAGATGCATGAACGCATAACTTAATGTTGAAATAAGGCTAATCAATTGTGTTAGGATACTTTAGAAGTATAAAAACAACATGCTTATAATTAGGTCAAAGATGTTCATGTTGGACATGGAACAATTAATAAAAGTTTGGAACTCTAGATTTAAGCTTAGAGCTATGACTACCATTCTAGAATCACTTCACCACTTTGGGTAATCTAGAATTGTTCATGAGACATTTCTTATTGGGATTCTATTTTGGGTTGTAATTTGATTCAAAGAAATGCATATATATATTTAGAATTTATATATGTTTATTTCATAATATTGTTGTGGTTGGTTTTGAAATTAAAATTGTTTTGGGTGATTTTATGATGAGTGGTAATTATATCACTATTTCCCACTCATTTGACCGAATGTTTTATATAGATTCTTGAATTTTGTGAATATTTTGATGTGTTTATGTTATTTTGTAGATAAATAAAGTTTCAGGACTCTCTAGAGGTGATTCGGGGCCAAAACAGTGAAAAAGGACAAAAAAGAACAAAATGGTCATTTGGCATGTCACGACGCGAAGCCTGCATCGCGACCGCTAACGTGCACCACACCTCTGCTAACGTGTGCCGGGACACACGGACCAATCAGAGAGATTTTTTCTAAAATACGCCGGATGCTAACATGCGCCGAATCTGCTAACGTATGCCTGCCACGTGTCAACATCACAGCCGATCATGCTAACGTGTGTCGTGCCACGTGTCATCATCACATGCTGCCGACAATCGCCATCACCATGTGTCATCCATATGCTAGCCACGTGGCGTCTACATCAGTCACATGCCGAGTCAGCGTGCCACGTGTCAGACACGTCATCATCAGCAAATCATCTCGTGACACGTGTCATAATCACACGGTGCCGACAATCAACATCGCCACACGTCGCCACGTCATCACCACGTCAGCATAATTATTGAGTTAATCATCCAAAATGCCATGTCAGCAGATAAGGGAATCAAAGCAGCCAATCAGCGTGTGCTGATAAGTGGTAATTATATCACTATTTCCCACTCATTTAATCTAATATTTTGTATAGTTTCTTGAGTTGTGTGAATATTTTGATGTGTTTTGTTTTATTTTGTAGATAAATAAAGTTTCATGACACTCTGGAGGTGATTTGGGCCAAAATAGTGAAAATTGGACGAAAAGGGCATTTTGGTAATTTGCCGCGTCGCGACGCCAAGACTTTCAGCGTCGCGACGCCTAACGTGCCCCAAATAGTGCTAACATGCGCCGGGTCCACGTGTCAGAATCTGAGAAAAGTTTGACTTTGCTAACGTGCACCGTGCCACGTGTCACCACCACAGCCGATCTACTAACGTGCGTCGTGCCATGTGTCATCATCCTATGGTGCCGACAGTCGCCATCGCCACGTGTCACCACGTGTCACTCCACGTCATTGCCATGTCGTCATCCAGATCACCGGTTGACCGAGTCAAACTGCCACGTTGCTGCCACGTCATCATCAACCAATCACAGCGTGCCACGTGTCGCGATTCTATGGTGCCGACAGTCACTTTGCCACGTGTCGCCACGTCAGCATCAATTATTGGCTCTCTTATCCATATCTGACACGTGGCGGATAAGAATCTGAGCCGACCAATTAGAAGCTGCCATGTGTCACAATAATTGAGCCCCAACCACCTTGCCACGTGTCACTTTATCACCTTATCCAGAATCTGCAGCCGACGAACCAAAGCGTGCCACGTCGACAGAAGCTGGCGTAGCGACGCCAAAGGCCTTGGCGTCGCGACGCTGGAACCTCACCGAGTCCTATAAATTGAGCTCGAGATTTCAGTTTCAGTTGTACCATTCTCTCTCACTTATTTGATGTAAAGAGGGAGTTTCTCTCTCTAGTTTCTTTTAGTTTTTAGTTTTTTTTAGTTTTGTAAATAATTTTAATTACGTTTTGTAATAATAGTAATTTACTTTCTTACTTTTTACAGTTTTTACTATTCACCATGAGGAGGTAACTTCCCCAGCTATGGTGAAAGGTAATTCTTTTACTGTTATTATTTAGATTAATCTCCCTTAAAAATAATATATTAACTATTTAAAATATTGACTTAAAAAGGATACCGCCAGATTGGTCGGTTGGTAATTCATTTTAATTTGGTTTAAACCTGACTAATCAAGGATACCGCCAGATTGGTCGGTTGGTAATTCAATTTTCTTACCGCCTATATGGCAGGTTTATTTTGGTTCCGCCTTTATGGCTGGTTGGACTTAATTTGACTTAATCAGGTTACCGCCTATATGGCTGGTTGGTAAAATAATCACAATTTAATCTATTATATTAAGGGAGATATCTAAATAGTAAATAGTAAAAGTTGATCCTTTTACCTTAGCATTTTATTTTATTTTACTTTTCAGCTTTTACTTTATGTCTTTTACTTTTCAGCATTTTTACTTTATGTCTTTTACTTTTAAGTCTTTACTAGCCCTAGTTATGTGTTAGTTATCTGGGGTTGTGATGAATTCTAATATCACCGGTTTATAAGGGATTATTTTATAGTTTGAGTAATTTAAAGGTTTACTTATTAAGTCTTAAGCTTAATGCTTCTTGTTGTCTGATCACCAATAAGATTGATCTGGTAAATCTAAAATGAACTAGACATAGGGATTTTAGGTTTCAGCCTTAGACTTAATAGCCCACGATATTCCTTGAGGATAGATAACCCTTTAATAGATTTCCTTACAGGATAGACCTATACCTGTCGGGCGGGGGTAGCCATAATTGGAACTTAAACTTAATGAATCCAGATAATTTGGTTGACATAGACATATGGTTCAATTAGGTTAAACTGGGTATTTACGTCTGACCATCGACAGAGGCTTTCGCATAATTTCGTGTTCCAGGTTAGTAAACCGATTTATTACACAAACATAAAATAATCACTTCATCTTTTAAAAGATATTAGAAGGATTCACAACCCTAGATCTTTGTGTCTTTTGTTATTTTCCTTAGTATTTTCTTTTGTCTTTTTATTTATTTAGCAAATCGACAATCAACCAAATCAATCAAGCAATCATTCTCTTCACCCTCAATTAGATATTTGTAAATAAATAGATTCAATAATTAATAACAACAGTAGGAATTAAGTCCTCGTGGGATCGATATTTTTATACTACTTGAACGATACGTGCGCTTGCGTTATACGTGTGTGTTTACGCCGGTCATGTGCCACGTCATCACGTCGCGACGCAAGAGCAATCCACGCATCGCGACACGAGAGGCTTACCGACGTCTATAAATTCAGCTCAAAATTTCAGTTTCAGAAGTACCTTCCTCTCTGTAATTCTCTTATAATATTAAGGAGTTTGTATCTAGTTTATTTAAATTTCAGTTCTGTAATTAATTTTATTTATTTTTTGTAATAGTAATTTACTTTCTTTACTTTTCAGTTTTTACTATTCAGCAATGAGGAGGTAACTTCCCCCTGCTAGGGTGAAAGGTACAGCTTTTATTATTACTATTTAGATTAATCTCCCTTAATTATAATATAATAACTATTTAAAACTTGACTTAATGAGGATACCGCTATATTGGCCGGTCGGTAATTGATATTAAATTATTTTTAACCTGACTAAGCAAGGATATTACCTGGTTGGTCGGTTGGTAATAATCATTAATTTGACTTAATTAGGTTACCGCCTATATGGCTGGTTGGTAATATCACACAAGTTAATATATTATATTAAGGAGATATCTAAAATAGTAGTAATAAAGTGGATCATTTAACCCCTACCATTTTCTTTTATTGTACTTTTTCCTTTTTAATTTCTAGCATTTACTTTTCAGCATTTTACTTTATGTCTTTTATTTTTAAGTTTTTACTAGTTATAAATATGTGTCGTAGCTAAGCCCGTTATCCGGGGTTGTGATGAATTCCAATATCACCGGTTTATAATGGGTTATTTTATAGTTTGCGTAATACAAAGGTTTACTTATTAAGTCTTAAGTTTAATGCGTCTTGTTAACTGGCCACTAATAAGATTGATCTGGTAAACTTAAAATAAGCTTGACGAAGGAATTTTAGGTTTAAGACCCTAGTTTTAATAGCCCACGATCTTCCTTGAGGATAGATAACCCTTTAATAGATTTCCTTATAGGATAGACATATACCTGTCGGGCGAGGGTAACCACAATTGGAACTGAGTCTTAATGAATCCAGGTAATTTGATTAACATAGACATATGATTGAATTGGGTTACACTGGGTATTTGCATCCGACCATCGACAGAGGCTTTTGTAGAATTTCATGTTCCAAGTTAGTAAACCAATATATTACAAAAATATGAAATAACCACTTCATCTTTAAAATATATTGGAAGAAATCACTACCCTAGATGAATTTTCCTCAACCTACTTTCGTGTCATTTTATTTACTTGTTTTAATTTTTAAGTCGCCATCCAATCAAACAATCAATCCATTAGATACTTGTAAACATTTAACTTCAAAAATTGATAATAAAAGGTTTTAAGTCCTCGTGGGATCGATACTTTTTATACTACTTGAATGATACGTGCGCTTGCGTTATACGCATGTGACAACGCCGGTCAAGTTTTTGGCGCCGTTGCCGGGGACTTATTTATTTTCACTATTAGTTTTGAGTTTAGCTATGTTATTTATATCTAATTTCTTTTTACTTATTATTTTTGTTTTCTTGTTTTTCAGGTTCTCAGACACTACATGAGAAGGCCAAGAAGCTTTAGTCAACATGGAACATGAACCTTTGGAAGTTGCAACACCAATTCCCATTCGAGACAGAACCATTCTGGTGGTTGACGACTTCATTTTCTGTATTGTACTTCCTCCCTTAACAGCAAATGCGTGTGACATCAAAACATGCATTCAGATGATTCAGCAATCATGCAGTTTGGAGGAAACGCAATTAAAGATCCTAATGCCCACATCAGCAACTTCCTGGAAGCACTTTCAATTACAACCGAGCAGCTGAAGAAGCAATGAAACTGCGGGTTTTTCCATATTTCTTGAAAGACAGAGCTAAGGCCTGGCTACATTCACTACCAGCAGGTTCCATCACAACTTGGAACACTCTAGCCACCAAATTCCTTGCAAAGTATTTTCCACCAGCCAGAATAGCAAAACTGAGGAATGACATCACATCATTTTTACAACATGACTCGCAAACTCTCTACGAAGCTTGGGAAATGTACAAGGATTTGCTGCGGAAATGTCCTCACCATGAGATTCCAAAATGGCTTCAAGTCCAAACTTTCTATAATGGACTTTCTGGACTGATGAGGACCACAATTGATGCTGCTGCTGGAGGAGCTTTGATGGCAAAAGGAGAAGATCAAGCCTGGGACTTAATCGAAGAAATGGCAAACAATAATTCCTTGTGGCCAACAGAAATGAGGATGATTCAACGAATTGTATGAATTTATGAAGTTGGAGCCAACACAGCAGTCAACGCCAAGCTGGATCAGATATGCAAATTCATGGAGACTCTCGGTATGCAAGGTAATATTGGATCCATAATTTCACCATATGAAGGAGGATAGAACCAAACCAACAAGAAGAGACGGTGAATTATGTCAACAATTTCAACAGACAGGGGAACAATCCATATTCCAACACGTACAACCCAGGGTGGAGGAATCATCCCAATTTCTCATGCAGCAACAATTCAGGGCAAAATAACTATCCACCACCCGGATTCCAACAGTAACAGAACAAAGGCCAGGAGCATGCAAATGAATCAGGAATAACAGAAGTGTAAACTCAGTTAAAAAAATATGATGCTATGTTTCAGAGCCAATCAGCTTCTATCAAAGCACTGGAGAATCAAATTGGACAACTAGCCAATGCTCAGAGTTACAGACCACCAGGAAATCTTCCCAGCAACACAGAACCAAATCCAAAGAACCAATGGAATGAGAAATGTCAAGCCATTACTTTGAAAAGCGGTACTGAGATCAACAAAGATGTTGGAATCAAGGCATCCATTGAAGAAATTCCAAAAGAAACAGAGCAACAGATGGAGGAAAAAGAAGCAAAGGAAAAATATCAAATCACTCAACCTCCACCTTTTCCACAGCATCTTAAGAAAAAACAAACTGGATAAGCAGTTTTCCCGTTTCTTGGAGGTTTTCAAAAAGATGCACATCAATATCCCATTTGCAGAAGCGTTAGAAGAAATGCCCAGCTATGTCAAATTCATGAAAGATATTCTTTCATGAAAATGGAGATTGGGAGATTACGAGAAATAGCATTGACGGAAGAATACAGCGCCATCATTCAGAGGAAACTTCCCCCGAAGTTGAAAGATCCTGGCAGTTTTACTGTCCCATGCACCATTGTGGAATAGTACATCGGTAAGGCTTGATGTGATTTAGGTGCAAATGTTAATTTGATGCCTTTTTCTATTTACAGGAAACTGTAAATTTGAGAAGCAATGTCTACCTCAGTCTCTCTGCAACTTGCTGATCGAACGCTCACATTTCCGAGAGGAGTTGTTGAAGATGTGCTGGTCAAAGTTGACAAATTCATTCTCCCAGCAGATTTCATTATCCTTGACATGGAAGAAGACAAAGATGTACCTATCATCCTTGGAAGACCATTCTTGGCTATAGGTCGAACTGTTATTGATGTACAAAAATGAGAACTAACCATGAAAGTTCAGGACCAAGAAGTTACCTTTAATGTTTTCAAAGCCATTAAATTCCCAAGTGATGAAAAAGAGGAAGAATGTTTCAGAGTTGATGTTGTTGATAGTATCATCCAGGATACTGAGCCACCTCCCACAGAAAAACTTGAAGCTTGCATCACCAACATGACTGACAGCGAGCTAGATGCTGAAATCCTGGAATTTATCAACTATCTTGACAAACCATTTCGGTTCAAATCGACACCACCAGTTGAAAGTCTGGAACTCCCGAAGAATGAGTGAATCAAGCTCTCAATTGAAGAACCACCACAGCTGGAGTTAAAGCTACTTCTGAGCCATCTCATGTATGCTTTCTTAGGAAACTCTTCTGAATTACCTGTGATTATTTCTTCTTCTCTAACATTGGAGCAGGAAGAAAAGTTGCTGAGAGTGTTACGAGAACACAAGAAAGTCATTAGCTGGACTATAGCAGACATTCGAGGCATTAGTACATCATTTTGTATGCACAAGATTCTGATGAACGATAAGTATAAACCCATAGTGGAACATCAACAAAGACTAAATCCAATCATGAAGGAGGTCATGAAGAAAGAAATCATCAAATGGTTGGATGTTGGCATCATTTACCCCATCTCTGACAGCACTTGGGTGAGTCATATGCAGTGTGTGCCAAAGAAAGGAGGAATTACTGTAGTCACAAATGAAAAGAACGAGTTGATTCCAACAAGAATGATGACTGGATTGAGAGTTTGCATGGACTACCGGAAGTTGAACAAAGCCACAAGAAATGACCATTTTCCACTGTCATTCATTGATCAGATGCTGGACAGACTGGTGGGACACGAATTCTATTATTTTCTGGACGGATATTCGGGGTACAATCAGATTGCCATCACCCCAGAAGATCAGGAAAAAACCATTTTTATCCGTCTGTATAGTACTTTTACTTTCCGTAGGATGCCATTTGGATTATGTAATGCTCCTGCCACATTTCAACGTTGCATGATGGCCATCTTCTCAGATATGCTGGAACAGAGTATGGAGGTTTTTATGGATGATTTCTCTGTGTTTGGAGACTCTTTCGACCACTGCTCGCAAAATCTGGAACATGTGTTACAAAGATGTGAAGATACCAACCTAGTGCAGGAAGGCATCGTCCTTGGACACCGGATCTCACAAAAGGGGATCGAGGTAGACAAAGAAAAGATTGAAATAATTGAAAAAATACCTCCACCAACATCTATAAAAGGGATTTGGAGTTTTCTCGGACATGCAGGTTTTTACAGGAGATTTATCAAAGACTTTTCCAAGATTGCTAAACCTCTGTGCAATCTTCTGGAGAAGGATGTGCCTTTCAACTTCACCAAAGAATGCCAGGAAGCTTTTGAGATCTTAAAAAAAAGTTAGTTTCTGCCTCTATCATTGTAGCATCAGACTGGACTCTTTCATTTGAGGTGATGTGTGATGCTAGTGATTTTACTATTTGAGCAGTTTTGGGACAACGCAAAGAAAAGATTTTCCACACCATTTATTATTCCAGCAGAACTCTGAATGAAGCTCAACTCAACTATACAACCACTGAAAATGAGTTGCTCGCAGTTGTGTTCGCTTTTGATAAATTCCGCTCTTATCTACTGGGTCTGGTCTAAACAGATCATTCAACAATCAAATACATGATCGCGAAGAAAGATGCCAAACCCATATTGATTCGTTGAATACTTCTTCTGCAAGAATTCGATGTGGAGATTAGAGACAGGAAAGGAAAAGAAAATCATGTGGCAGATCATTTATCGAGGCTCGAGAATAGAGAAACAACTGGCAAAGAGCTAACAATTAAAGAAAATTTTCCAGATGAACAACTGTTTGCCATGAAACAGCATGATGTCCCTTGGTATGCTGATTATGCCAACTTCATAGTATCGGGAAAATGGCCATTGGAATGGAAAACTCAGCAACGGAAGAAGTTTTTCAAAGAAGTCAAGCACTATGTCTGGGATGAGTCGTACCTGTTTAAAAGTTGTACTGATCAATTACTGAAACGATGTGTTCCACATGAGGAGATCAACAGTGTCTTTCAGTATTGTCATTCATCACCATATGGTAGACACTTCAGCGGAAAAAAAACTGCCGCTAAAGTCCTTCAATCAGGTTTGTTCTGGCCCACTCTTTTTAAAGATGCTTATCTATTTACTCTTCAATGTGACATGTGCTAGAGAACGGGAAATATTTCGAGGAGAAATGAATGACCTTTGCAAAATATTCTGGAAGTGGAGATATTTGATGTATGGGATATTGATTTTATGGGACCCTTTGTTCCATCATTCGGAAACCTGTACATACTGGTTGCGGTAGACTATGTCTCCGAATGGGTTAAAGCAATTGCACTGCCATTAAACGATTCAAAAGTGGTGATCAAATTCCTTAAAAAGAATATTTTCACTCGCTTCGGAACACCTCGGGTAATTATCAGTGATGGTGGCACACATTTCTGCAACAAATATTTTGATGCACTCCTATCCAAATACGGAGTTACTCATAAAGTTGCCACAGCTGATCACCCACAGTCAAACGGACAGGTTGGAGTTTCAAACAGGGAGATCAAAAGAATCTTGGAGAGAACCGTTGGATCAATAAAGAGGAACTTGTCTACAAAATTGGATGACACATTATGGGCTTATCGGACAGCTTACAAGACACATATTGGTATCTCCCCATATCGTATGGTGTTTGGGAAAGCGTGCCATCTGCCAGTTAAGCTTGAACACAAGACGTACTGGGCACTGAAGAAGTTGAATCTTGATCCACAAGCTGCAGGAGAGAAAAGACTCCATCAACTCAATGAATTGGAGGAATTTCGCCTACAGGCTTATGAGAATACTAGATTATACAAGGAAAAAACAAAGAAATGGCATGATCGAAAAATAGTGCGCAGACAACTGGAACCAAGGCATCAGGTGCTGTTATACAATTCAAGGTTAAAACTTTTCCCTGGAAAGTTGAAATCAAGGTGGTCAAGTACATTTGTGATCACTCAGGTTTTACCATATGGAGCTTTTGAGTTACTTGATCCCAACACCAACGAAACATTCAAGGTTAACAGTCAGTGTGTTAAGCACTACTGGGGAGAAACAATTGAGCGACAAAAAGAAAGTGTCACACTTTTAGATCGAGCCTAACGTTCGGACAGTCACATCTAGCTGACGACGTTAAACTTAGCGCTAGTAGGGAGGCAACCCATGCAATTGGTATATATATTATGATCTGGTGTGTTTTATTTTTGTGTGTTTAATTTTTGTAGGTAAAGTCATTTCACGATGGAAGAAGCTCTCGCAAATCTTCACAAGTAATTTCCTTATCTCCCTCAAAAATCTCTGATGAAAGTCTACAAAGCTCGCTTGGAATGAATAAGACTACTGATGATAAAAGGTATTCCTACTGACATTCGTTGGATTATTGAAGCACCGGTCTGATTGGCAGGTGAGTCTTCTGACTCTTTTATTTCACATTTGCCTGGTTTAGGAAGAAGCACCTATGCTAAAAAGAGAAGAGCTAAAAGAATGAGTGTATGCTATAAATGTGCTCGTATGTTTTGTGATACTCATTATCATTCTTTAGGAATGGTGTCTGATAACCATGAAGATAAGATAAATTTCATTAGAGATGGCTTGAGTAAGGAGTCTTAAGATGACATATCTAAAACTCTTGAGACGCATCCCAGCGGATATGTGTATCACGAAATTCGCGTGTTATATACACAATTCCGAAAAGAAAGACAACAGTTAAGTCTCGAGAATCTGACTTTAAAAGACCATGTTTGCCAATTTATAAGAAAATTCGATGGGAAGCTTGTCCCTGACGCATAGACGTCATTCAAGCTGTTACTTTTTGTAAATATTATATATCTTTGTCTTTTCCTAATAATTGTGATTTGTTTTGTTATTTTCTCCGACAGGATCCAGACTTTTTGACCTTTCATGATTTATTTTACTATTTAACTAATAATTGTCATTTGGAAAGTACTAGTGCTATTATTACTCACCCTTTTTCAGGTTCTATAAATTCAACTGATCATTGCACTTTTGAAGGCATCCAGATTTGAGAAAGAAGAACATAAATAAAAAAAATAGAAGCTACTTCAAGAAGAAGAGTTGAAAACATCTGTGTGTTTTACGGTACTAGTGTTGGTACTAAGCCACAATACATAGCAGCAGCACATGATTTGGGTCGAGTCATAGCTGAGAAGAATATGCACCTATTATATGGCGGAGGCAATCTTGGACTAATGGGGATCGTTTCAAAGGCCATACAGGAAGGAGGCAGTCCAGTTCTGGGAATCATCCCAAAACCTTTGGCGGAAGTAAATCTGATAGAACCCTCAAACGGAGAGGAATTGATCGTGCCAGGTATGTCTGAACGACTGGTAGAAATGATTAATTGTACTGATGCTTTTATTGCTTTGCCAGGTGGCTTGGGTAAAATAGAGGAAATCTTTACAGTACTATCTTGGGCGAACTTGAACATACACATAAACCGATTGGGCTGTTTAACGTTGATGGATTTTATGATTTTCTTTGCGTGTTTCTTGATGATGCCCGAAGAAATGGGTTCGTGACAAAACCTCTGAAAGAACTCCTCTTCACTGCCAGAACTGCCCCAGATTTAATTGACCAAATCTTAGCCTATGAATCACAAATTGACCCTATCATTTCCAAGATAAAATGGTCTGATGATGATCGTGGTAAAAAGCGTCGAATAAATATGGATCTCAACCTTTAATTTTCTTTCTAGATGTATAATTTCAGCTAACCAGGTATTATCTTCTCAACTCATCTTCTACTTTTTAAGACATTGTGGACAATATCTCATTTAGGTTCGGGGGAGGAGAATAGTTGAATAGTATCTTGTTTTTATTGTGTTATTTTTTTTTCGACTTTTAGTCTAAATTTTTCGAAAAAAATTCAAAAAAATTACAAAAATCAAAAAAAATATTTTGTGTTTTTATGTTTTTAATTTGATTAATCGGGTGATATTAGTGTGAGATAGCTGTGTAAGGAGTTTCCACTCCTGAGACGTATCTCAACCTATTTCGGAACAAGTTAATTTTTGTTTATTTCATTTTGAATTATTTAATTTGTGAATTCTCCAGATTACTGATTAAAATGAATCTTCATATGCTCAGTTGGCATGTATTATCAACGTACATGGTAACATACGGACATGAATTGTAATTGATGAGTTTGTAATATTTAGTGCTCTAGTTTAATTGGAGGAAGCATCTAAATAGCGATGGGATAAAAAAATGTCTGAGATCCGAGTTATTAAGTCCGTAGGGGTGTCTTAACACCTAGTGCCCTAAAACCAACTAGTTTGGGAGCCACTGGCCCAAAGCTCGCTACATGAATCAAAGATGCTACAAAAAAATATATATATCTGAAGTTTGAGTAATTAAGTCTGTAGGGGTGTCTTAACACCTAATGCCCTAAAGCCAACTAGTTTGGGAGTCACTGGCCTAAAGATCGCTACATGGATGAAAGATATTGTATATAAATAAATAAAAAATCAGAAAAATATTTGATTGCTTAAAAAAGGTGTGAATTCTGATATAACTTTAGGACAAAAATATTACCTTCTTTTCAACTATACTTGTGACTATTGTGGGCAAAAATGAGTTGATTAATATTTTGTTGGCTGTGTGTATGAAGAATGGTAAAAATAATCGGAGAATTTACTTATTCAGTAATTTAGAAAGAAAGAAAACAATTATTAACTTGGATAAGAAGTTTCACCCGGTTAGTCACTAACTTATTCATTCTCTTTTCTCTTGTCTTTTTATTTTTGTGTGCATTAGTTTTACTATCTTTTTACTTTTGTAAAACGTTTGTGGGTATCGTTGTTGTAAGCTCTCACGAGACTACAACTCGTCCACTAGGGATACCTAGGGGTTTAAAGGCTTGTTGCATACGCTAAATGCAACCGTGATCCCTACGAAAGTGCCTTAGTTAAATTTTATTTTAAAGATGTTTATGTTATTTTATGTTGTTGTTTTGCTCGAGGACTAGCAAAATGTTAGGTTTAGGGGTGTGATGAGAGGTAATTATATCACTATTTCTCAATATAGATTCTTGAGTTTTGTGAATATTTTGATTTGTTTGTGTTATTTTCTAGATAAATAAAGTTTCAGGACTCTATAGAGGTGATTCGGGGCCAAAACAGTGAAAAATGACAAAAAATGACAAAATGGTCATTTGGCGCATCGCGACGTGAAGCCTGCGTCACGACCGCTAACATGCGCCACACCTCTGCTAACGTGCGCCGAGACACGTGGACCAATCAGAGGGATTTTGCTAAAATACGCTGGATGCTAACGTGCGCCGAATCTGCTAACGTGCGCCTGCCACGTGTCAACATCACAGCCGATCATGCTAATGTGTGTCGTGCCACGTGTCATCATCACATGCTGCCGATAATCGCCATCGCCACGTGTCATCCACATGTTAGTCACGTGGCACCACATCAGTCACATGTCAAGTCAGCCTGCTACGTGTCAGCCACGCCATCATCAGCCAATCAGCTCATGACATGTGTCACAATCACACGGTGCCGAAAATCAACATCGACATGTGTCGCCACGTTATCGCCACGTCCGCACAATTATTGAGTTAATCATCCAAAATGCCACGTCATCGTCACGTCAACACATTATTGAGTTAATCTCTCTTAATTATAATATAATAACTATTTAAAACTTGACTTAATTATGATACTGCTATATTGGCTGGTTGGTAATTGATATTAAATTGGTTTTAACCTGACTAAGCAAGGATACCATCTGGTTGGTCAGTTGGTAATTAATTATTAATTTGACTTAATTAGGTTACCGCCTATATGGCTGGTTGGTAATATCACACAAGTTAAAATATTATATTAAGGGAGATATCTAAAATAGTAGTAATAAAGTGGATCCTTTAACCCTAGCATTTTCTTTTGTTGTACTTTTTCCTTTTTAATTTCTAGCATTTACTTTTCAGTATTTTACTTTGTCTTTTATTTTTAAGTTTTTACTAGTTATAAATATGTGTCGTAGCTAGGCCCGTTATCTGGAGTTGTGATGAATTCTAATATCATCGATTTATAAGGGGTTATTTTATAGTTTGCGTATATAAAGGTTTACTTATTAAGTCTTAAGCTTAATGCGTCTTGTTAACTGGCCACTAATAAGATTGATCTGGTAAACTTAAAATAAACTTGACGAAGGAATTTTAGGTTTAAGACCCTAGATTTAATAGCCCACGATCTTCCTTGAGGATAGATAACCCTTTAATAGATTTCCTTATAGGATAGACATATACCTGTCGGGCGGGGGTAACCACAATTGGAACTTAGTCTTAATGAATCCAGGTAATTTGATTAACATAGACATATGATTTAATTGGGTTACACTGGGTATTTGCATCCGACCATCGACAGAGGCTTTTGCAGAATTTCGTGTTCCAGGTTAGTAAACCAATATATTACACAAACATGAAATAAGCACTTCATCTTTAAAAAGATATTGGATGAAATCACAACCCTAGATAGTTTTATAAATTTGAATTTTCCTCAACCTACTTTCGTGCCAATTTATTTACTTGTTTTAATTTTTAAGTCGCCACCCAATCAAACAATCAATCCATTAGATACTTGTAAACATTTAACTTCAAAATTGATAATAAAAGGTTTTAAGTCCTTGTGGGATCGATATTTTTTATACTACTTGAACGATACGTGTGTTTGCGTTATACGCGTGTGACAACGCCGGTCATTTTAAAAGTGTTTTAAAGTTTTTATTTTTAGAAAAAAAAAGTGAGCAACTTTGCTCTCGGCCTAATTGGCCGAGAGCAAGGCGCTGCAGCACCTAGGGAAAACCAGAAATAAATCTATATCCGAAAAAATTTATTCGAAATAAAAATCGGATAAAATATAACTCTCTGGGCCAATACATGATGTGCATGCAGCATGCTACTTGCGCAGAATGCTGCCTAAATTATGGCAGCATGCGTGCATAGGGAAATAAAATATTATATTTTATTAATTTTGAAATACAGTCATGCTAGATATCCACGGGTTAGATCCATTTCCGCTACGCGGGGCATCGATCCGACCCTTGGGTTTTTACAACTGCCCCAACATGTTTACCCACCACACCTCTAGATTGAAGTTGGGACACAAGACGAGGAACAACATGGGGAATCACATGAGTCCAATCAATATTTTTCTTACCTAAGTCACGTTTAGGAGGGATCGGTACAGCTCTAGACGATGACGCTTTATCACAATTAGATTCAACATGAATCCCCTAACATACAGTCTAGTTTATCAATCCCACTAGAAAATACAGACAACTGGGTTCTAGCATTTTCAGTTATGCTTCTAAGAATTTGACTTTATCAACTAGTCTTTTATTCATCTCCTCAAGGTCATCAATCATCAAAAGGCTTTGCTCAAACATAGCTTGAGCTTCATTCTTGTCAAGCTCTACTTCTTTTAGCTTCTTATTGACCTCAATATTCATCTTCTTAATAGCTAGACTTTCATTAAATAGTTCAGTGAAGGCTATCTGAATACTATCCACATCTACAGAGTCATCATGAGAGAATTTTGAACCATCATCCACATCACTAACATTATCCTCTCTCCCACCGATCACACTAGCAGTAAAAGTAATGAAATTGTTATTCTCTTTAGGAGACTCATCAGAAGTATAGCCACCTTCTGAATCACTAAGAGAGCCTGCCATAACTTTCTTTTTCTTTGACTTTAGGTATGTAGGATATTCAGACCTAATATACACATACCATTCACATTCATGGCATTAGATAGTGCGAGATTTTCTATCCTTATCCTCTCTAGAATTCTTCTTACTATGTCTACTCTCTCTAGGCTTGTCCTCCCTATCCATATCAGTACTACGACCATTCTCCTTCATCTTAAGAATTTTCCTAAATCTTTTAGCAAACATAGCCAAGTCTGAATCTGTAAGGGTATTATCATTATCATCACTTGACGAATCATGACCAACTTCCTTTGCGATCTTCATCGCTGTGGTTTTGGGTTTTCTTTATCCATGAAGTTTTTTCTCATTCACATGCAGTTTTCCTACGAGGTCATTTGGTTTAAGGTGATCTAGATTATTACACTCCTCTATGGCTGTGATATTTGGTAAAAACTTATCAGACAGAGATCTAAGAAGTTTCCTAACTATCATATTCGTAGGGATAGTCTTACCTAAGTTAAAGCTTGGGTTAATTGTACTGTTAATCTCAGTGTAAAATTCATTAAAAGTCCCATCATCCTTCATCCTAAAGGCCTCAAACCTAGCGACAAGCTCTTGGAGTTTATTATTCTTAGCTGACAGTATGCTGATAAGCGGTAAATATATCAATATTTATCGTCCCTTTGACTTCATAGTTTGTATAGTTTCTTCAGTTTTGTGAATATTTTGATGTGTTTTGTGTATTTTGTAGATAAATAAGGTTTCAGGACTAACTGGAATCAAATCGGGGCCAAAACAGCGAAAAAACGGACAAAAAGGGCAAAATTATCATTTCAGCGTCGCGATGCGCAACACTTTTGCGTCGCAACCGCTAAAGTGTGTCGGACACGTGTCAAAATCAGAGAAACTTACTATCATATGCCCTTGCTAACATATGTCTGCCACATTTCAACATCACAACATTCTTGCTAACGTGCGCTGGACACGTGTCATCATCACATGCTGCCAACAATACACATCATTGCTGACATCAGTGTCGCGACGTGCACAACTTCACGCATCGTGACGTTTAGCAAATAATTCTACCGACAGCCACATGTCATCATCTCAGTAAGTGCCTGCCACGCGTCACAAATCAACGGTGCATCGCGACGCATAATTTTCCACGCGACGCGACGCACAGGACCAAACTTTGCCTATAAATTGAGGCCGAAATCAGAATTCCAATTCATACATTCTTTTGGGGATTTCCTTAAGAATACTAAGAAGATTATATTTTGTTTGTTTATTTATAGCTTTCTGTATTTAATTTTTTTTATTTTACGCAATAGCTCTTTCTTTACTTTACTTTTCAGTCTTTATTTTTACTTTTCA
The DNA here is from genome assembly GCA_019454045.1 of Zanthoxylum bungeanum. Classification (NCBI taxonomy): domain Eukaryota; kingdom Viridiplantae; phylum Streptophyta; class Magnoliopsida; order Sapindales; family Rutaceae; genus Zanthoxylum; species Zanthoxylum bungeanum. Next base: position 32,830 of record SKCR01024872.1, on the reverse strand, counting down.
GTATGAGGAGGTAACTTCACTCTGTTGGGGTGAAGGATAAAGCTTTTATTACTAATATTTAGATTAATCTCCCTTAATTATAATATATAAACTATTTAAAATCTGACTTAATGGGATACCGCCTTTATGGTATGTTGGACTTAATTAAATTGATTTTAACTTGACTAAATTGGATACCGCCTTTATGATCGGTTGGAAATAATCATAAATCTGACTTAATCAGGATACCTCCTATATGGTCGGTTGGTAATGTCATGCAAAGTTTATATATTATGATAAGGGAGATATATAAAATAGAAGTAATAAAAGTGGATCCTCTAACCTCAATATTTTCTTTATTGCTTTATTTACCTTTTTAATTTCCAAGCTTTACTTTATGTCATTTCTTTATTTATGTCTTTACTAGTCCTAGATATGTGTTGTAACTAAATACCATATCTGGGGTTGTGATGAATTCCAATATCACCGGTTTATAAAGGGTTATTTTATGACTTGGGTAATATAAAGGTTTATTTATTGAGTCTTAAGCTTAATGCTTCTTGTTAACTGGCCAATAATAAGATTGATCTGGTAAATTTAAAATAAACTTGACGAAGGAATTTTAGGTTTCAGCCTTAGACTCAATAGCTCACGATCTCACCTCGGGGCATGGTGACCCTTAGGTAGATTTCTTTACAGGATAGACATATACCTGTCGGACGGGGGTAGCCACAATTGGAACTTAATCTTAATGAATTCAGGTAACTTGGTTAACATATACATATGATTAATTGGGTTATTTGGGTGTTTGCATCTGACCATCGATAGAGGCTTTTGTATATTTTTGTGTTTCAGGTTAATAAACCAATATATTGCACAAACGTGAGATAACCACTTCATCTTTAAAAGATATTGGAAGGATTCAAAACCTATATAGTTTAATAATATTGAATTTTCCTTTACTTTATATTTGCATTGTTTTATTTGCTTGTCTTTATTTTAAAATCACCATCCAATCAAACAACAAATCTATTAGATACTTGTAAACATTTAGCTTCATAAATTTATAGCCTAGGTATTAAGTCCTCATGGGATCGATATATTTTATACTACTTAAACGATACGTGCGCTTGCATTACATGAGTGATTTCACCGATCATATGCCCTTATGCATAGTCTGAAGGATGTCCCGTGCATCCTTGGCTATCTCACACATTGAGATTCTCCTAAACTCAGCGGAGCAAACAACAATATGAATGGCATCAAATTTCCTTGTTGTTCCTATTGTTAACGTCAAATTCTTCCTTAGTCTATGTCAGTTTATCTTTAGGGGATGAAACTCTATCAACCATAACCACGAGAGGTTTGCACCTGTACTCTACTGACATCCAGACCCTCTCATCTAGGGACTTAAGGAACACTCTCATGCGAACCTTCCAATACAAGTACTCAGTCCCCTCAAAGAATGGGGGACAGTTTAAGGGTTGACTTCTCTCCATAGCTAAATGGGTCAAGGATCGAGGTCAGTCTCTGATACCAATTGAATCACATTGAGATTCTCCTAAACTCAATGGAGCAAACAATAGTATGAATGACATCAAATTACCTTGTTTTTTCTATTGTTAGCGTCAAATTCTTCCTTAGTCCAGGTCAGTTTATCTATAGGGGAGGAGACCCCATCAACCATAATCATCAGAGGTTTCCACTCGTACTCTAATGACATCCATACCCTCTCATCTAGAGACTTAAAGAACGCTTTCATGCAAACCTTCCAATGCAAGTACTTAGTCCCCTTAAAGAATGGGGGACAGTTTAAGGGTTGACTTCTCTCCATAGCTAAATGGGTCAAGAATCGAGGTCAGTCTTTCATACCAATTGAAAATTTGATTTCGTCCTAGGTTCTGACCCTATGCGGAATTAGACATAATAATTTAAGACATGTCATAATTATTGTTTATATGGATTCACAACATGCACCCCCAACTCTAAAGTAGATATAGAATACAGCAAAATACTAAAGCAATAAACAATCAACATAATAATTTTATTGAAGAATTGAAAAACTTGTGCGAGTAAAAAACCACTTCGGGTATCTAGGTTAATAGCCAAAATCCACTATAATGTGAAAACTTACAGAGATGGTATAAGACCTATGGCAGCGACTTTGTCTACTATAATACCTCTAGACTATAACAACACGAAGAACTCCTCGAGCCTGCACCCCGCGGTGTTATCCAAAACCTCTGAAGTCTCTGAGTGGATCAACCTTGCAAACTCGCGACGCCGAAACTCTGACTACTAATCTTCCTCCTAAAAAACTATGAAGGCTTAGGAAATTGGGTTAGGGTTTTGTTTATATGTTGACGGTATATCAAAGAAGGATCTCACCAAAACAGAGACGACAAGAATAATCAATGTAGTCTTCAAGGTGGATTGTCAAAAAGGTTTAAACAAAAGGTTTGTAGGCTCTGAATAATAATTTTTCAACACTTGTGAAAGTCGCTCAATGTTTGTTTATATAGGTAGGGAAAAGAAAAAAGTTTTCTTGTGCAAAATAGGCTTAAAAACAAATCCAAAATAACCTACTTATGCATAGGCGTTTGAACGCCACCAGAACGTGTGTCGAACGCGCTCTATTCCGAAAACATGTTTGAACGTAGTCTCGAATGCACCTCGAACGCAAACACAATGGAAGGTTTCATTCGAACGGAAAGATGAATGCACTACGCACGAGAACCTTCTGTCAAGTTGCATTCGAACCCAAATATGAACGTGACATGAACGCCACTCATTCGAACACAAACACGAACGCAGCACTAACGCATATCTGATTCTTTCATGCACAATCTGGTAAAAACCTATTCAATTGCTCTGAGATCTTCAAAACTTATTACAACTCAATTGCACTTATTTTGTTACGGACATTACCAATAAATATGAACTAAAAGCTAGGATATTATATTAGATTAGTCTAAACCATTAGGAACTGTTATTCTGATTTTCTTAGAAAATCAAGATGGTTAGTGTCTTAGTTGCTAAGTCACAATAGATAATCTAAATAAATATCCGATTTTAGGATATAATCATATGGAGAGAATAGTTTCTTATGCAGTATGGATTGACATGAATTGGTTCGCGTCTTGAGATTCTTGACTGGCATTAAAAAACCCCATTAGGTATTTATTTGTCTAACAATGACGTTTCTTGGCTTTCGCGACCTCTAGAGGTCACATGTTTGACACTGTTTTCTTGTCAATCACTTTGAAATACTGCGAATATTTGAAGGCAAAATAGAAAGATGAAAAAAGAATATGTGTAAAAAGTATTGATTCTCCTTTCACAATAACTATAGGTATTGGATACTAGATCTCTCATCTAGTTGTTAAAATATTGTTGAATGATTGTTTTGATATATGATATCATAACTTGTAATTTTTGATTAGTTACTTGTTCTTTATAAACAATTGTTACATATTTAATACAACTAGTAGTATCATTGACGTAGAACGGTAGTTTATGAGATTTTATCACTTAAGCATTAGATTATTACCCCTTATGGTAAATGAGGTCTGATATGAGTTCACATCATAAATCCTTATCCATTTAATGAATATTGTATTCAAAGGTTATGACCAAATCTCATTTAACCGATGATTGTCATTAGACCACTGACTTATTGAACTGATACATTGAATGTATGTAGTTTAATGAATTAAATTACTTTAGATAGTTTTCTTTACTTCATAACTTAGTTAATGAAGTTGTCATGACTTAATTACGTATTTCTGATGATATACAAATTGAATACTTTGAATGGTTCAAAGAGTTTCAATTTGAAGTTTGAAAACTTTACTTTTTAAAATTCATCGCAAGTCTTTGAATTGTTCAAAGATGTTTGATACGATCAAATAGATGAATTTATGAGCAATTAATTCTAAGATTATTTAATAAAAGGTTTTTACTTAATATTATTCTTCTCCGATTTCATTTTGATGGAATAAGTGAGTGGGAGGAATCAAATCCTATATGATTTGATTCGTTATATATTGATTATTATCGAATTATTTTCGATATTCTTGTGATTACGCTCTAGTAACACCAATTCATCTTTTTGATTTAGGTTCCATTAAAATCTATAGTTACATATATGATATGTATAAGTAGAAATTCAAATATCGAAACGTTTAAGGTTTGAATATTTCTTTTGTTTAATGGTTATACAATTGGAAGTACTTTTGTTTAATGGTTATACAATTGGAAGTACTTACTTTTAGAGGTACAAGAAAAAGTTATCATTTATTCTATTTATAGAATATTATATTCTATTAATAGAATATTATATTCTATTTAATAGAATATCTTTTCTACAATCCCGAGTAATAAAATGATTTTGTTACTTGGTGTGTGACATCGGATGTTGACGATTATAGAAAAGACTTGACTTATTGAGGTCAATTGTGAGAATGATGACATGTAAATGGAACCACATAATTAATTAAATGAAAATACCTTTAGACATCTTCCTTATAAATGTAATAAGATGTTAGATCCATTTTACGAAGTATTCGATACTTAATGGTTCTGATATTTTCTTATTGAAGAAAATTATCCTATAACTTATAGTGAGAGCAATACTTGATATCGATTTCGACAAATAGCATAGAACCATAGATCTAAGATTGTTCTTAGCTTACTACAATCAAATTTTAAACTTGATCGATCTTTTATTATGAATTGTTCATAAAAGATGTAAATGATTTGAGCAACAGAAGCGAAGTGAACTAATTAAAGGTTTGACATTTATGGTTTGACAATGTGGGAGGTTATACTCGGGAATTTATTGTAGATTCTGAGAAAACTTCTTTCTAGTCATACTAATGGAACAATTAGGATCTGTTGGTTAATGCTAATACTAGATTGTGCATTTTAGCTAGGAATATGAAATGGGATTCATAAATGGTCTTCGCCGAAGAGATCCATTGAGATTTCTTTTGTTTAAAAAGTTTCATTGTGGAATGGCCTTGTAGTTTGTATTCTATTAAGATTGCAGTTTGGTATGTTAGCTTATAGAGTTGGTATGTTAGTTTATAGAGCTTATTGTAGACTTAGATGAGCTTTCTGGAAATATAGTCTTTATTTTGTTTACGCAATCAGATTTTCTGATTCTATCAAAGTGTAGAGAATACATATGTGTTAGTAGGGTCAGTGAGAGCATAGAAAATTCCCTCTAAGTGTGATTTGTTTTCAGGTAAAAGGTTTACCTGAGCTTTCTATTCTCCATGAATGTAGTATGAGTAGTCTCTGCTATATCTGATATAAAACTAAGAGATTTGTGAGATATTCTCATTAGTCGTGCATTAGATATGATACAATAAGAGATAGTTAGTGTGTCTTTTATGTATATAGTATTTATTTTTCATAGAGGATGATTCCTTAGTCGAAGAAGAAATCGATTAGAATGTGTAATCAGTTTATGCATCATAGAATGATGGCATTATAAATACTATATTATGTACGATTATAAATGTCAATTTAGTCATAATTTTTACGAGTTATTTTGATATGTTGTAAACCATAAGATGGTCTTGAATTATGTTCTACAATATCTTTGAGATATTAAGAACTAATTTCTTATTCATGGAAATTATAGTCTGCAACCATTAGGATCGAAATTAGATTTGAATCTACTGATGATGATAGATGGTTTACGTCATAATGAGTCAGACAAAATACAGTGAGAGTGTCACAATTGATTTCACTGTATAAGTGGAATTAGTTACAACTTATGAAGTGTCGACTTAGGAAGTTGCAAAGTGACTTTATATATTATGAGTTTTGATATTAATATTATGTTTGCGATTGTCTACCAAGTATGTGGATTAGATCCTTAAATACTTGGACAACTACATAATTGCTCAATATTATCGTCGCATCTGAAGGTTATCGATGTAGAACTTAGGTTCTACATAGTATGAATGATGCTGACCAAATAAGACATCTGAGTCTGTTTTAACAAGCTCAAAGTGATATAGCAAAACTACTATTGGAACCATACCTCTTAAGTGCTAGGTGAGCTCTTGAGGGCCATAAGTATATGACACATATTGAGATGTGTATACAATACCATGGATTGACACTAGAGCTAGTGGAAGAAATTGTTGGGGTTGGTGCTCTAAGTGCCAATCTGAATCATATTTATGACTGATTATGAATACAAACAATTATTTTTTCCATAATATTATCTATTGGTAGTAGCACCTCTTGTCTTTTATATACATGTTCAATCTAATCTGGATTAGGTTGAAACCAAAAAAGGGATTTTAGTAATGTATATATAAGACAAAGACCCGAGAATATATAAGGTAGTGTAGAGTTACAACAAGATTTGTAATTGAAATTGTGAGGTATCACTACTAGAGATATATTCTCAAATAAAGTTCATGGTCAAGATTTACTGACACATATCAGTTATTAAAATCTGTTGAGACTAGTACATGTCATATATCGAGACTTGATCCGATGGTTTATCTCAATGAATCATGAGTCTGGGGAGACTCGTATAGACATATAGATTTTCATTTGATGAGCACTGAACGACTCACCAGAAAATTCCTAATAGATGACACAACAACATCAATAGAATCTTTCTGAGTCGAGTTGTATATCAAAGATATGTCACTATAGATTATGAGTGTTCATAGAATCGGGTCAACCCGCGACCCGTCCCGACCCGACCTGCTCGGGTTTCAAAAAAAATTGATTTTTCGGTTTAAACCGACCCGACTCGAAATTTATGGGTTGGGTCACGGGTTTGATATTAAAATTTTATCTGACCCGAAACTATAATATTTTTATTATTTTTTTAAAATATATTATTTTTTAACAGTTTTTACTATTATTTCATTTATTTATTACTTTTATTATCTTGAAACTTTATATATATGATAATTTTCGGGATATAAAATAACTAATATTTATATTTAAAATTAATTAATTCATTAAAAAATTATTTTTTTGGCCGACCCGACCCGATCAGGTTTCAACTCTCAAATTTCGGGTTCGGGTTTCACGACCCGTGTGACCCGACCCGATCGGGTCTCACATTTTTCAAAAATATCCAACCCGACCCGACCCGTGAACACCCCTACTGTAAATGTATGAGTGATCCTCCCCACATTGACAACAGTCACGTCACCGATCTTTATAGACCAGACCTCCGCTCGTTCATTGGGTGTGGACCAATGCTCATGATAACCTGTGATGTATCCAGAGAGAATTTGCCAGTCCCGTATGTGGGATTCAAGTATCCACTTCTTGATCTTTTACATCTTTGGCCGAGGTATACTGCAGAAATTAGTTCCGAGTATTTATTTAAAGGAATCACGAATATATTGTGACATACTTATATGAACGGTACACAACGGAGATTTGATATTTTCATCTATGTCTCCAGTACAGTTCAGATACCTATGACAAAAGGACTGTTCGATATGCGTCGATTTGTATGGTTCAGTGAGGTTATTTGTGGTTGTCATAATTTGAGTGGACAAATTATGGACACGAAATGTGTTCCATGACAGATATACCTGAACCTAGAGAATCTCACTTATAAAGTATACTCGTAGAACATTAGGGTAATTTATTACGAATAATTTGATTATTCGTAACGCTACATATACCAAGATATTTTTATATCTAATGTGTATTTATATTTGATGTCTAATTTAATTAGATACACATTAAATCCAATTTAATTTTGACACTTGTCAAATAAATAATTATTAATTCAATTAAATATTAATTAATTTAATAATTATTTAATAATTAAATATTATGAAATATCCTTGGAATATTCCAAGTTTCCATTTGAAGCCTTATTCTTGGCAATTTTATGGCCACAAGTGTGACATATGTTGGACTAATTACAACTAAGTAATTAAAGTATCAAATTTGTCATAAATTACCCAAATACCCCTCACTTATTTAAAGCTCCATTCACCTCACTTTCCATAGATTTAAGGGTTTTGAAAATTTATTTCAAAGCTTGAAGAAGGTTTTAAGAGAGGAAAAATTGGGGTTTTTAATTTGGTTTGATCGTGTATCAAATTGGGGCCGAAATAAAGACTTATATGGAGATTAAGGTAACTTCTTTTATCCTTTATTTTGTAAATTATTTACAATTTGATCCTAATTAGATATATGATATCTGTTCTTGTTTGATAAGATTAGGATGATAGAAATCAAATTAGGAAGCTTAGATTTGCATGTGTGAAGCTAATTAGGCTAATAAGCGTAATTAGGCCTAATTAGGTGCTAGACGCCAAAATTGTCATTTTAGAGTTACTTGAGCCACTCTGAGGTAACCTAGAATTGTTCTTGAGTTGCTTTATGGTGGTTGATTCTCTATTGGTGGTGAAAGATTTGGATTTGGATGGATTTTGAATTAATTTGGGTATTAATATGATTAATTGTGAAATTAATTCAAAAGTGTTGATTTGGTAAAATTGAAGGGTTGTGGATGAAATGGGACGTGTGATAATACGTAATAAAAATTCCCGTAAGTGTTCCAGATACGCTTTGAGAATTTTTCGTTTAGGACGCGTTAGAGGCAAAATCACAATTTTATGAAATTATGGGGTTTTGGCTATTGTTACAGTACTCATAGAAGTACTTTAGCAGTGTATACAGTGTGTGTGAATATTTTTGGAATTGTTCCGCTAGTGTTTTGAGAATTTTCTACACCATAAATAAAATAATAATTTGTTAAAATTAATATATTTAGCCGCTGCTATATAACTTAGGTAACTGTAGTAGTGGGCTGATTAAGATATATAGGTCCCCATTGCCGTGGAAATTTTTGTCATGTCTAACGCAAGTCGAGCCATATGCTTCGCCTTTTATCATTGATCCAGTTTTCACCCAAACCCTTTTTCCGTTAAAATAGTAAAATTAATTAATCTCGTTTAAAAGCAAGTACTCGGGATGGTTCTACTACTTTTGAAAGGTGTGGGTGTAAGCTGATGTTTCTTTAAACATTTGGGGGTAAATTGAAATTAGCCCTATATATAATTAAAAAAAATAAAAAAATTGGAAAACACAACTACACAAGTGGAGAAGATGGTAGAAAAAAGCTGGTGCGATATAAAGAGGCTTTTGAAATGAATTAACATTCAAAGAAAGAGAGAGAGAAATCGATGGCTCTGAACCCTCAACTATTATTTCCAAATGGGATGCCGGTGCCGTTTATGAACGAACTATTCGTTCTGGCCAGAGACGGCGTCGAGTTCCACGTTGATAAGATTATCGGGTCTCTTCTTTTCTCTTTTCCTCCATTTTAATATTTAATCCTTATTTATTTGGGTGTGCGCGTATGATTAAAAATTGGATTTGAATTTAATCTATATTATGTATGATTCAAATTTCAACAGAATTATGAATATATTTTCTAAGAGAGGCCCCTTTGTGTAATTGACATCTACAGAAGTGATGGAAGAGGAGGTGAAGTTAAAGCAAAGGGTACAATATACTTGTCAAACATACGCTTGGTATTTGTTGCCAGTAATCCGGTTGCTAACTTTTTTGCCTTCGATATGCCTCTGGTAAGGGTACCTTTCCCCTTCTTTCTTTTACTTTCTTTGCTTATTATATTATAAATACATATATATACACACACTAATGAGAGGTATACATTTTAAAGGTAAGGGACGGCTCCTTGGAAGAAGGATCCAACTCTAGTAACCTGTTTGAAAATCTAACTCGACTGGGAAAAAACACAAGTCCTGATTCTTTTACCCTACGAAGCACGGAAATGCTTTTCCCCTTCAGTTTTGAGTTTCGGAAATGAAGTGGACACCGAAACGTTTCAAAATGTATCCGAAACGTTTCGGACTAATTAATTTAGTAAAAATAATAGGAAATGTTTTGAGAGACTGTTTGCACAATTTTTCGTCAATGAACGTGTAAGGTCCAACCTCCTAAGACAAAGTCCCAGGCTCCCAGCAATGGGTGTTTGATTCAGTGAATAAGCCTCCAAGAGGCACAAGCACACAAATTACAATCTACGAATTACGAAGCTAAGAAATTAAAATAAAATGCTCATTATGAGTCTTCATTTTGTTGTCTTCCTCTTCTTCTTCCCACGCTTGAACCTTTTATAGTGAACCTTTGTTAACTGCTCGAACGGTTTCGCCTCCCTCGGTCCACGAACTTCCATGTTTCATGCTTGCAACTGCTGGATCATGCATCTAACTGCTGAGTTGTGCGTGATAACTGCCAGACCGTGGGTAGTTACTGCCTAACCGCTAGATCGTGGGATCAACTGCAACGCATGGTAATCGTCCTGACTGCTTTTCCCCTCGTCGTCCTGATTGCAAATCGTCCTTTAATACCCGTTCGTCCTAGGACGATTTTCTTTACTAACAGAGACATTTCAGAAATGCGATTTTAAGGAAAAAGGACACTTCCCTTTTTTCTCTGCACGAGCGAAATCCAGTTGAAGGGTTCTCTGATTGCCCTTCAGTGATGGAGCTGGAGCTGGATACGTGTTTTGATCTAAAGGGTGATGATTTAATGAATTTGGATTTTGGGTTTAGTGTTTGTGAGGCAAAAATGTTGAATTTAGAAGAACTAATGGTATAGACACAGAGCTGCTCTGTTTTCATGAGCAGCTCACATCCCAAGTATCGTCCCAACAATTCCATCAAAAACCTTCTCTCAATCACTCTCCCACCCGCCATAAGCATCACACAATTCGAGAGTTTGCCAATTCGTCATTACAGTTGGGGCATTCCCAGTTAATAGTGGAGGCGAGGGACTACAAAGGAGGAGCCTCTTCTTAGTTTCTGTGCAACCTATCTCTTACCTATTATAACCTTATAACTGTTATTAAAATTATTATGTCAAGATTGTAATGAGTCGTACCTAGTGTATAAGTCTCATGCTAGAAGCTAGGTAAGGTCTTAATGTATGCCAGCCTTGCTTTGGGTTTTTTCATAGATTTGTAACTGTGCCCAAACAGATAGCTTTGCGCTAGGAAATACTATGGACATGAGGGTCATTTTGCCCGCAACTGATTTGCATACTCAATTTGGAACAACAGTTGGAGTCATAAAATTAAGAGAGTTCAAAAGGAAAGCATCATGAGATGGGATTTAAACCAATCTGATTTCTTAGTTTTGATTTGTCTCACAGCTTTACATCCATGATGAGAAATTTAACCAGCCAATATTTCAGTGCAACAATATTTCTGGTCTTGTGGAGCCTGTAAGTATATTTTACCAAGCCCTTTAGTAGTTATAGTAACCAATATTTGCCGTAGATGATGATTATTTCAGCATGAATTTTAAAATTTAGGTTGTCCCAGAGAATGAACATAGAGCTCTTTACTCCACTCACTCTTTCAAGATTTTATTCAAGGAAGGGGGATGTGGAACCTTTGTTCCGCTTTTCCTCAATCTGATCTCTTCAGTTAGACAATATAACCAATCAAATGCTGGAACAGAACCTCGTCTTGATCCTTTACAAGCGGCAGAGATTCCAGTTGATGAAATGATGAGACATGCGTAAGTGGCATATTTTGGCTGTATGATTTTGAATCGTAGATAATTTAATCGAGGAATTTTCCAGTTAAAATTAATGTCGCTCATTTTGCAGATACGTTGATCCGAATGATCCTACGAGAATCTTTCTTCAACAGCCAAATCCAGAATCTCAGCTTAGGCGGCGCACGTACCAGTCCCAACACCCAGTTTTGCGCTCGATTTAATTTAATCTATTCATTTACAGTCAAATTAAAATCTTGTAAAATTCTGTTGTTTGGTTGAAGCTATGTGTTGATGGGTTGCAATAAAATCTGTTTTGATTGTGCTATTATTTTCATCTTATTTTTTTCTCCCCTCGGACTCGCATGCTTGCTTTCCTCTTTACAGTAACAAAGGACATACACACTTGTATGGGTGCTGTCATTGTTTTTTAAAAGTAAAATCTTACCACATACATAGCATTTACAATTAATGATTTTTCTTTTTCGATGGTGCTCTTTGATATATTTATTTTCAGCCTTTATAAAATAGTAAAAATCTCCAAAATATTAAACAAATTAGCAAAGAAAAGTGTCATTGGCAAGCGAGACATCTAACAGTTTTCTTTCCAGCCATAATATCCGCGATTAGCCAAACCATCAACTCCTAAAACGAAAAGGAAAGGAGATAGAGGGTTTTCTTGTCTTAAATATCTACAAGGATTGAGAAATTCAATCCTTAAATCTATTTTTTCCGTCCATACCTCCAAAACTTTTAACCTCTGAAAAAAAAAAAACACACTTTCTTTTTCTTTTTAAAATTTTCATAACTTCAATCGCCATCATCAAAAATCGGCCTACCTTTAGAGTAAATGCCACCTTTGATTAGAAATTGTGGGTTTTAAAACCTCTTTCAACCCTGAAGAGAGGATTTTGGCAATGATTTGAAACTAGTCTAGTAACTTTTGTAGTCTCCTATTTTTAAATACTTCTTCTTCTTCTTCATAATGATACTAATATATGTAGGATTAATAACTTTATTAAGCATTCTATTCTCAAAAGAATTTTTCAAAAACAAAATCCCAATCCCAATCCCAACCACTTTGAATGAAAGCTAAAGAAAAACTATCAAATCATCAACACAATTGATTTCCTCATTGAACCATGATGCATGATTCTCATTTTTAGGAGCCCAATTACGCTCAATCAGCTTCAGTCTTCCGATCCTTTTTTAATACAATTGCTTAAAATGATTTATAATCTCTTCCTCTATTTCTATTTCTATTTTTATTTTTCCATGCCATTGATTATTCTATGAAATATTTTAGTGTTACTATCCCTTCTTTTTAGCCCAATTAGCTTTAGCCTTTTGTTTCCATAACATCTCCCCTCTAAAAACCGGAAATGCAATGGTGTTTTAATATATCAAAAAATTATTAAATAAATAATAATTGAATTACACGTGTCCTTTATTAATAATTGGTGGTACCACGTTATCAATGCTTCCGCTACACCAAAAAATTATTCCTAAAACTCCAACTCCTATAATTGGAACCTGATCAAAGACCTTTCATCGATAAGAATCTCACTTATCAGCTCATTCTCTTTCAAGGATGAGTGGGTCTGTTCGATATGAAAATTTATTAATATATGTCTTATAAATTAATGAAAAGTCAGGTTTGTTAATGAGATAATTTGCCAAGAAATGAATATCAAAGTACCCCGAGAGGGGGTACCAAAACTCCATGGTTTCCAGGAGCAAATGACCCTCAAATGCCTTCAATGGCTTAATTAGAACCCTTAAGCAGCGTCAAAAGACCAATCAGACTCTCTTGATAAATATAGATGATGTGATGATCTTGATACATGCAACTCCACACGAGGGTTAACTAGATAATCATGTCGATTTGTCAAAATAAAGGGTATTGAAAACCATTCGACCAAATCCTACCTGACCCACTTTAAGATTTGCTTTTATTTATGTTCAATTTTATAAATATTTGGATTCTCTCTTCTACTTGGATTGGAATCAGTATTCATATCCACATTTTTCTCTATCATAAATAACAAATCTATTTATTTGTGAATTTTTTGATATTCGATACAAGTATTTATTCAGTCTCCTTTAAAGTAATGCTACACTTTTTGAGTGGTGTTTGGAGGTGATAATTTGGGTCAGAATTCATTTATTCATAAATTTGATTTGTATTATGAGTTTGGAAAAATTGATTCGTTTAGTAAATAAATCAATTGATTTGTTTATTAAATAAATCATATACAAATTGACTCATTTATTATTTGTTTATTACTGTCATTTTATTAGTTTTTATTATTTTTTAATTAAATTTGAGAAATTGATGTCAACTATTACAGAAAAAATAATATTACTTAATTTTGCTGGGCCCATTTTAGTAAATTAATTAATTGTGTTTCATATATATGTTTATAAAGTATTCAAGAGAATCATGTCACAATTAAATAAATATTCATTTAGAACTCATCTTGATTTTGATTTGTTTATAATTTGACACATTTAATTTGTCAATTCATTTTGCTATTCCAATCAAAATTTATCCAAACCGGAGTGGCCAATTGAAAGAAATTACTTGAAAATCATTTGATCAAGTCTCTGAAAACACGTAACTTGAATTTGTCTGAATTTGGATTAAGAAAATATCATTGCCATAACTTAAATGTAATTTCAACCACCAAAGGAAGACAATCCTAATGGTACAAAGGAAATTCCAAAGCAGCTTTTACCTTAATACACTTAGGGATAACAACATACATAACAAATAATATCATTGTATAATATAATTTGCTCATAATACCACAATGACTACAGGAGAGTCAGAGGCTTAGAAACAGATTGCTTCGCTTAGATCCTAGATGGCTGCAATATTATGAAGCTAGTAATTATTACAACAAAGGCCTACTGCTGATTTTGGCCATGCGCTGGTGGTGGCGGAGGCATACCAGATTGATTACCCGACTACAATAAGAAATTGAAAACATATAGCATGTTAGCTTCTTTACAATTGGCGTAAAAAAATGATATCCAAGAATAATTATGGAAATAAAGTCAATCCAACTCCACCAAGAAGACGGAAAGGATTTATCGAATTCCAATTGACATTACTTCATTAAAATGAGGGCTCCCTCACTAAAGAATTATTATTTGGGTGTGGGTGAGTTCAACTACATGGTAATTTACATCCATATCCAATCTCGGGTTTGATCCTTGCAGCAACAAATTCAGTTCTTACCTGGTAGGGATTATATCCTGGCATCATAGGCATTTGTCCTTGTGGGTGATTGAATGCGCCACCCTGCGGATACATTTGGGTTCCACTTGCATTTGGTGGGCCCTGCATGTTCGGCATGCCATTTGGAAAGCCTCCAACTGGAGGGGCACCACCTGTGGAGTGCATCGGGTTGATGCCCATATAATGGCCTTGTTGCATTGGTGGAGCCATCTGATTCATAGAACCTTGCATTCCCTAAACTCGGATACCAATTTCCATCAGTGACATCATAACATTTATGAAACATACGAGACAGTCAATGTAAAAACCAGGGTTTCATAGAAAGCTTTCAAAGAGGCCATCTCCTTTTAAAAACAATTCAAAGTAACCACTGAAGGAAAAAATTCTGAGGAAATTTGCTTCAATTTTTGAATGTAAGCTTTCAAGAATTATGTAAGATTTTCAAGCAATTTTTATAGTTTATCGTTAAGAATAACTGTCAAATGCAATTAATATACTGAAAAAAGTACTATCACATGATACCGGCTAAACCAATCGACTCACATGCACACACATATACACACAAATATCTATTTTCTGCAACTACCCTGAGAATATAAACCAAACAAATAAGAATTTAATCAGCAACTAACAACATTAGTTACGCACCAAGGTTCATCACAAGCTCTTTTTCACTTAAATTTACAATAACTAGTAAGAACTAAGGGTCACTTTTTCCTTTTTCATTTTTTTTTTCAAAGCAATTTTAGAGATTAAAAGAAATTTTACAAAAATTAGCATCCTCGATTCTCCCAATAACTTGTGAGAACTAGGCTTCCCACTCCCACAGACAACTTTATCAGTAGCCATCTCCTTTTAAAGCCACTACTTCTGCAAACAGAAGCCAGTAGAGATTCCCAGTGATGACGTTATATTTCACTACTAACAGAATTTTGTCAGAGGGTTTGCATTTAAAGTAGATTGTAAATGAAGCTCTAAAGGTCATTTGAGAATTTGAAAGCAGTTGTGAAAAAAATATAGAAAACGGCTTACAAATTCTCAAATGACTTTTAGAGCATCATTTACAATCTACTTTAAATGCAAACCCTCTGTGGAAGTGGGAAAAAAAATATAAGATCCAAGTAAATATCTTTTCATTTTGCTACCCTAAAAGAGAACAATAGCATAAATCCTATAGCAGGGTACTCGCACAGCAAGATTAAACATACTACAAAAATTGTGGGGGTAAGATGACCCATCCAAGGAAATCTGAAGAAAAAGCCAACTTTTAACCACCCAAAGACTTCTTTATCTTTCTTGAACAGAAGCATGCAATCTTCAATATACAAAGCAAACTTATTGATAAATCACATATGAGAGGGCAGGAAACAAATAAAAAAGTAGAGCTGTGCACAATATCGTACCATTGGACCAGGCATCGACATTGGATGTGATGAAGGTGAAGGCATGCCAAGTTGGGGCATGTGAGGAGGTGGACGAGACATATGCGGATGAGGAAGCAAGGGTAAGTGGGATGGAGGCTGTAGCTGTGGCATATTTTGAGGTTGCATAGGCAAAGGGTGCATTTGCTGTGGGAGTCCTTGATGCCGTTGTGGTGGCATCTGTGGAGGATTTTGTTGATATCCCTGCGGCTGATTCGCTGTGAGAAGAGAGGGATGTGGACCAGGAGGAAGAGGAGGTGCTCCTAAAGGCATCGAAAGAGGCTGATTTTGCTCCCCTTGAACCGAAGAATCAAATGATGGAATGGTTAACGGCATAGCAACTCCGACACCTGGAATAGTTCCTTCATTTCGGGTCAGTCCTGGGGCAAATGGTCCTGGAGTTGTTGGTCCTTCTGGCACAGGGAAATTTCCAGGCATGCGACCAGCAAGAGCAGCATTTTGTTCACCATAAGCTGAAATTATTTATATATTTAGAATAGTAAACTTCGGACTATGGGAAAAGAGGGAAGGAAAAAAAATGTTAAACTCATATGATAGCTGGTATGACCAGTTAAATAACATCATTGATGTATAAAATTACTAAATTAGTATCTACAGAATTTGGACCAACAGCTTTAATATACAAAAGAAAACAACCAGAAGGGAGGACAACCTTGGTTCTGACCCACATTAAATTTATCACGAGCAGTGTCTCCTGGCCTATTTCTACACCAAAACTTTGTTGTGTGATCATTGCTACCGCTGCAAAAGAAATATTTTGAGTCATAAAGGAGGTTGCCAAGCTTAATGAATACACAGAGATGGAAAAAAAAACCATCACATGAATGTTAACCCGTCGAAAGCTGTAGGCAAATTTAAAACATGAGCACCACAGATGTTTGATTTAGTATTACTATGGAATAAGATCCTGTTAGTGAAAGAAACAGAGAGAACAATGCCTAGTCACAGAGCTGAGAAACCAGAAGCATTGTTGTCATAATTTAGCAAAAAGTTCACAGAGATAACTAAATGTTATGAGACCTCTACAAGCATTTTCAATGAACTCAATTATTCTTGTGACATCTACCAAACAATCCTTCAATATTTCGAGTAACTGATGCCAAGAAACATCAGCAACTACAGATAACATAGGACGGGAAAATGATGAAGAATAAGACAGCAAAAAAAGGACAGACAGATTCACAACAAGAGTCTAAAACTAACTTCAATTGATATCTCCAGACATTAAGCAAAAGAAGGAAGGTACCTTGAGAGGTATCGAAGATGATAATTGATAATAAACAATATGAGATTGTCTCTACCTGCAAAGAAGATATCCAATGGGATGCCATGCCAGGTCCCACACACTGTTATCATGAGCATTAGGAATTTCAATTTGCGGAGTTTCATGCCTGTGAACCAGAATAATATGTTAATAGCCATATATGATATAAAAACAAATCCATTTGCAAATTGTTTCCAAATTTTCAGCAAGTAATACATCTTTTACAGTTTTTGTTGTCATTAATATGTGATATCAATCTCATCAACAACAAAATCCCCTCGGGCAACCAAGCCTGAGTCCTTGTCCATCCACCAGTAAATAAAGCCAATAAAGGATCCAAAAAGAAAACCAATTCCAACTCAGACGTGGGGAACATAATATACCATATGACTCCAGCTGGGGCGTCCAAAAGTTAATAAAATTTTGGTTCTACAATTGTCAGCCGTCGGATGAATCACACAGATTACTTTTATCTATGTATTAGGAAATAAACAAACTAAAATATTACATGAAAAGCAACTGCCCGTCTGCTCATACATAGCATCTACACTTATAAGAATAAAATAATCAGTTCTCTTAATTAGCAACTACCTGTCTGCTCATACATTGCATCTACACTTGACAGAATAAAATAATCAGTTCTCTTATCACTGCAGAAGTTCTCTCTTTTCTTGATCATTGAGTAACCCCCAGTGAGAGGCTGAGAGCTATCTTTGTGTTTTCTGCTACACTATTCACTCCCTTCCATCATAATTGACAAAAATACGAGAGTTGAATTAAGGAAAAGACAAAAGGGTTAAAGGTGTCTCCTACTGTTTTACATTTTTTCACATAGGATCTGTGTAATAAGAGGATAGAGCTTTACATTTGAAGGAATTACAAAAAAAAAAATTGCGATATGCAGTACAGCCACAATATATTATTGAAAGAATTTGAGAACAGCTTATTATCATAACAGTGTTGTTAAAGGCGCAAGGCATACTAAAGCGCAAAGGGTCCTAGGGCCTAACGCGTGCCTAATGAAGATAGGGCGCAAATTGCAAGAAAAAAAAATATATATATGTATATACCCAGTCAACTAAAATAAAGAGAAATCATTGATAAAATATATAAAAAAATAATTACAACAATACAAATATTGATAATATAAATTAATGTTTGTTGAAATTTAAAGCCCACCCAAAACTTATCTTATTTTATTAAAGAAATGTTATACAACTTGATTTCGAATTCGGTGGGTCAATTCGGGTAGGAATTTTCTCACATATTTTTATGAGGCGGGCCTAGACTCATCTCAAAGGCGCTTTGTGCCTAGGTACGCACCTGATGAAGATCACCTGTGCTTCATGAGGCACGCCTTTGACAATCATGTATCATCAGAGTGAGTTTGTATATCTATTTAGATAATACTTGTAATTATATTAAGCAAATGCAAAATTGGCATTCAACTAGATATCCTCAAAAAGTTATGAACCAAAAGCCTCTAAAGCCAGAAATCTTCATCTACATCCTCTTCAACTTCTATACCACAATACTTTTATGGAGAGCACTAGTTCTTCTCCCCGTGATTATTAAGCAAATACGTTCCATGATCACATGAAAACAGATCATGAAAGCTATAAAAATCCATAATACAATTCACTCAATGCATATACGAGATTAAAATTTATGAAACCAGTAAAAAAATTACCCGACAAGCCAATGGAAAATGGATCCATCGAAACTTCCACTGACAAAATATTCTTCATGAAATGGATTCCAAGCCAATGCTAGCAAAGTTAAACAAGACACACCATAAGTATTATCCACTCACAAGTCAAACAGAAGAGTAAACAAATAAACATAATGAATCCTATATAAACAAGACGTACACCCTAAGTTTTGTTATGTAATTTTATATATACGTTGGATCCAATAAAATGGATCCAACGGCTATTTCACAAAAAACTTAATATAAATTTTCAAATATATAAACTGAAACATAATATTATTTATATTAACTTTTTTGTAACTTGAATAAAACTGGTTTCGCATATAAAATATTATTTATTAATTTTACTTTTATTTAAATAAATTTAGGACCCACAAATTAAAATAAAACTGTTTATTACCATAATTTTCAATCAATTGCTTAAACAATCCCTAAAAATATATAAAGTCCTTTGTAACTCAATTTCCAAAAGTCAACTTCCAGAATTCCAGCAACTCATAATAGCTAAATAGCCTATTGCATGTGACTGAGATTGATAGGGAAAATGAGAATTGTTGGGTCTATAATATTGTGAATGGAAAAAATGGTGTTTCGAAAGTGTTTGAAGTAGTTCGTGACAAAAATTCAGATTTTTTTTCATGTTTTTGTAAGAAATTCATAAGTGAAGGTATCTCATGTACCCATGCTAGCTTTGTGGACAACTTGCGAATTCGTTTCATGCCTGATGTTTATATTTTGAAGAGATGGGCTAAAGCGGCAAAGCTTGAGAGGGTTATGGATGATGATAGAGTTGACATCAATGATTCTTAAAACAAATCGCTTATATATAGGAGGACCAAGCTGTTCCATCTTGTTTCTAATTTGATTGATAAAGTTGTTATTGGTTAAGAGGCGACTAAAATCTATATTGAAGGCTTCAATGATTTGCTAGAACAAGTCAAGTCATAGGGAATTCGTCGAAGCGAGGGAAAATCATAAAAGGATAGTCGTGTGCAGCCACCATATTTAAAGGAACCACTTAATTCAGAGCTAAAGGGCGTGGCAAGTAGGGATGGCAAAAATCCCTATGGTTTCGGGGCCCGTGGGGATCAACTCTAATCAGGGCGAGTTCGGGGCCCCAAAAAATACAAAATCTGAATCAGGTCGGGTTCGGGGCCTTGATTCAAACTTGGCACCCGAGTCGGGTTCGGGTAGCCATAAATTAAATTTTCAATTTTATATATATATACTTCAAATAAAAGGTCCATTGCCTTATTCTAAGATTTTCAGATAAAACTTAAAAAGTAAACAATAAAATAAGTGGGAATTGGGTCCTCATTTATTCCCCGTCCCCATTCGGGGATAATAGGGAATATCTCCATTTGGAGAATTTCGTGTTCGGGACTTCGGGGCAAGTTCGGGGATTTCTTAATAATTCGGGTTCGAGTTCGGGGATCCTAGTCCGGCCTTGTTGCCATCCCTAGTGGCAAGAAACTTGAAGGTAGAAAAGATAAGAGCAAAAAAAAAAAAAACAAAAAACAAAAGATAAGGTAGATGTTACAATGGATGTGGTCAGGTTGGCAAGTTACGTGATAAAAGAAATTGCCCCTTGATTGAAAATGATGGTAATAAACAATATTATTTTAATTTGTAGGCCCAAACTTCATTTAAATAAAAGCAAAATTAATATAAATAATATTATTTTGTATATAAGGCCCAGTTTTATTTGAGTTACCGTAAACAGTATATAAATAATACTATATAATACGTGGACCCACAATATTTGAAAATATATAATATGTATTGTGTGAAATAGTCTTTGGATCTATTTTTATTGATCCAACAGCTTTAATTGGGCTCCCGCAAATCACCTAAATTTGCGGGATCCCTTAGTTGAACGGTACCCTCTGTGTGTACACATTCCAATCAAGATTCTACTAATCACTAGAAGATCCTGCCCATGCATCAATGTAACCATCATTATCTATCATTTAAGAGAATATAATTGTCAATAACAGTTTACATTTATCTAAGACTCAATGTCCAAGGATTGAACGTAGGATCTTTACCTGTACTAGAAAGCCCAATATTTATTTCTAAGTTGTATTAATTTGCAACTAATTTCAGTACCCAAATCGGCAGTTAAATATTTCACCTGCCTTTTCAAAATCATTTTAGCACCAAGTGGGAATAAAGTTATAAAGATTACTTCATAGGTACAGGCACATATCGGAAATTACTGATAAGTAATCATTCAATATCATGCATACCAAACCTAAACCTAAGATTCTGTAAGTACACACGGACTAATTTCACCACAGAAGTTCTATTTGTTAGAAATTGCTGCGAAGTTAAATCATACCGCAACAATGATTCCTTACTACAGTCAGGCAGGATGTTAAATCTCCAAACCAAATTACTCTACATAACCTAGCATATTAATCATGCCAATGCTAGTTCTCTCTGTTTCTTGTTTATCTTTTACTAACAATAAATCCCCTGGACCTGCTGCAAACTTGAGTTTGAAGCTAGGATCTCCATTCAACTCCCAATCGTTGCCGTTGGAAGTAGGAAAAATGTGACTTTTTGTCAAGTAGGTGGCCCCAAGTAATCGACCTATACTTTGTGGCTCCTAACCACTCAGCCACCCTCTCAAGGTTATGCTGATGTTAGTTCTCAATATAAATTCTACAGTGTGTCATGTGTATGCAAATGATAAAAAATGCTTAGCATTTAACACAATATACGTTTTAACTTTTGCAAGTTAAACAAAACTTGTCAACATTATCATACTCAAAAATAATTTTCACTAGGAAAATAATTATCACTAACCAGTCACATCCTTTCGATGGCCACGGAAAGATTCAAGCTCCTTCATAGCTCTTATGTCATAAAGCTGGGAATACACATGCAAAAATTATAAATATTTTGAAGAAAATGACAAAGCTGGAAAAATAAAGGAATGAGAAAGTATTAAACATAACATTCATGTTTTATAACATAAATCAAAAATGTTGAAGAGAGAGAGAAAAACCGCCACCTTGATAATCTGATCCTTAGAAGCAGTCAGTAACCAGTTACCATTTTGGTTCCACTTCACACAAAGCACCATATTTTTGTGACCATGACTGCAAAGAATGAACAACTTAATAAAACAGTTAACAATTTAGCAGTAACTTTTAACCACCAAGATACTGTACTCACAAAGAGCATAGCTCTCTCCCACTTTTGGCATCCCAAAGTTTAACTAGGCTATCCTTTCCACCTGAGGAAAAAAATGGCAATTAGCAGCAAAGATCTCACATCAATACATCAACAAAGTTGTTTGTAAGAGACGTTCATTGAACCTGAAACTAGAAGAGATTTGGTAGGGTGCCAATCAACACTCTTCACATCCCAACCATGGCCTGCCTGAGTTCAAACCACACATAGAAAGCTCTTCAGTTAGTTCATGCACACTTAACACATATATGACACGATAAACTTAATAATCAGGCGCAACAATGTTACAACAAAGTGAGAAGCTGTTTTACATACGATGGTGATTGATCCTATCATAATGCAACACGAATATTACATGAAAGAAGAAAATGAAAGGCAAAAAATAACAGTATATACAAGAGATAAGCATACCGATGAACCAGAAGATGCAGAGAAGACATACATTAATGCAACAAAATGCCATATAGATAAACAGAAAAGAAAATATTAATACATAAAAAAGACTCTGCGCGGAGCTTAAAGTAAAAGTGCAAGTTGGCACGGGAATTTCTATTTCTTTTCTGTACATGCAGCTGTAAGTATTGTGGCATTTTCTCGGCTTCACTAATTGGTGCAACTTTCTGAGGTCACATTATATTCTATATCCAAAATCGTAGAGATATTTGATTCCCTCAAGTTGATTCTCCACCAAAGTAAAGCTACTTTGTCAATGTTGTCTATTATACCGATTCTTTTTACCTATTACATATATAATATTTAGGAGGATAACGTGGAATTTGGTAAACAATATTGAAACGGGATGAGCTTCTAATAAGGAGACATCCTCCACACACCAGAAAAAAAATATACAATAGATTAATAATAATAATCAATAAATAATAAAATCCACCCAATTGCTTGAACTCCCAAAATTCTGAATATAAGGGGCATTTGGCCAGCCCATCAGTAGGATGTTCTGCGGTCCTCGTTCTTATTTAAAGAAGAAAACCAAACTGCAAAATAGCACTTACAACTGGTGTGCACACTTTTTCGATACCAGATTATCTCTGACATATTAAATAATCATTACTATGCTCTATATGGGCTAGTTTTTCTTATAAACATTAAATGCTTTAAAGAAAGAAAATGATGGACTTGTGAAGATTGCAATCAATCCCACAAGAGTCCAAAGCTAAAAATGATAAATCATTAAAACTGGCCCTATAAAAGACTTCTTTCCAAAGTCTACAAAACCCAGGACTTTCTTAGCCTTGTGCTTTCTTAGAACAGACAATTTTTCTTTCACATGTTTCTGATATTGAATTTCAAATGGGTCTCTGAAACAAATTACAAATAGAGCCTGAACAAACTCCTTACCAATGAAACTGTCACAAATCCTCAAGATTTCTTTCATAAACTATTCCACATTACAATTTAACACAAAGTTCAACTTCCTTTTCTTCCCTCTTTTGCATACATGCTAATCATCCACTATCATTCTAGAGTATTTTCGGTTGCCACCTAAATCGACAAAAATAAATGAAAAAAAGGTCACAGTTCAAGACCATTTACAGAACCAACCTAAAAGGGTATGTCAGGTGTACAAATAGTAAAGAAGAATAGCCGAAGTCTTAGATAGCAGATTTTAGTTTGGCATCTCTCAGCAGGCTTCAATACACCGCAGCCTATGCTCAAAAAGGCAGTTTCAACTGTACAAACTACAATGGATAGACCAAAAAGAGGAATCACGAAACTCTTTTGACATTGGAGCAGACAGAGAAGCAAAGGTACTGGCATATATCATTTAACACAACAATAGTTTTCAAACATGAAGCAGAATAAGCCATACAAATACATGATATTTTGAAGGCATGGCACTAAAATGCTTCACTAAGGGGACAGTATCAGACCCAAGTAACTGCACCTCTACCATTCAAATGAAACTATTTGACCTCAAGAATGCACCGAAACTAGGGCAAGTGGGCAACAAACTCTATAACACTCATTGACCAGTCCAGGCACATTACCAGTTAAGGAACGCTCTTCTTGGCACCGAGCAAAGTCCCAAACTTTAACAGTTGTATCATCAGAACAAGAACAGAACTTCAAGTCAGTCCGACAGAAGCTGTGTTCAAATGGTTCGTATAAGATTGTTTCTTGGAAAAATGCTCAAAAGAAATATAAATAAATAAACAGATAAAAACTTACCTTAAATCGCGAACTGATTCTTTATGAGCAGATTTATTGGCCTTCACATTATTCATGTTGTTCTGCCAATACCTAAAAATTCCCCCAATGTACATATCTTTATGTCAATGCAAAATTCATGTTTCTATTGGATAAAATCTATATGTGATTTGATAAATGTAACAATTATGTAGCTTCAACAGACATATTTACTTTATTGCACCGCCATCATCACCAGAGACCATCCAGTTATCATTGTGACTCCATACCATAGACCTAATTGCATGATCATGGGCCTGAAAATATGAAAGAATATTTAAATTTATCAAAAAACCATCAGTTTGGCTTATTTAAGATATGTGGAAGCATCACCAATAACTATTATGTACCTGAAGAATCATTTCAAAATTGAATGATTGTCCATTCCAAAGAGTAAATTCTCCACTTTGAGAGCCAGTGATGAGACGTCTACCAGTGGGAGTCCACTAAAAATGGAAGCAAGTCAGCACACAAAGCATGGATAGAAGGTGAACTCCCATAGATACAATAACAATACCAGCCTTAGGCATGGAAGTTTAACATATAAACAGATGTAACTGCATAATCAAAAGGGGAAGTGTGGTTCCACCACAATGGTTGCCCATGATTGGCATAGACTACTAGAAACTATCATAGATAAACCTATTTCTACAGCTTCCATGTTTCTCGCGTAAAAATTGACTAGACATAACCCATAAGTTGGTATGCAATTAACAAATACTTCATTGACGCAGCAAGTTCATGATTCCTTTTTATCATTTTCCATCCTTCACAAGGTGAGGAACGAGAACCACAGAACACGTCGAAGCTAATTCAAGTATTCAACCACAAAGAGCAAGTTTACCTTAGCCAATATTCAATGTTACTAACATTCAAGTATATATATGCCAGGCATCTATAATGTGGAAAAAGATATTAAGGCTTCCTATTCCTGTAAGTTTCTACTCATTCAATGGCAAATTATGGCTAAAATATATTCTGTTAAAGGCACCACCTAAACAGTGCTTGGGCGTATTTTTCAAACAGCTGCCTGCAGCACTTGGGCAGCGTCTTAGGTATTATAAATTCCAATTCCTTTATATTAGATAAAATTCTGTATGTTTGACTAGTCAACTGGCCCTTTGACTGATCAAAGGTGGCACTTAGGCAGGTTGAACTACCAAAACGCCTTGTCCCGCCTACAGCGTTTGACAGTATAGGCTAAAATTAGCTGACATGTCTATTCTTCTTTTTCATATTAAAATAATTTATTGAAACTATTACATAAGCAAATAGAATATTGCTGCCAAGAAAAGACCAATTCCAAAAAAAATTGATTTTAAATTCCAAAGAGAAAACAAGTACATTTAATGGACCACAGTCAAACCAGAAAGAGGATTTGACCATTGTTTGACTTTATGCATGTAAAACAAAAAAAAAAAAAAAGCGACTCAGAAAACTATGAACGTCGAAAAACTTGATTTAGTCTTCCTCACCAAAACCCGATTAATTGAACAACGATTCTTGTTAAGAGATGTATGAACAAATTTTGCAGCAAAGCTTGTGGATGGATTCTCTGAATAGGCAACTGCAGGTAACATCTGCAAGGATCAATGTACGATCAGCATTCACATTAAAAAAAAAAAGTCTCAGAATCCAACCTCAGATGAGACTTACACAATTAACATGATTCTGATCAACCATAATTAGAATACAGGTAAAGAAAAAATGCATAGGAAAAATGTTCACTAACATCAATTGCTGCTGCTGGGGTAGGTTGCAATACTGTCCTGTCCCTTAAATCCCGCTGCCACATTCGAATCTGCAGAAACATTGTTATAAGGTTGCAACCAGTCCACTCCAAAATGTTCAACCAAAATATGTAAACCAACATCTATACATAACTGAATGCATCTGTACTGGGAAGTAAACATACAGAACAAAAGTAAAAAGTTTATCTCGACACTACAAGAAATGCCTGAAACAATTAGCAATCCAATTTGTCAAACAAGCTAGTGATACAGAACCTTTAACAAAAATTATACCTGATTTCTCTTATAACCTATCGAATCCCTTGCACAAATACATTCTCAAGATACATTATACAAGTCAAAGAAAGAATGTAAAAACACATCCAACCTAGAGAAGACAAAAGTAATGTATTCTGAAATGTGCAGCCCACAACTCTGAGTTCAGTGGCCCAACAGTAACTTGACCTATTAAGCACAATGTTTTGAGAGAATGAAGGAAAGAAAAAAGTAGTGAGTTAAAAATAGGACAGTAGCTAGCTATTTAATCGCCCATCAATAGCAATAAGCAAAGCTAATCATTATACAGGATGTTGTAGCATTCCAAGAGCTTCTGTCCCCAAGTCAAAAATGATGTCTTTTCATTCTTATGTATGTATGTAACCAAACTACACTAGCATATTGTATTGAAGTATCAAGCCCACAGATCAGAGAGATAGGTCCACCAGGACCATTAACAGTACCCAACAAAATTCTCTATACATAATAATCCAAAAAAGATTAAAGACCTGAATAAGTAGGGGGTAGAAAAATAATACAGGATTTTATTTCTTAATCGATATATAACTTTATGATTTTTATGATCTTATCCAAACGAGAAGGTTCAATAATCACCGAGTAGAAGAATTCTCTTAACAAAATACAAAAACAGATGCCCTACGTGAGCAAAAATATTACAACGAATTGTAAGGATTTTCGAGACATTGATGACCAAATATATGGCGATATTAGTGAAAAAAAAAAAAAGAAAGAAAGAAAAACGGCCATGAATCATAAGAATGATGCAAGTAAAACCAGAGACAAAATAATCATAAGAGCATTTGAGGAAACATCCATCAGCAAAAAGAATTACACAAATAATAGACAAACAAAAGGCACCTGCATATACCGCACAACAGTGCTAGTATAATCGACTGCCCTCCTTTGCGTAAGCTTTCTCATTCTTTTTGCAGCAAAGCTGTCGCCGTGAGCTACAACAGTTTTCATTGAAAACAAATTAACCATTAGGACAACCATTAGAACACCAAAACTTCAATCAAACTGCAAGTTACTCTTCATGAAAAGAAAAGGACCATTATTCAGAATTTGAGACCATTTAGAGTGCATCACAAGACGAAAAATGATTCACAGTATAAAGCCAAAATGCCTAAATTATGAGGGCTATACAACAACTACAAAGCTGCATTGTCCCGTATACCATGATTTACAACCAGAAAATTTTCTTTTCTTTTCTCATCATCTAGATCTACTGAGCTGAAGCAAAATTTGAAGATTGCCTTGAGAACATGATATCCCAAAATTCTTGTATTTTTATATGCTACTCCGTGAGTTTGAAAGAGGTGAAAGGTTGTTTGAAGATAAAATATATGAGAAGGAAGAAAATTTAGAAAGGTCAAAAGCTGGGAAAATGGTGTTAAAACAGCACAATAGGAGGAAGAAGGCATCAAAGACAAGGAGTGAGGAATCGGGGTATGGCTGTGAAGATAAGGATGAGGAATTAATAAATGATTTCTGGAAACAATATGAGGGGAAAATGAAAAGAATGAAGCTAAGATATTGCCATGATAAAAAGAAAGAAAAGAAAGAAAGTAGAGCAACAACGGAGTTAAGAAATCTGAAATCTAATGTGAATTATGAAAAAATCAGAAATGATGTTGTACAAGGGAGTTCTATGTTTTTATAATGAAGATACTTAGTTGGAATGTAAGAGGTTTGGGAAATTGTAAGAAGAGAAGGGTAATTAAGGAGATGGGTGAATAAAATAGGGCCTGATATAGTTATTTTACAAGAGACGAAGAGATAGTTAGTCTACAGAAAAATGGTGCGAAGTATATGGAGTTCAAGATTCAAGAAGTGGTCATTTCTACTTTCAATAGGAAATGGTGCGAAGTATATGGAGTTCAAGATTCAAGGAGTGGTCATTTCTACTTTCAATAGGAAAAATGGTGCGAAGTATATGGAGTTCAAGCTTCAAGGAGATAAATCCCCTGGGGCTGATGGGTTCACATTAAAATTCTTTCAAACATCATGGGATGTGGTAAAAGGTGATTTGATGAAGGTTATGAAGGAGTTTTTTGATTCTGGTATAGTAAACAAAGGAGTTAATCACACTTATTTGGTTTTGATTCCTAAAAAATAAATGCTTATAAGGTTGGTGATTTTCGGCCCATAAGTTTAGTATCCAGTACTTATAAGATCATCACCAAGGTGTTATCATTAAGGTTGATGGTAGTATTAGATTCTACCGTTTCTGAGAACCAATTTGCTTTTGTGAAGGGGAGACAACTAATGGACGTTGTGTTAATTGCAAATGAAATAGTGGAGGATTGTAGAGTTAACAAGCGGGAGGCTACTGTTTTTAAGATAGATTTTGAAAAAGCCTATGATCAAGTTGATTGGGGATATGTAGACTTTGCATTAGAGAAAAAGGGTTTCAGCGAGAGATGGAGGAAATGGATTAATGGGTGTTTAAAATCAGTAAACTTTTCAGTTTTTGTTATTGGTGGACCTAGAGGGTTGTTTGAAGCAAGTAGGGGGTTAAGGTAAGGTGATCTTTTGTCACCATTTCTTTTTACTTTAGTGGTTGATGGTTTGAGTAGGTTGTTAAACAAGGCAGTGGATGTGGGATTAGTGACAGGGATTTTAGTAAGGAATAGTGGATTCTCAGTTTCTCATCTCCAATTTGCTGATGACACCATATTCTTTACTAATGGAGAGACGATCTTTGTGGAAAATATCTAGTGGATTGTGAGATTTTTCTGCAAAATATCAGGCTTAAAAGTGAATAATTCAAAAAGTATTGTTTTAGGAGTGAATTCAAGTGTGAAGAAGATCCAGTCTTTAGCTAACAGTATAGGATGTGAAGTTGGTTATTGGCCTCTTAAATATTTGGGTCTACCTTTAGAGGGAAAGTCTAAGACAATGGAATTTTGGAATCCTATAGTTGAAAAGATCCAAAAAAGAACTTCAAGGTTGGAAAAATGTTTTTTTATCTAAGGGTGAAAACTAACTCTCATTCAATCTGTTCCAGATACCATCCTTATTTTTTATCTTTCGGTTTTCAAGATTCCTTGCAAGGTGGCTGATTATAATGAAGCTATGATGAGAGATTTTTTATGGAAGGGTTTTGAAGGGAAAAGGAAAATTCACTTGGTGGTGAACAAGAAAACAGTAACAAAAAGGAGAGAGTATGGAGGCTTAGGGATAGGTAATGTTAAACTAAGAAATATTGCTTTGTTAGGAAAATGGTTATGGAAGTTTTTGTTTGGGAAAGAAACCATTTGGCATAGGGTGATAAAGGGTATTAATGGGGTTGAAAATAATTTGAGAATTCCAAAAAGGGTAGATAGGAGGTTTGGGAGAAGCCCATGGAAATACATAGTTAGTTCTTGGCCTGATTTTAGATTAAATATTAAGATAAATGTTAGTAATGGAAGACTTATTAGGTTTTGGGAGGATATTTGGGGTAGAAAATGTTTGTTTTGCAGAAAAATTTCCTAGATTGTATAGGACTATTAGAGAGAAATTTCTGTTGAGAGCAGAAGATTAAGGGAGAAAAACAAGCTTGGGACTTAGATTTGAGAAGAAATTTGAAGGATGAAGAGAGTTCAAAAGCTGCTGAGTTGTTAGATATAATTGATGATGTTTTGCTGATAGAAGGGAAGGGAGATAGCTAGTATTGGATAGAAGATCAGTGAGGTTTTTCCTTGCAAGTCTTATTTTCATAAGCTATTAAAGAGAGAGTCAGTTTTGACTTTCACCGTTGGAACTCATATGGAAGAGTGAATCACCTTCAAAAGTTAAATTTCTGGCATGGCTTGTAGCTCTCAATAAAGTAAATACCATGGACAATTTTCTGGTAAAGGTGGCCAGGAAATGCTTTGAATCCACAATGCTATGTTTATGTAGATAAAATGAAGAAACAGCTGATCATATATTCATTCATTGTTTTTATACTAAGGAAGTATGGTGTAGATTGTTGAAGGAGGATAGTTTGCTATGCGTATGGCCTTGAAATTGTAAAGATTTATTTGAGCAGTTTTTGTTTCCTTTTAAAGGAAGTAAGAAAGCCAAACTTCTATTTAGGTGTGGGATCATGGCTTTATTTAGGGAAGTTTGGGCTGAGAGGAACAAAAAGATTTTTGAAGATCAAAAGGGTGCAGAAAGTTTTGAGTTGAGGGATAAAGTTCAGTTTAAAGCTTCATTATAGACTTCGTTTTTGGATGAATTTAGTGGAATTCTTTTATCTACCATTAATAGAAATTGGATAAGTATTGTTAAATAGATTCAATTTTTAGTTTTTTGAGTTGTTCAGTCTTTGTATTGTTTAATTGTAAGATCAGTGGATTCCTTATCCACTTTTGTGTAATGTTTCTGTTATTTCTTAATAAAGTTCATGTTTCCTAAAAAAAAAAAAGAAGAAGAAGAGGTGAAATGTTGAATTTACTAAGCAAAAAAAAAAAAGAATTTTTTGCTTTCAAATGCAATTGCTTTTCAAACCTAACAGCAATATTGGAGTCCTATATTTCAAGAGTGTGGCTAATATTGGAGTCTTATATTTTAGAAAGCAAACTAAGCACAGAACAGGCTTGACTTTTATCACTTAAAGCAATGGCCAGAGACAAAGATTTGAGAAAATAATATCACTTTTGTCAAGAAAAAGGCTAAACCATGCAACGAATCAACTCAATGACTATAACATGAGTAAAGGATGACATAAAAGATGCATATTGGACACTTTAAGCATTGAAAAGTAGAAGTCTCCCAACATGGTTTGGGAGAGGCTGATAGTAGCAGAGAAGTTAATGAAAGAAACCAAAAAAATCCATACAGTGATAAATATATCACAAAATAAAGGAGAAGCTCCAGTTCACTTGTAAGGCATTTTTGGACTTTGTTGGATTCCACTGACTTACTCACCAAAGAGAATGTAATTTCAACACTTCAATACTTACCAAATTCTAACATGTCAGAGGAAACATGATTATGACAAATTCTTTCATTTTTCCAGTTTTCAGAAAAATAAAATAAAGCATTACCGATTCTCTTCATATTACTTAACGTGGGAAACAATTGAAACGTAATCCATTATCCAAACCTTTAAAACCCAATTCAATACTATAATCTTCTTTCACTGGGTGGTGACCATAGTTGTCAAAGGCGCACCTCAGACTCAGGCTCAGGCTCAGACCACTACGCCTCATTAATGGTCAAGCTAGGTGATCTTCATCCGGCGCATGCCTTTGAGATGGCATAGGTGCGCCTAGGAGCACATTATAAAAATGAGTGAGAAAACCCCACCTGAATTGACTCACCAAACCCGAAATCAAGTTGTATAAATTTCTTTAATAAATTAAGATAGGTTTTGGGATAGACTTTAAATTTCGACAAACATATTAACCTTTCTCTTTGTTTTAGTTGACCGTATTTTTTTTTTTTTGCAATTTGTGTCTCACCTTCATCGGGTGCGCACCTTGTGACTTGAGGCGCATGCCTAGGCCCTGGGACTCTTTGCGTCCTAGTGCGCCTTGCGCCTTTAACAACACTGATGGTGACGCCTAACAAAACCATGCAGGCTGTAACTTCTAAACCCTTTAAATTTTTTCAAGAACCAAGCACAACCAGATTCCAACCTACTGTTTCCACCAAAAGTAAAACCTATCCTTCACAGTCACCTAAAATAACCAATATAATTTTCATACTGTCTTATCCTAGACAAAATCCATCCACAGACACAACTTAAACCCTTATCAAAACCACGACATCAAATGACAGTTAAAGTGTCGTAATTCAATCACCTAAGAGTACCCCAATGCAGTTTCCATAGCGATTTCATAAATTTTAAGCACAATTTCAAGCATGTATCATAATATACGAATGCGTACAAATTTGTGTAGAATTGAAAGACTTACCGTCGTAAGGAGGGTTGGCGGAGGGGTTATGAAAATCGGGTGGGTTGAGAGTAGTGGAAGAGGCGGAAGGCTGCCTCATCATTGGTGGTCCAGGCGGTTGTTGCGGCTGGGGGCCCCTGTTGAAGTGGTCTCCACCACCCGGCTGCTGCTGATTGTGATGTTGTTGAGGATCGCCGTACATCATTGTCGACGGAAAAACTTGACTGCGATGGAGGAATTCCTGTGAGAAACAGCGTGAGTTTAAGAGATTGGAAAAGCACTGGATTAAAACCCTAAACCCTAATTTTAGTGAACGAGGGGAGTACAATTTCGGGTTTTTTTTTTTA